>CM021747.1:144035-284757 GCA_011075105.1 Heteronetta atricapilla | reverse complement strand
GTTGGTCCCGCGCCCCCCGCCGCCGCCGCCGCCGCGCCCTTCCCCAGCGCCGCCGCCGCGGCCCCCTTCCCTGCCGGTCCCGGCCACGGGCTCTGCCCCGCCGCCCTGCAGCCGGGCTCCGGCGGCCTCGCCAGCCTGGGCAGCAGCGGCAGTTCCAGCGGCGCCGCCAGCGAGGGCGGACACTCCAGCGACAGCGGCGACGAGGTGAGACCCCGCTCCCTTCCCCTGCGCGCCCCGGGCCCGCCGGCCGGCTGGGCCCCTCCGCTGCCCCCCGACGGCTGTCCCGCCCGCCGCCCCGTCCCCGCCGCGTGCTCGGCGCGCTCCGAGTCCTCGTCGACGGTCCCCGGCCTCGGGACGGGCGGCTCGCTATCCCGACTTCGCAGCCGTCGACGGGCCGGCCGTCGGCGAGGGCGGGTTAGCAGTGCGTTATCGGAGCGGGACGTGGGTGAGTCGTCCTCGGGACCCCGAGCAGGATCGGGCCCCGCCGGCCCCATGTCCCACTGGGAATGAGCGGCTTAGGCCGGCCCCGGCGGGCGGGGATATTGGGAGCGCTTGCAGCCGTCGGGACCCCGCGGCTCCGACTGCTGGCAGCACCTTCTCGTTCCGGCATCGCAGCTCCCTCTGTCCTCGGAGCCTGCGCAAGTGCAGCTTTGCAGGATAAGTACACCTTTGAGGTTTCTTAACGTTCCGAGGAAACATCTGTAGGGAGAGGTTCTGCGTAGCCGTGTGTAGCGGCTACGGAGATCGGCCCGAGGTCAGGGGACGAGACGGCAGCAAACCTGTTCTCAGGTCGGGGCTCCAGGGTGAGAACCCCTTAACCTGCCCTGTGCCTGGCAAACCCTCCCCTCTACGCGGCCGTGACTGCCGTAGTCAGGGAGGCGCTGATGAAGAAGGGGACTTCCAGGGTGGCACCCAGCCGGGCCGGCAGGCATTTCCCTGCCCGCGGGCCAGCCCCGTCCCTTCTCCCCCCTGCGCAGAGACCGGGGGCAGCCACGCAGGGCTGCACGGGTGCCTCACCCCGACAGGCGGGCGAGGGAAGGGCTCAGCCTCTGGGGAGGTGCTTTAGAGCAACCAAGACGCTTTCGCGGCCCCGCGGGCAGCGCTCTGCTGCACCCGGGGCCTTGCCCCGCTCAGCTCCAGGTCGCCGCGGCCGCCTCCAACCATCGCGGCCGGGTAGGGAGCGCGCGGTTGCCCCACGCCGCGCCCCGCGGGGCTGAGCCCACGCGCGACACGCATGGGCGGTCACCGCGACGAGAGCGGCCCCGCTGGCTGCCCCCGGCGAGGGGAGGCACCTTAATTTAGCAGCGTGACTGGCAGTTGTATTTGGGGATTTCGGTTTTAAATCTTTTCGTGGCATGGTGTAAAAGTATCCTTCCCAGCAAACTTTCCGGGGTTAGCAGCAATGATGATGTGGTTTATTTCAAAGCTTTTGCGAGCTTTTCTTTTTCTGTTCTGGGTTTCTTGTTTTTGCACACAGTTGCTGCTGCTGTGTAAGTGGCAAAAGTAAGGTTAGAGCTCCCACACCCACCAAGCCCAGCCCGTGGGGCACTCGTGTGTGTGTGTGTGTTACACAGCCGGGCACAGAGCTCTCCTGCCCGCCCTGCAGTCCACGTCCTGCCGTGCTGTGCCGAGGCAGAAGGAATGGTTCTCTTCTAAGAGGATCGGGGTGCCCCGTGGTAGGAATGCTCTGGGCTTCTTGTTGCCGATGTACTTGAGCAATTAAAAGCTGAGACTGGCCGGCAGGAGTTATGCCTGTAAAATAAGAAAAATGCAACAAATGTGAAAGTTGGTGAAAAGACTGCAAAATGCCCACTACAGCAGTTCAAGACGGTACTGCAGGGATGAATTAAAGCACTTGGGTAAGCAGCTTTCCAGAAGTGAAGTCTGGCTGTTGCAAAAATGTGCTTGAAACCCTGTCAAATCATATGTTCTTTCAAAATTCACTTTATCTGAGTCATTTCTTCATTGGGCTCAGCCAGGAGAGGGGCTGGTGCCTGCCCTACAACTCAGAAGACATGCTGTGGGGTGTGTGGTAGAGGAATGATGGTGGGGACATCACCAAAACTGCCTGTGGGTCTTGTTCCCCTGGTGAGGGTGTGAGCCCAGGCAGAAGGGACATGCTCCCCATACCTCGGGGCTCTGGTGCTCCACGTCCTGCATTCTGTCCCAGAAAAGGGCCAGAGGTTTCTCCACGTGCTCCTGTGTGGAGCAAGGGCGGGGGGGGGAGGGCACTAGGGGTCCAGAGCCCAGTGGAGTCCATTGTTTGGGGGTGGGGAAAATCCTTTCTGCCACTACCCCAAGGTGGCAACGGCAGGTGTGTATCAGTGCTACCAAGGGATCTCCACCCCTCCTCGTCTCCACCCCTCCCTATCCCAGGCCTGTACTGTCCCCCTGATGGGACTCTGCTCTTTGCAGTCCCAGCCCAGGTGGGTGCAAGTTTTCCCTCTGAGTTTGCTTTTCCCTGCCAGGATGCACCAACCTCAGAAGAGCTGGAGCAGTTCGCCAAGGACCTTAAACACAAGCGCATAATGCTGGGTTTCACTCAGGCTGATGTGGGGCTGGCTCTGGGGACTCTCTATGGTAAGCTTTTCTCCACATCTCTCCCCATACCTGGGAAGAAAAGGGCATCACTGGGGTGGGGCAGCTGGGCAAAAGAGATTTTTGCTACATAATGACCTGCAAAAGTGGTGGCCAGCACCAGCCTGTATTTGCTAAAGCTGCTGTTAGCACCAATGAACTGGTTTACAGTAGCTGTTTCTGAAGTTTCTGAGTGCTTTAAGTCCCTGCTGAACTAGCAGGGAAAATGCCCTTCCTGTTGCATGGTCCTTGAGGAGCCCTGGGGGGCTGCTGGGGGTGGCAGCTGCCCTCAGGGAGCTGTGCATAACAGCGCCTGCCTCCCCGTGCAGGGAAGATGTTCAGCCAGACTACCATCTGCCGCTTCGAAGCGCTCCAGCTCAGCTTCAAGAACATGTGCAAGCTGAAGCCGCTGCTACAGCGTTGGCTCAATGAAGCAGAGAACACGGACAACATGCAGGAGGTACAGGGCTGGGCAGGGCAGGGTGTCTGGTTTACTTGCTGACAAATGAGCTGCTGCCTCTCTTGCCCTGCACACATGCTTTTTGGGAGAGGAAGGGAGGAGCAGGCTCCCCTTGCCATGGCAGTGTCTCACTGCCTTTCTCACAGCCATAGGTTTGGTCCCAAGGGGGACAGGGGTACCCAGTCCACTGCTGATCTTCTAAGTAGCACCCTTCAGCCAGGCAGGTGGGAGCCCAAACTCCCCCCTTGTGTACCACGTGACAGTAGGGGCAGCTCTCATCTCGGAGCAGCTGGCTACTGCTGCAGTCTGGGATGAGCTGGAGATGCATCTTGATGCTCCCTGAGGGCAGGCTGGAGGGATGGGATGTAATGCAGAAAGATGTGTCCATCTCCCCTGCCCATGTAGGTGGGGAAACAACGGTAGGATGCTGGGAATTACCCCAGTTGCAGTGGGCTGAAGCTCAGCAGCAAAGTCTGAGCTTTTACTGCATCTCTGCACTGCTGATCAGAAAGAGGCTGTGCTGGCAGACGGTCACAGGGACAAAGCCTGCCATCCCTCTCAGACCTCTGCAGCCAGCTCCGTGTGTGTGTCCAGAGGCTGGGGAGACATTGCCAGCCTTGGGCCACCCTGTGACCACCAAGTGTGTGGTCTCTCTCACTTCCAGATGTGCAATGCAGAGCAAGTGCTGGCCCAAGCCCGTAAGAGAAAACGCAGGACCAGCATCGAGACCAATGTGAAGGGAACGCTGGAGAGCTTCTTCCGCAAATGTGTGAAGCCCAGTCCCCAGGAGATTTCCCAGATCGCTGAAGACCTGAACCTGGACAAAGATGTAGGTTTGGCAGGGTTTGGAGGGTAGGGGGTGAGGGTTCCGAACAGCTGCAGTTCCTGAGCATCCACATCAGGCCAGTTTTGATACTGGAAGAAGGTGTGGGAGGGTGGCTGGAGCTGGTTGCCACCATCTGCCCTTCCATGCTAAGCCCCAGGAGGAGCCATGCAGGGGGTCAGGCACTTCAGGGCCGTGGAGGTGCCACCAGCAGAAGGATCTTGTTGCCACACTGTCCCTGGGCATGCAGAACACCACTCATCCTTGCGCTGTCTGCCCTTCCTCACAGGTTGTCCGGGTCTGGTTCTGCAACCGACGTCAGAAAGGCAAGCGGCTGCTGCTGCCCTTTGGCAATGAGACGGAGGGGGTGATGTACGACATGAACCAGTCCCTGGTGCCCCCTGGCCTGCCCATCCCAGTGACGTCCCAGGGCTACAGTTTAGCGCCATCCCCTCCAGTCTACATGCCACCCTTCCACAAGGCCGAGATGTTCCCTCAAGCTCTGCAGCCTGGGCTCTCCATGAACAACAGCAGCCACTGAACCAGGGCAGGCAGAAGTGCGCCCTGACTGCAGCCCGTCTGTCCAGGGGCAGCGTCCTCCCCTTGCCCTGACAAGGCATGGGCATGGCTCCGGCCCTGCTCCCAGGGCTTGTCTGGGCAGTGGCTGTGCTATTTTACAGCTTTGGGGGCCTGAGGGGCTGAGGAAGGGCCGGGAGCCAAGCGTGGGGATGGTGCCCGCTCTCTACAGTTGCTCCCAGTCCTTCCCAGTTACGTGAGTTTGCTGGTCCCAGCAGCCCCCCTGCATGGGGTCAGCATCCTCCTGCCTTTCGGGTTGTGGGGGAGAGCTCCTTCACTGTTACCTGCCAAAGCCATGTGTGCCTGGGGGCTGGGTGGAGCCGCCTGTGCCTGCCCCCTGCTGAGCTGCTCCTGTGAGAACCAGAAAAAAAGCATTTCTAAATTTTTTAGGGGTGGGGGGAGGGTTTTGTTTTGTTTTGTTTTATGGTTTTGGCTGTATTTCTAGTTTTTAAAAAGCAAAATTCTTTGTAGTGATCACTAGTTTCCCAGATGCCTCCTCCCTGTTATATAGAGCAGGGCTGGGGCATTGCACACGGGGAGGGGGTGGTCCCCTTGTGGGCTCTGCCCACTGTTCCGGGTGGCTGGGGTGAGCTGAGGGCTATTGGTGTGATGCTGTGGGGGGAGCCCTCAGCAGCCCTAGCCTCCAGCCCTGCTTGTCCTGGCAGCACAGGCGGGTCACCCAGTTGCCTGCCCCCTGTGGCAGGCCAGCAGGGCAGGGTGGTGGGGCAAGGCCTCCCCTCCCAGTATCACCCCAGAGCCTCTGGGCCCTCTTCACCTTCTAGCCATTGTCTCAGCTCCTAGCTGGGGCTGTTCTGCAGGGGTCCCAGCCCAGGGCCCACAGTGGGGCTGATGCCATCCTGTCCATGCTGCTAGCACCCCGTGCCTTTGAGCTTGCTGTAGTTGATTATGATTTTTTTTCCTTAATCATATTCCCTCTGGCAGTGAAATAAATCTCAGTTCTTTGGGGCATGAGAGCTAGTCAGCTCTTTCCTTGCCTCCCTTATGTCCTGTGCCTGCTTGGGTCCTGCTGTGGTCACTGTCTGCAGACCACAATTGTGTCAGTCTGGGTCTGGCTGCACATGGGGAGCATGCTGCTCCAGCAGCTGGACGGTACACCCATGTGGGGCTGAGCTCCCTGTTGTGCCCAAGGCTTGAGCAGGCAGAGGGTTTACACTGAACTTGGTTGTGAGAGTTGGTGCTGTCACAATCAAAAGACCCGGCTTGTCGCTGCCTGCAGTGGCTGGAGATACAGCAAACCCACACTGCAGCCGGGAGCTCTGCTGAACAGCATGATCTTAAATTGCAGCTGAGACACTGCTTTGTGCTGCTGGAGGTAATTCAGGTCAGTGGGTGCTGGCCCGTGAGCTGCTCTGGATCCAGCTCTTAACCAAGAGGCCTGACAGCTTGTGGAGCAACGTGTCCCACTCCAGAAACAGGGTTGCAGGTCGGTGGGGGGCTCACAGCCCATTTCCTTTCCTGTCTGCAAAAGCAGATGTGTTCAGGAGTGTGCACAGGGGTAACCTCCCACCCTTGCGGGGCTGCTATTATTTCCATAGCTACTTTTTGGAAAGGCAGAAGCCCAGGGAGTCTCGGATGAAGGGTCCCTTCAGGGTCCACGAACAGGGAAGGGCTTGCTGGGGTGTGCTGCTTCACCACTGCAAGAGCAATATGCAAGCCCTGGGCAAGGCACATCCTGGACAGCCTTAGCACTGCCAGGTGGCTGTGCTGGTGGCCAAGAAGCCAGGGCATTGGGGCCAACTGGGAGCAAGGCTTTGCGGGGTGATGCCAGCAGGAGGTGCATGGGACTGCCAAATGGGAGAAGCAGGACACTTAGGGTGTGACAACTCACTGCTCAGCACCCTTGACTGTGCAGCCTGGTTTGCTGCAGCCATCAGTCTGCAACCTAGGGGTCGTTCTCCCAGAGCTCAAGCAATGAAGTGACCAGATCTGTATTGAAACCAATTCTGAAAAGCCCCTTTTTTAGCTCAGCTGCCAGTTAATGATGGTTTTACTCCTGCTTTTCAGGGCTGGTCTGCACCCTCATTCTTGTGGGCTGTGCAGGAGCTGGCTGCTGCTCTCAGAGCACCTTGGGATCCTGCAAAGGGCAGAGGTGGAAATACATGCAGGACCCCATTGCCCTCACCCCTGTGTCCCCACTTGTTCCCTAGTATCTGGGTGCCCAGGGCTCCTTGCCCACAGCCTGATTTAGCAGCAGGACTGAAATCCTGGGGCTCACAGCCAGGCACAGTATCTGCTGCAAACTGCTGTGGCCAGAGGTGCCCTTGGCTCTTGCCTGGCACACTGGTGGGGGGGAGGGATGAGCTGGGCGTGATGGAAGCTGGCAATCTGTGATACATTAGACCTTAGGGTTGCATACAGAAGTGCCATTTCTGCCTGGGAAGGCTGTCACATTGCTTAGGTTTGACTCTGCAAGTTTCAACCATCTGATTTTCTGCTGCAGTTTACACAGCCAGGTAGGGTCCCCTCGGGGAGCAGGCTGTAGGACCCCCAGATCTCACGGGACCCCCAGATCCTGCAGCCCCAAAGCCCTCATGGCCGTGCATGGAGAAGTGATGCAGCCAGCCAAGCCTTGTGGGGGCCGGACTGCCATGGAGGCGAGGGCAGCACTGACAGGGGTGTGACATGTTCCTGCTCAGTTTTCACTTGATCCAGAAGACAAAATGAGAAACCATGCTGCAGAAATTAGAAGATTGTGGCATGTCCTATCAAACTGCTACAGGAGGCAGGTCTGGACCAGGCTGAAGCTGGCGGGTGGGTGTGGGGGGTGTTCACAAAGCACACACCGCAAGCAGGATTGTCCCCTCTCCTGCGGGTTATCGCCCATGCGACCAGGTCCAGTGGGTGGCCGGCAGCTTGTGCTGCTGGGCAGTGTGGTGGGGCTCAGGCTGTGTAGTCTTGGGGGTTGCAGTGAGGGAAACTGGGCAAAATGTGTGACAAAATGAGTCACCGTTACTGGGGAGGTAAATGACTTGAGGAGACACATGGTGAGGTGTGGGTCTGCATGCAGAGTGAGGCAGGGATGGAGCAGTCACATTCCTCCCCAGTTCTGTTGCCTAGCCCCGATGTCTGCTGCCAGTCCCAGACAGGTGTTTGCCCATGGTGCAGGGTACCCACAGAGCAGGATGCCCTTGGCATGGTCAGGGGTGTGTGGTGCAGGGTGTAGGTGGTGCAGAGTGGGCAGGGTCCTTAAAGTGCAGAATGCCCACAGGGCAGGGTGCTTTCAGTGCAAGGTACACACAGTGCAGGGTGTGTGTGCTAGCAGGGGGCCCACAGTGCAGGATGCTCTAGGGTTAGGGTGCCTGCAGTGCAGGGAGCTTCCCAGGCAGGGTGTGTGTGCTGCAGGGTGCCCGCAGTGCAGGCTGCTCGCCATGCAGTGCCCACAGAGGGGGATGTGAACAGTGCAGAGTGGGATGCTCATGGTGTGGGGATGCCCAGGGCACGAGGTGTGTGCATGGCACGGGGTGTGCAGGGGCTGGCAGTGCCAGGGGCACTGGTGTGGGGCGTTTGCTCTTGGCTTGCTGCAAAGTTCAGGACAGCACCCTCTCAACAGCTTCCTGTCGCAGCAGTACATACAACCGGCAGTGCAAAACCACAGCCATCCTGCTCTGACTTGGCCTTGCACTGAGCAGGCTGTGATTGCTCTTGAGAGCATCCGGTGTCCTGCCAGCACAGGGACACTGGTGGCAAGAGAGCAGTGGCAGGGGAAATGGGTTCTGCAGGGCTGTGCCAGCACATAGGCTGTGGGAGCTGGTGCGATGTGTGAGCTGCTTGTCCCTGGCTACAGGATGCAGCGTCTTGCCCTGAGGTCCCAGGGGACCATGTCTCTTCCATCCCTCCTCGCTCTCAACACCCTCCCCCCAACCAGCTGTGGTCACCCAGTCGGAAGCATCACCAGGGGACTCTGCCACCATGGATTTGCTGCCCAAGTAGTGTTGGGGAGGGCACAGCACAAATACAAGGGCATGAGGAGGAAAGGAAGGTTGGGGAGCTGATGGTTCCTGCTGTCCTCACCTGCCCTCGGCCCTGCCCAGGTCCTGACAGATGGGCAGAGCCTCTGGAAACCTGTGTCATTTATTTCCAAAGCACCCTCTGGTTATGCCAGCACCATAGCAGGGTAGGTCAGTATGGGAGGACAGTCACATTTTGCAGGAAGCTAAGTCACACAGAGTTGCTCAAGGTAATAGTGTGGCAACAACAGGGCGAGTATTAGAGGTCCCACATCCCTCCCTGCACAGCATCCTGTTCTGTTGCAGTGTGCCCCACACTCCTCCCACTTTTATCTTCTGCACAAATGCATCCCTGATGTCTCTGGCAGTGCTGAGTGCCCTCAGCACGTGTCAGCCCTGCACTAGTTGTTGAACCAGCTCTCCAGGTCGGGATAGACACGGCCTTGGGGCAAGCTGGGGTACATGGCACAGATGGTACAGATGCGCTCCCTCCAGTCTGCATAGAGCTTCACGCTGTACTTCTTCTGCCATGTGAAGAACTGCTGGTAACGGCTGGAGTTCATGTTCTTCAGGAAGGTGGCCAGCTCTGCAAGGGAACTAAAGTCATCAACATGAATAAATGAGTCTGCAGGAATGAACTGCTCGTAGTTGGCGCGGGCAGGCCCCAGCACCACAGGCACAGTGCCAGCCATCAGGGAGTTCCTCCAGAGCTTCTCAGTGATGTAGTCCTGGTGGATGGAGTTCTCAAAGGCCAGGTAGAACTTGGACTTGGATGTCGTTGGCAAAAGGCAGTCTTTGCAAAGTGGTTTTTTGTTTGCCTTCCCATATATGTTCACATGGAGGTACCTGGACAGGTTCTTGTAGACTTCAGCTCTTTTCTGAGTCCTGTGATAGTTGCTAATAACCCAGGATACCAAATTGGTCTTCATGGGGATGTTCATGGTGGCTGACTGGTTGGGCACAAGCTTGCCATAGGGGATGAAGATGTCTGAGTCTCGTCTGTAGGTCATCACCCAGTTGAAGGTCTGGTTCCATCCTGCTAATGCTTTAGTGTTTGTGGGGGACTCCAGGGAGACCCACAACCAGTTCTGCCCTGGTGGTTTCTCCCGGGGCAGCTTGTCTCTGCCTTGCTGGAGCCTGGTGTGAGGAAACACCACCACGTCTGCCTGATGCAGGAGCCGCTGCTCCATGGTGAGCCAGCATCCCTCAATGCTGTACAACTCATGACAAATGTCCCCACTGATGTTTGGGACCTGATTTGAAGGCCATTCCCACACCAGGACCACCAGTGGCTTCGTATGCTTGGGGGCTTCACCAGAGATGTTAGACGAGTTGATGAAGCACTTCAGGTTCCAGAGCATGGTGACAAACAACCCAGCAGTGACCACTGCCTTCACACTGGGCCGGCCCCATGGCAGCCATGGCAGTGGTGATGCCCGGGACATGCTGCCGGTGCTCAGCAGGGCTGGTTGTCACCTTCTTGGTGCTGTCACCTTCTTGCTGGTGTCACCTTGGACGCTGTGCCTGGGATAGAAGAAGCCAGCAAGGGCCATCAGCTCGGCTTGCCCAGCCACCTGGCCAGCAGGAGCATGGAGAAGCAAGAAGATGCTGGGGCAGGAGTGGCTGGAGAAAGACTTCTCTGTGCTTCCTCCATGGTACCCAAACCCCATAGAGCTCAGGCACAGCAGGAGCCCCCAAGCCCCAGTATACCTCTGCCCCCCTGCAGGGTCCCACCCACGCACCTGCTGCCACAACCCAGCAAGGATCCCTGGCCTGGGGTAGGCTGGGGATGTGGGCAGCACCTCGGCCAAGCAAGGGGATGGGTGCATGCCATCCCAGGTGCCACAGAGGGACCCACAACTTTCACCACGTGGTTTCCATTTTTTTCTGGGCTTTTTTATTTTTTTTTCTTCTCCTTCAGTGTTGTCTTTTAAGCTCAAAAAATCCCACATGTAAAAGATAAAAGGACTTTGCCCAAGGCTACCTGTCAGGGTAGGAAGAGGCAGGAGCTGTTGCATCCCTTTCACACCAAACTGGTGCTGTCATTTGCATCACCCTCCCTCATGTGTTCCCCAGTGCCCCCAGTCTCGAGGGGCAAGCAGTGCTGTTGCTGAAGGGGATGGGGAGGGGGTAGAGAGCCATCAGTCAGCAGCCACCTGTCCCCCTGTCACAACTGATGAGCACCACTGCCAGTTGCACACACAAGGGTTGCTTTCCTTGTCACTTGCTCTGTGCCTCAGTTTCCCCATCTGACAAAGAGGCATAGTCCCATTCCACACTTCTTGTTTTGCCTGGGGGGGGCATTTTGAGCTTGAAATGCAGCCAGCCTTGCCACAGCAAAGCCTGGGAGGAACGTGCTGTTCTTTCTGGGGGGCTACAGGTTTGGGCCACATGCCAAAGGGTGAGGGAGTACCCCGAGTCTTGCCTCACAGCTGGCTGGGAGTAGCTGCAGGAAATGCTGTGAACCCATAACCCATAGCAAGGCTCCATCCCTGAAACCACTCATGGATCAGCCATCGGGGTGTCCTTGGGAGCAAGCAGGAAATCCCAAACCCCACTTGGGGCCAGATCAGGGTCCTGCCTGAAACGTGCCCCACTTGTCCCAGCACCCTCCTGCAGTGATGACAAGGCTCCTACCTGGCTTGGAGTGCTCTCCCTGGGCTTGGTGTGCTCTCTCCAGTCATGAAGATACCAAGGCTGGGAGCTGGTTGTCTTGGCACTGCATATACCCATACTTTATTTTCAGGTGCCCCAGGTTTCCAGTCCCCAGCAGGCAGGGCAGAAGGAGGTACAGGCAGAGGGGCATTTGGCTCCCCCACAGCTGGGCTGCTGTAGGTCTCCAGCTGGTGGGGCTCGGCCCATAGGCATGTGGGAACCCCAGTCACCCACCATCCAGCATGAAATGTGCGTTAGCACCTTTGTCCACCCCACTGCAGTGCCCTTCTGCCTGCATCTGCCCTTGCCAAAGGTTCTGCTTCTTAACTGAGTCGGAGTTGCTCACTGAAACAGAGAGCAGCTCAGAGCAAATGCAGGGGCTGGGGGGCAACATTCAGCTGTACCAAGTGCCAGCAACCAGCTCAAAACCCCATGAGTGCTGGTCCCAAGGGCTGCATGGCTAGACACTGCCTGTTTTTTTTTGCCATGCTTTGGCAATGCTGGGTGGCCGGGCATGGGGCATGGAATGGGCTGCAGGGCACAGCCCCAGGTGTACAGGGAACTTCCCCTCAGCTCCTTTCCCTAGCCATTTGGCATTTTACATTTCTGCATGTGTTGCAGCCAAATTTTTGGCAGGTCACCCACAGCATTCAGCACCAAAGACAGTTTCCCTTTCAAAGTAACCTCTGAAAGCATATTAGATGCCCCAGCCCCACAGCCAGGCAGGGGGTGCTGGTTCCTCTGTGATTTTGGAGGCCTGTGAAAGGTGTTGCCCTGCTTTCTTCCCAGCTGATCTGCAGCAGCTTTGCTTTTGCAAATCCCTTCCCTGCTTTGGCCTGCTCCGTCTGGCATGCTAAAATACATGAGCTAAGTTTAGGCTCCAGAAAAAAAAAAAAAAAAAGTCATCTGAAGAGGGAAAAAAGCTCTGCCTGCTCCCTGCACCACGCATAAGGACACCAATGCTTCGGGCTCCTTTGCCTGCCAATCCCCAGCAGTGAGGAACACTGCCCAACCTTCAAATGATGCTCTGGAATGGCAGATCCTCAGGCTGGCAGCACCAGGAGCCAACCCGTTGCTTAGCCCCCTCCCCATGTTGTGTGGCAGTGCTGGCATGTGGGCTCAGCCTGCAGACTTACTGTGGAATGGACAGCGGTTCGGCACGGTGTGGCACGGCACAGCACGGTACAGCACAGCGCAGCACAGTGCAGCAGGGCACAGCCAGGTCTGGTGACTGCCCATGCAGGTACTCCAGGGCAGCTGCTGGTTCTGGGCTGGAGCACTCAGGGCTTCCTCTTTTCTGTGGTTTTGCTTTGTCCCAGCCCCCAAGCAGGTCCTTCCTGCTGCTGTCACAGCACACTCTGAGCACTTCCCCTGTGCCATGTGGGTGGCGATATCACCCATGGCTAGGTGCCCCATGGCTGGGTTCCTTCGCACATGGCTGGGGGGGTGCCCCATGCCAGGATGGGATCCTGTTGCACAGTGCAAGTCCCGTGCTGCCCCATGGCCGTGTGCTGCACTCTGGTAGATGCTCGCAGATCTCTGTGCCTACACATCTTGCCCCATGGCCTTGTGTTTTCTCCCGACTCTGGCAGGGCTGCAGCTCCTTGCAGAAGAGACAGGTGTGGGGTTTCAGTTCCCCAGAAGGGATTTCCAAGGGATTATCTTTGAAAGCAAGCACAAATCATATCTCATGTCTGCCAAGCACCTCTCCCATCCCAGCTGCTAGCCAGAACCCCAATGCCCCAGATGAGCTGTGGCTTTTCCTGGTACCAGCTTCTGTTTGGGGGATTGCCCAATGTCCCTGTGTCCCTGCACTGGGGCTCATCAGTGCTCTCCACCATGTGGATGGAAGGAGCACAGGTGCCCTCAGAAGCTATCAGGGACGGGGTTCATGCCCACACTGGGCACCTTCTCCAGCCAGCTCCCCAGGTCTCCCACCCGCTGGCATGTCTTCTCCTCCAGCCCCGTGGCAGAGGAGTGCAAGGGGACAGACATGGATCACAGGGTGATACCAAGGAGGGGACAGCAGGGAGCCCCCCCCCCCAGTCTGGTCTGAGCCCTGCCACCCAGCCCGTCCTCGGGCATGAGCAATATGGAGCAGGATGTAGGCAGGGTCTGGTGTGATGCTGTCCGCAGCTGCCTGCCAGAGCAGTGCCCATGCAGAGCACGGCAGGGAGGGAGGCTGCAGGGGCTGGGCTGAGCCCATGGGCCGCTCTGCAGGCTGGCAGTTTCTTTCCCAAAGCACATCCTGCCAACACTGTTTTGCTGAGACCACTAGAACATTATTACTATTATTTTGTTTACTCTTGAAAATCTGAATTGTCGTGTCTGGCTGCAGGTTCCTGGCACACACAACTCTCTCCAAAATCACCCAGAAGCAGATGAAGAGCAAGATGCTCATTCGTCTTGGAATAAACCTGCTGCTGCAACCTTTGCATTTTCTTTAGGCTATCACAGAGCTGAGAGAAGTATAAACAAGCCCACAATGTTAGCCTGGCACCATCACTAGGACCACCTGTACTGTGGCTGGGCTGGGGGCAATTCCCTCCTGACCAGTGCTGGGAAGATGCAGGTGCGTGAGCTGGGGGTTCAGCACATGCAGACTCCTGCTCCTTCCCAATGCTCTGAGATGGGTGCAGGCAGGGCCCTGCCCTCAGCCTCCCCAGTGTGTCTCCTGTCTGCCACCCTGCAGCCAGGTTGAAAACAGGATGCCAGCCTGATTTTGGCTCCCACTGACTCATCTTGAAACTGTCAGCTAAAGCAGCACCAGCAGCTCCTCTGTTCTGCCAGGCCTGGGCACCTGCCCTTGCTGGGATGTTTTCTGCCAAAAGGGGAAGTGGACATGTGTGTGCCTTTACTGTGCCTGCACTGAGAGCTGTGCCCATGCCTGGGGTCTGTCTGGTTATGCCACTGTCCTGGTGAGGCCACTTGCCTGGTTGCTTCTTTGCTGGCATGGCTGCCTGGGCACACCTGTCTCCTAAGGCCCTGGCGGAGTGAAGAGAGAGGAAACTGAGACGGAGGCAGGGAGGAGAGCCCTGAGGCATGTAGTGCTGTCCTCTAAGTGGACATGAACTTGCATTTTATGGCATGAAGAGAGTAGGGGAGTGAGGTCCCACTGTGCTCTTTGCCCCTAAATCACTCCTTGGGGTGCTTGAGCAGCCCTGGAGGATGCTCCCCCCATTTCACTCTTGCTCCTCTCCATCCCTCTGGCTGCCCAGTTCCTGGGAGAAGGACCACTCCCACAGGGCCCCTGCCAGCACTGTGCCCGCAGTGCTCTACCAGTGTGCTGGGGCGTAGCAGGGCTCTGTGGTTTCAGTGCCACCCTCAGAGACCTCTGAGGCCAACTGCAGTGCTGGGTTTGGGTATTTTTTCCTCCTCAGACTTGTGTCCTGTTTCCTGTTATCTTTTCTCAGCTCCCTTTCTGCATTTCTTCCCCTGTGTGATTGAGAGTCCTGATACTGGGCACTGCACAGCCCACAGGGCACTGTTCCCAGGCTGGCCTGCCCCAACCTGATTCGCTGCTGGCAGTGCTCCCTGACAGCATTGTCCATGCTGCTGTTCCCCAGTTCCCTGTGTGGCACAGGTGGCCATGCCACATTGGCCACAAGGTTTCCACCAGGGATGCAGGACACGATGGAGCTGAAGGAGCTGTGTCCTGGAAGGCCTGGAAGGCTGCTGAAAGGCCATAGCCACATCTGCAGCTGTCAGCCACAGTGCTACCCTAGGCAGGGTTTTAGAAGCCCTGGGCAGGAATTTGCAGCTGCTGTGTGCAGGCATCCTGTCCTAGCAACCCAGGGACATGCCCAGGGGCAGCTCAGGGGCAAAGACTGTGCCAGGCTGGAGCTGTCTTGCTCAAACCCAGACTGGCAGCTGGGGTCTCTTCCAGCTCTGCCCAGCTGCAAGGAGAGCAGCCAGCATCTGTGGACAGGCCACAGGCCACCAGGTAATGCCAGCAGCACCCAGAGAACTGTGGATGGGTGGTTGCTGCCCTCTGCACATGGATGCAGATGGATGGATCCTCTGCACATGGACCATGGAGCAAGACAGCTCGGTGAGAGGTGCTCAGGCTCCAGGTCCAAGGAGGGATGGGCAACCACATTCCCTGGGGCTGTGTTACCCTGTGTCCCACTGCTGTTAGTTTTGGAGTCATGCCAAGCAGAAGATTGGGGAAGCTCACCAA
This sequence comes from Heteronetta atricapilla, assembly GCA_011075105.1. Taxonomy (NCBI): domain Eukaryota; kingdom Metazoa; phylum Chordata; class Aves; order Anseriformes; family Anatidae; genus Heteronetta; species Heteronetta atricapilla. Next base: position 269,518 of record CM021747.1, on the reverse strand, counting down.
GACATGACTCAAGGCAGTGGAATGGAGGGAGGTGAGAGACCAGGTCATGGGCACTGCTCCATAACCCACAGCCCCACTAGTAACCCACACTACTGCCCCCTGCCCTGACCTGAGCAGGGTGGGGTTTTATGAAGTGTGGGGTGAGGGACAAACAACTTGCAGTCTCTCAGGAAGAGAGAAGCTGGGTATAAGCTCAGGGGGAAGGAGGGTGCATACATCCCTCCTTCCCCAGGGACCAACGAGAAGCCCCAGTTGGAGCAAAGGCCTCAGTTCTGGGCTGACCACTGTCTGAACTGCTATGGCCTGTCTTGGTGCTGCTGGACACACCAAATACCACTGGGATTTTAAAGCAGGAGAAAAGCTGCTCAGCCTGGTGGCATCCCAGCATGGCAGCTCTGTGACTCCAGCCAGCGGAGTGTGGTGAAAAGGCACAGAACCAGCCCCAACATTCCCAACCTTGGCACCTCTCCATGCCAGGGAGTTCAGGTGTCCATCCCCCATGCTCCCTGGGGGCTACCCCACTACTGCCCTTCCAGAACAGCTGACCTCCACAGGGCATCTTGGCATCTGGTGCCCCTCCGCCACTGTGTCTCCTGGGTGTCCCTTTGTCCTTGGTCACTGCCCAATGGCCCTGGGAGGTGACACCCACCTGACAGAGATGCCATGCAAGGTTTTGCCCAGAATAACGTGAATAATGGAACTTTGTGGCAGGACAACAGGAGCTTTTGTCATGCCCAGGCAGCTGCTCCAGAGCAGTGCCTGAAACACTGTCACCCTTAGCAACAAAACTTGGAGCCAGGGCAGCCAAGTCATTCACTGATCTGGCTGCACTTAACCCTGACAGCAGCACAGAGACAAGATGGTTGAAGACAGCAACAGCAGCAGAGAGGGAGCAAGGGGGTACAGAGAGCCAGGATGGAGCTGGGTGAAGGCAGGGACAGGGCAGAAATGAAACAAAACAGGGGAATGTAAAGAGAGAGGGAGGGATGGAAGGATGGCTGGCTGGTTGTCTGTATGGAATGAAAGAAGGAATAGAGGAAGGATAGATGTCTGTCTGGTTGGTTGGATCAACAGGACAGAGTGAGGGGAGGGACAGAGCTGGCCTGGCTCAGTACCTGCTGGTGTTGAGGACATCCTTCCCGGCCTCAATATCACAGCTGGGATGGGGCAGAGCTTGTTGCAGGCAGGTTGGTCCCCTCCAAGAACAGATGTGGACAGCCCACCACTCCTCTTGCCCACATACTGGTTTGGCAGGAGCTGGGCAGACAGCAGCCAGCTGGGCTGAGGGCAGCCAGCATACAGGGACACCAATGTCAACCTCACATGCAGGCAGCCTGGATGGCCAGCCCCTCCAGGCCATGGACCATAGCTGGCCCGTCAGGGAAGCAGGTCACAGCTGTGTGACAAAAACAACCATCAGAAGATTGCACCATTTAAACCCCTAAATAATCTGTCCCTCTCCGCTGTACCAAGGAAGGTCATTGTCCTGAATGCTTCTTGGGATGAGATGTGCACCATGGCTGCAAAGGGCTTGCAGTGCCCACTGCCCCACCATGCTCACCTTCTGGTAATGGGCTTAGCAATATGGTTTAGTGGGGACTGTTAGTGTTAGGTCAGAGGTTGGACTCGATGATCTTGAGGTCTCTTCCAACCTAGAAATTCTGTGATTCTGTGTGATTCCCCCAAGGCAGGTCTGGCCTGGAGGAACAACGGTGGAATGGTGCAAATTGCTGTGAGATTTGTAACCCCCACTCTCAGAACTGACATCAGGGCATTTTACAAGGGCTGTTGAATGCCAGGACAGCAGCTCTACAGCTCTTCCACTGCCCCATGGCTGTAAGAATGGAGATAAGCAGTGAGGTCCTGTGGACCACTAAGTCTCACTGACAGAGCATCTCTTTGCCTGGGGCAGGAGCCCCCCTCCTGGCCAGGCCATACAGCAAGATTGGGGTGCTGTGGTCAGCTCAGCTAATGTCCCTCTGGGCCTTCTTGGCCATGCACCCAAGGCTCTGTGCCTTGGTTTCCTGAGAAGCAGGAACGTCAAGCACAACCTGGCTTGCAAAGCGCTTGGACGTCCTTGCATGATCCCACCTCCAGGACCAGCACAACTGCCCCTCCTGCAGCAAGGGAGAGCTGGCTACCGATGGTCTGCTTCCTCTGCTGCCGCACGGCGGGCACCCACGAGTTTCATGAACTGACGTGGGACCCACTCCTCAGGCCCTCATCCCTCCCAGGAGCCAGCTGGCACGGCCACCGCCGGCCGCACCACCTCCGACCACGCAGGAGCTCAGATCTCTGTCACCCTGAGGCTGGGGTTCGCGAGTGCAGCGCTTGCCCTGCACGGCCCGCCAGCCCCCGGCAGGCCTCTCCCCAGCGACACGGCCCCCCCGCCGTGGCCATCCTGGCACAGCAGGGCCCCGGAACGGCGGCGGTGGCAGGGCCCGGGCTGGCGCTGCCGGCCTGCCGCGAAGCTGCCCCAAGTGGGGACGCGGCGCTGAGGGGGGATCGGCGCTGCCCCGGCCCCGGCGCCCGCCGCAGCAAGCGGCCGGGCCCGCTCCTTGACGGTGCGGGGCAGTCCTCCGAGGAGGGCTCGGCCTGCCGGCGCCCGGGCCCCGCCGCCCTGGGCCGCAGCACGACGCCTCCAGGCCGCGGCACCCCCGGGGCGGGCGGAGGGGGGCGCACCCCGGGTCCCCGCAGGGGACAGACGGGCGCTGCAACTTGGCGGTGCCTTTAAGGGGCGGTGGCGGCACGCGGCCCCGGGCCGGGGGCGGTGCTGCACAGGGCCGGGCCGGGCCGGGCCGAGCCGAGCCGAGCCGAGCCGAGCCAGGCACGGCGCGGCGGGGACGGGGAGGGCTGCCCGCTCCCGGTCCTGCCGAGTCTGCTGCGGACAAAGGCGGCGGCGGCCTGGGCATGGCGGTGGGCGGCGGGTGAGCTGCGGTGCCGAGCGGGGCGGAGCGGGGAGCGCCCTGCGGCGGGGCCGGCGCGGCGCGGCCATGGGGTTCCTGCACCAGCTCCATCTCCTGCTCTGGAAGAACGTGACGCTGAAGCGGCGCAGCCCGGTGAGCGCCGGCGGGGGCCTGGTGCGGTGCTGTGGCCCGGCCCGGGGGGGGGGCGGGCGGGCGGCTTTCGGGCGCGGGGTGAGCAGCAGCCCGCGGCCAGAATCCGCCGGGGTCCCCGCGGCGGCTCCGCCCGTGCAGCCGGCGGGGGCCGGCTCGGTGCTGCGGGCGCCGGCATCACCAGCTCTGCGGTCTTGGGAAAGCCGGGGGGACCGAGGCGACACGTCCCCCTCCCGGTGCAGACTTGGGGTGCAGGGCGGAGAGAACCTCGTCCCCGGTGTGGGGCTGGCTCTTCTCCGTGCCCGTCCGTCCACCTGCGTGGGCAGGAGGGCAGCCGCGTGGGGCCATAGGCTGTTTGTGGATGGGGGCTTGGCCTCCCTGCATGCCGTTGTTTGTGCTATTGAGCCAGGCTGTCCTGGGCCTGGGGCTGCTGTTGATGCCTTTGGGTGCGGGTCCTCTCTGTTCCCTTGCTGCAACCCTTTTCGTCCTGTCAGTTAGGCTCTGGAGATGAATAATGCATGTGGTGGTGGAGATCCAGGGATGTCCGCTTGCCTTGCTGGCCAGAGAAAGTGTGGATGCTGTCTATTTATAAACCCACAGAGCAGCTGAAAAACACCCCTCCTTGCCTGGCTGCTGGCATCTCTGCATGCCCTGGCACGGGCTGGGCAGCTCAGTGGCACACGTTTTGTAGCAGCAACGGTTAGGTCTCTCGCCTGTCCCTGCTCCCACCACGTGTCTGTGGGAGTCGTCCAAGCCTTTGGCAGCAGCAGGCACCGTGTATGGGTGCCTGCATGAGGAGTCCAGGGCTGCTGACTAGACTCTCTCCCCTCTGCCCAAATGTCTACCATGTGCAGCTCCTTCCTCCCCACCTTGGACCTGTCTCAGGTTTCAGAAGCACTGGGCATTTGCATGCTCTGTTTCTGGTCCCAAGGGCCATGTCTCTGGTGTGGGAGAGCCTTCCCAAGTCCTCGATGTCTGCATGCTATAAATAGGCTTCTAAATTGTATGTGGGTCAGGGCTGTGTCTTCCTGGGGTGCTGGAAAGAGCCGCTCCTGCTTTTTGGGCATGAAGTCGAGAAACCTGGTCTGTCCCAGGGGGTTGTCTTTGCTCTGCCCCCTCCTCAGCTCCCAGAGAGGTGGCAGAGGAGGCAGATTCCCACTTCCACCTGACTGCTGGTGGAACTGGCTTGATCTGCTCGCTGTGCACATCCATACTGGTGCATGCATTTGTGTGTGCTGGGGTTGAGAAACTGGTTTAACCCTTCCTTGGCCCAGTGCGTCTAGGGGAGAGCTGGCCTGATCCTGCCAGGCAGGTGGGGGATGCGATGGGGGGTGCTGAGGCAGGCACTGTCGCACAGAGTGTGGGTCTGTAGGGCCTGCATGCATGAAGGGCTGGAGATGAGGTGCTGGTGGGGAAGGGCTGCTGAAGGTCCTGGCCAAGAAGGAACCCCGAACCCCATTGCGAAGGGCGTGGGCTGGCTGGGGGAGGGGTGCGCTGGGCACGGAGGGAGCTGGTTATTTTTAGAGGATGGGGGAGGGTAGTGAGCTGCTGCTCCCAAGCTGGTGATTCTCTTTCCTCTTCCCCTCCCAAATATCCTGCAGGCCTGATCCAGCAGCATGTGAGCCTTGGGCCCTACTTCATCCTGGCACATGGAGCCCTGGAAACTGCTGGGAGCGTGCTGGGCCAGGGAGGGCATGGGCAGGACCAGACTGAGGCTGTGCCATGGTCGTTGCCCTCTGGGGCAGCCCCTGCACAGTGGATGAGGGTGATGCTCTTGGCTGAGTCATCCCCACCCTGTGCCCTGAATGCAGCCAAATGGTTGTGGCCGGGGACTGCCTTGTCCTTGTGTGTCACAGACACCTGTCTGCAAGGGCCAGCAAGCTGGCACAACTGTATTGGGTCTTGAGCTGCCCCTAGCATCTTCTGGCCCTCAGCAGTTGCCTTGGACCTGGCCACCAAGCCTGACAGGTGCTGTGTCTGGGGCTGCGCGCATCTTTTGGGCATCCATTTCTCCATGCCTCCTCAGCTCTGCAGGCAGTGCAGGAGTGCAGTGCAGAAAGCTGCAGTGTGGTTGCCAGCTCCCAGGCTGCTGGGCAGGAAAGGAGGAGAGTGAGGAGCCCAGGCCCAATCACCTCTGTGTGCAGGGGCCGTCATCTGAGCAGGGGAATTTGCTGGCACCTTCTTGCCCCCAGCAATGCCACATGAGGGTGCAGAACAGCTGCCCCATCCCAAAGAGAGAGCTGCCCCTACCACAGAGCATGGTCAATGGCTGGATTTGGTGCAGCCCCTGGGACGTTTGTGTCCTGAAGGCACGGGTGCCTTGTGCATGTCACCTGAGCTGATCTCTTGCTTCCTTGAACTCTTGCTGCATCTGAGTCCTGTGGTCACCTCACACTCCCCTTGTGCATGAGGATGATAGCCTGCCTGCTCCCAAGGCAGCTCTGCACCCTCCCAGCAGGTTGGGAACAGACCTGGCTGGTGCTGGGAAGCTGCGGCAGAGTCAGGCCAGCATCGTCAACCTCTGTGGATCCCTGCAGCTTGCTCTGGGGGGGGGATGGGCAAGGGGGATGGTCTGGCACCCAGACTTGATGGCTGTGGCTAGGTTAGCACCCCAATGAGGTACAGCAGCAGTTTTGAAACAAACTTCTTCCTCAGGCTCTGCACTTGCTTAGGGCTAAGCTTGTCCACTTGAGAATGTAGCAGTGGCAAGTGCCAGCCCTGTGCAGGGTGGCCATGCTATCAGGCAGCCATGGGAGAGGGTCCTGACCCACTGTGCAACATATCACTGTCTTCTGTGACTCTGCTTTCCAGCCCTTCCCAGGGAGGGTCTTGCTTTGCCCTGGAAGCTTGATCCTGCAGTGGTGGTGTCAGAAACCCTTGCTGCAGTCTTGAGACATGTCATTATGTGTGGGCTCAGCAGGGAAGAGGCAGAGGAGCTGGGCCAGCTGCAGGATCCATGGCTACAAACAAAAGCAGTGAGGAAAGCAGGGCAGGAGCATACCAGAGCTCGACATACCTTCATCTGTGGAAGAAACCAGCAAAGAGCAAGGACATCACCAGACAAACTTACATATAGTACCTGTGCTGCTAAGCACCTGGGTGGTGGCCGAGTTGGGCACTGTACCTTGGCTGTGTCAGCACCAGTGGAGCCCAATCTGTGGGAGTCTCTGACTGCCTAGAGTGGCTGATCTGTTCAAGGGGCTAATTGGAGGTTTGGTTGTGATTTTTATTCTTCATAGGGTAGAATTTGAGGCAGGAGCTCCCTGGGGCATTGGAGGTTTGAACAGAACAGTATCACCTCAGGATGGAGTGAAGCCAGGGCTCCCCCTGTCCCAAGCACAGGCAATTTTCGGGTGCAGATGCTCAGCAGTCCTGAACGGTGCAGGTTTAAGAATGTTTCCACGCAAAGGAAAAATCCATGACCTATGGCACCTTGACTCTGCTGGGACTGGGAGTGAGCACAGCTATATGTATCTTTAGGGATGGGCTCTCAGATAACTGTCAATAGTTAATTAAACCTACACAGGATGTAAAGTGAACAGGTGAACTCTCAAGTTACCCCAGGCATTGTGTGAGGGCAGAGCCAAGTGTGTTTGGCCATCTTTCCTGGTTGTTTTCTGTGCAAACACGTCTGGGACAGGAAAGCAAGTGTCACTGGAGTTCCCGGCTTTGAAGTGCCAGGGATGGAAGGATGCTGTTGTGTTCTATTTTACATTTTATTTGAAAGTGCTGTCTGCACAGGACTCTTCTGGAGAAATGGTAAAGAGGATTTGAGACTCCAGGAGCTGCTTTTGTGGCTCACCCTGTCCATTTGGGACCTGCTGCAGCAATGCATGTACCAGGACACAGTGCACAAGCCTGGGGCCACAGCACCCTGTTCCTGACAAGGAGCTCCCAGAAGCTTCTTCCCAGCACTGGATGGGAGCGAGGATCAGCTTTGTGTGGGGTTTGATCAGGCTGGGCTTTGCACTGACTCAGGATGCTCTTTGCCCCGCTCTTTGTTTGCAGCTGGTGCTGGGGAGGCGGGGGTGGTATGCACAGGCTGGGCCAGTGCTGGCGCAGCGCTGCCAGGCAGCATCCCCGTGAATCACCACCACAGCAGGAGGCTGCTCGTGCACTGCTGCAGGGGTGGTGCAGGAACAGCACAGGGATAGTGCGGCCGGGCCTGACCTGGCAAGGGCACCTGTTGCAGAGTGATTCACAGCCACAGCACAAGCTGCTGCACTGCTCCTCCCCTGCAGCCAGGGCTGCAAGCGTGCGCAGGGCTCTGCCTTGCTTCACAGCCCCTCCCTTCCCACAAAGTAGAGGGGCGGCAGTGACTTCCCCCAGACTGGTGTGTGGTCATGGCCCTGCAGTTGCTGACACCATCTAGCCTGTGCTAAGGCCAGGCACCTCTTGTCATTGGGAAGGTAGACATGTCCTGAGCTTGTGTGGGTGTGTGGGACCTGTTTCACTGCGTGCTGCTTGGCATGAGCCAAAGCTGTGAAGGGCAGTGCACTTCTAGTGGGCAGCATTGGGGCATTGTACCGGGGGATGCTGCAGGACTCTCTAAGGGGCTGTAGGTGCTGTTTGGAGGGCAGCAAGGGAATGTGAATTATTTCCTTCCCTCTTCATGTGCAAAGCTCCAGAGGAGCAACAAGGAGCCAAAAACACTGCATGCTGTGTTGTGCCTGAGCCTCAGCCTTCCGAAGTGCAGCAGGGCTCACATCCAAGGTCTGTGCATGGCAGAGCTTGTGCTTTGGGGGGAGCAGACGTGGTGCTGTGGTGCCAGGACTGCTTGGGAGTTGACTGAAGCTGGTCTCCCCCCTCTGCAGGTGTTGATTTGGGTGCAGAGAGGAGGTGGAGGGGTAGGGGCTTTGGTGCTGAGAAGTGACACACACCTGGGAGCAGTGCTGCAGCCAGGCCAGGAGCTGGTCCATCATTGTCGCTGATGCCACATCCTGATGGACCCTTCCTGCTGGCACTCAGTGACAGCAGTGCCCTCTCACTTCTTTACTGTAATGGTGAAAGAGCACTGGACCAGGTTGCCCAGAGAGGTTGTAGAGTCTCCGTCTCTGGAGATACTCAAAACCCGCCTGGATGCCATCCTGTGAAATGTGCTCTAGGTGATCCTGCTTGGCAAGGGGATTGGGCTAGATGATCTTCAGAGGTCCCTTCCAACCTCAGCCGTTCTGTGATTCTGTGGGACTGGCACAGGTGAGGAGCTGTCCTTTGCTCTCCAGTGGCTCCCCTTTTGGGGTCATGAGAGGTTTCAGCAAACCCAGGCGGGGATTTCCTTGTCCTCCAGACACATCAGGACCTCCAGCTTCCTCAGGCTGTCTCAAGCCAACAGTGCCAGTGCTGTCTGCTGGGCAGAGCCAGAGGCAGGTTATGAAGAGTGGAGAGGGGTGGCTGTGGGACCAGTGATAATGGGCACAATTTGGGCCAGATGAAATTGCAACTAGACGCAGGGGATAATAGCAGCCAGACCCAGTGGATGGGCCAGTGGGCTGGGTTTAGTGGCCCTGGTGTGACCAGAGTTGTACTACAGGTGGCCACATGGCTTGAAGCAGGCCCTGCATTGTCTGGAGCATGGTACAGAGACCGAGGCTGGAGGGCAGTCACCAAGGGTTAGGGCACAGGCCAGACATGGCCTTTTGGGTGTCCTAGCAGGGCTGGGGGTGCTCAGCCAGGTGGTGACCACCAGTGGGTATCAGTGTCTGGATCCCTGCTGGAGTGCCTCGACAGAACTGGCCCTGGATGTGGAGCATACCTGGCAGGGAGCTGCACTTGGCTTCCTCTCTCAGGTACCGTGGGTTTGTGCAGCTCTGAACACTGCGCTGGGATGCTGGAGTCTCTGATAATCTTCTCTCACAGGGACCACAACTTAACCCATTTGTACTTCTGAGCTCTAAGACCATATTTCAGTAAGTAGGTATTTGATGGTGTTGCAACTAAAGTTTGGAGCCATCAATACAGAATCACAGAATTTCTAGGTTGGAAGAGACCTCAAGATCATTGAGTCCAACCTCTGACCTAACACTAACAGTCCCCACTAAACCATATCCCTAAGCTCTATATCTAAACGTCTTTTAAAGACCTCCAGGGATGGTGACTCCACCACCTCCCTGGGCAGCCTGTTCCAGTGCCTAACAACCCTTTCAGTAAAGAAGTTCTTCCTAACATCTAATCTAAAACTCCCCTGGCGCAACTTAAGCCCATTCCCCCTCGTCCTGTCACCAGGCACGTGGGAGAACAGGCCAACCCCCACCTCACTACAGCCTCCTTTAAGGTACCTGTAGAGAGCGATAAGGTCACCCCTGAGCCTCCTCTTCTCTAGGCTGAACAAGCCCAGCTCCTTCAGCCGCTCCTCGTAGGACTTGTTCTCCAGGCCCCTCACCAGCTTCATCGCCCTTCTCTGGACTCGCTCAAGCACCTCGATGTCCTTCTTGTAGCGAGGGGCCCAAAACTGAACACAGTACTCGAGGTGCGGCCTCACCAGAGCCGAGTACAGGGGGACGATCACCTCCCTAACCTGCTGGTCACACTGTTTCTGATACAAACCAGGATGCCGTTGGCCTTCTTGGCCACCTGAGCACACTGCTGGCTCATATTCAGCCGACTGTCCACCATCACTCCCAGGTCCTTCTCTGCCTGGCAGCTCTCCAACCACTCATCTCCCAGCCTGTAGCTCTGCTTGGGGTTATTGCGCCCCAGGTGCAGGACCCGGCACTTGGCCTTGTTGAACTTCATGTAGTTGACCTCAGCCCATCGGTGCAGCCTATCCAGATCCTCCTGCAGAGCTTTCCTACCCTCGAGCAGATCGACACATGCGCATAGCTTGGTGTCATCTGCAAACTTACTGAGGGTGCACTCAATGCCCTCGTCCAGATCAATGATGATGATATTAAAGAGGACCGGCCCCAGCACTGAGCCCTGGGGGACGCCACTAGTGACTGGCCTCCAACTGGACTTGACTCCATTTACCACGACTCTTTGGGCCCGGCTATCCAGCCAGTTTCTAACCCAACGAAGCGTGCGCAAGTCCAAGCCAAGAGCAGCTAGTTTCTTGAGGAGAATACATTTTAAATATTTTCTCTTGTCTTTAAAGTTGGGGTGTAGATTCTCAAGGAGCTGAACCCCTGTTCCCTGGGCCTCCTGCAGGCTGTCACCTTCTGCTTTGTGGGCAGTGCTGGGACCTGCAGGAGAGACTGGTGGGGAAATGGCAGCTGCAGGGCTCTGCTCCCTTCCTCCTCCCCAGGGAAGAGGTTGGGCAAACCCTGCCCCTCCCTCTGAGGTTCAGAACAGGGGCTTACCACAGGCCAGCCTTAACTGAGCTGTGTAAAGTGGTGCTACCATGCCTGGATCAGGCCCAATAAATATCCTTGCTTCTGCCAGAGGAGCAGCTTTCCCCCCATGTCCTGGTGACGGACCAGGGCTGGGGAGCGTGTTAGTATGGTAGCTTTGGGGTGTGGGGATCTTGCTGGAGCTGCTACAGGGTTTGGGTTAGAGAAGTGGTTGAGAGGCAGCTGCCTGGTCCCAGCCTGGGGAGACTCCTGGCTGCACCACTGCTAGGCCGTGCTGGCTGAAGGTGATGGTTGTGGGCAGATTTCTTGGAGCAGGCAGGAGGGATGGAGCAAACTTCTGGCAGATAGCAGTGGGCATAGAGAGCTGCCTCAGCCCTGGGCCTGGCTGCAGGGGCATCTGGCTCAGCCATCCAGGCATGCAGACAACCACATATGTCCCATGGCAGATGGACTGGGGCAGCTGGGGACACCAGTGAAGCTGTCCTGCCAAAGTCCATGGTCCAGTGTCTGCTTGGCAGATAAGACCTTTTTCAGGCTGCACAGCACACAGTCCATGCTAGCCTCTGGCTGCAGTGTGTCCCTCAGCTGCCTGTGGCACTGGTCCCGAGCACTGGCTAAAAGGGGACCACAGCCCTGTCAGTGTGGGTCACTGTGCCAGGCCAGCCCCTTTGCTCTCGCCCCTCGCTTGACTGTGTCCCATGGGTTATGTCCAGTGCTTCCCCCAGCACAGTGCCCTCTTCTTGCCTCTGCACTTATTCTGCCAGGGTGCTACTGTGTGGTCTCCCCTAGGTGCAGCCTACCTTGGCCAGTGCCATGCGAGCAGCACATGTGCCAGCCCCTGTTGCTTGCCTGGCTCAGAGCTTCAGGCTGGAGCCAGGAGTGTGAGAGAGGCTGAGCACATGGGCCCGGCCTGCACATGCACCATGTACATGGCATGTGTACATGTACATTCCTCCGCAGCTGCATGGATCATGAGCAGGTGCCCCACATTTGTGCAAACACAGCAGTGGTGGCCTCATCCTGTTCAACCCTCTGGCCAACTGAGGGGGATGCCTGCCTGTGGAGGGGGTTGTACGCATCTATGGGCTGGATCCCTACAGCAGCTGGGCTCAGGACCTGCCCCAACCAGGCCTCCCCCATTGCTGGCACCCAGGCACAGGGACCCTGGGACGTGCATCCCTCCCGGCACTGAAGTTGTGTAAGTACACGCAGACCTGACCCAGTGCAGAGTCAAGAATGGAACTGGGAAGGAAGGCAGTCCAGATTCTCTGATCAGAGTGGGGCATGGCCGCGCAAGTATACCGAACAGCCATGCTTACAGGGGCACAGCCATTTTTACTCCTTTATCCATCTGTTTTTTGTAGCATCACTTCCTGGTCCACCAGATCCATGCCTTTCCCTGCCTGTGCTTTCTCCCACAATAAGTCCTGTGCAATCCCAAAATGCTCTCGCTGTGTCCTCCAGTGTTCCACGTCAATAGGTGGTGACCCCTGCTGGCACTGTGTCCACTGTCTGCTCAGGTGGCAGGTGCCCCTGCTGGGTGCCACCCCTGTGGGGGACTGAGACTCTGCTGCGACAGGGTTCCTTTCCCATGGACAGGCCCCCTTGTCTGCCTGTGTCTCTCTCTGCCCTGTTGTGGGTGGGCAGATGCACTCTAGCACATAACCTGGCTGTGGGAAGGGCTGAGCAGAGTATGGAGCAGTTGCTGTTTCCCCTGCACTCTCAGGGCAGGTGTCCCGGGTGACGCTGGGGGACCCTGGAGTCCACCTGTGGGTGGGAGAGTCTGGAGGAGATGAGGCCAGAGTGTGGGTGGCATTGCAGTACCCTCTGTGTGATGGGCTGGGTGACAGGGCTTGGAGCATGTGCTGAGCTTGGGGGTGAGAGCACCCACCTCTGCTCTCTCTGAGTATGAGGCAGCCTTGACTCCATGACCAAGGTGTTCAGCACTGTGTGGGCAGCCTGGGGCTAAAGGGGCAGGATCAGTCCCTGCTCTGTGGGTTGGTGAGCCCTGCTCTGCCACCACATCTGCCCATGCCAGGGGCACCCAGCCCTGGCATTGAGGGACATGGCAGTGCATGGGGGGTGCCCAGTGTTGCTCTGGGGTTGGGGTCAGGGATGGGGGATATATTTGCTGCCTGGTCCCATTTATGGTTTGTCCTGGAGATGGAGCAGAGCAAAAGGTCAATGACCTGCTTTAAAGAAAAAAAAAAAGAAAAAAAACCCACAACAACGAAACAACGAACAGGCGCTTCCTTTTGCCAACAAGGACCAAACAGTCCTCAAAGGAGCCCTGCCTGGTACGGGTGCAACATGGGGTGTTGGGGTGGTGATGGAAGGACAGACCCGCACCCGTGTGTACATAGAGGCACGATTGTGCGCCTGGTAAACAGGCAGGGGAGGGGGGCAGGCGTGCGCACAGGGGCGGTGACGGTGGGAGTGGTGCCTGGGACCAGTGGTGCCACACAGACAGGGATCTCCCCATCCCTGGCACCGCTCCCAGGCAGCCTGGCTTCCTTCCTGCAGCACCCCCTATCCCCGTCCCTTCCAGCCCTTATTCCACCATTCTCTTCTTCCCTCCAAATCAGTGGTTCCCAGCATGGACTGGGCAGTGAGGAAGCTTTGCAGGGAGCTTTGCTGGGGCTGCAGCGAGGCCCTTGAGCAGCATTTGTGGGTGCAGCACCCATTGATGCAGCCACACCCTGCCCACAGACCCCCCTGGCCATGGCCATGCACCAGCACAGGGTATGGGCAGAGGGCTCCCTCTGCTCACTGCCCTTTGCTGGGCAGAATTGTTTATTAGCTGAGCAGTTCCAGCCCCTGGCTGAGGCTGGTGAAGAGGCGTTGCCATCAGAGACAGAAAGGCCTGGCTGTCACCTGTTGAGGACTGTCTTTCTAGGCGGACACTTTCATTTTAAAACCCTGTATTCAAAACAAAACAAAACTGTTTCCCATTTTTGTGCCTGACCTATCTGGTGTCTTTCTATGATGGAGTTACTGCATCAGTTGACAATGGAAGACCAATCAATGTCATCTACCTCAACTTCTGCAAAGCCTTTGACATGGTCCCACATGACATCCTGGTCTCCAAATTGGAGAGAAATGGATTTGATGGGTGGACCATTCAGAGGATAAGGAATCGGCTTGAAGATCACACCCAGAAGGTGTGATCAATGACTCTATGTCTAAGTGGAGGCTGGTGATGAGTGGTGTACCTTGAGGTCTGTCCTGGGACCAGCACTGTTTACATCAATGACATAGACAGCTGGATCGAGTGCACCCTCAGCAAATTTGCAGATGACACCAAGCTGAGTGGTGCAGTTGATACAATAGAAGGAAGGGATGCCATCCAAAGGGACCCAGACAAACAAGAGAAGTGGGCCCACATGAACCTAATGAGGTTCAACAGAATCACAGAATGACAGAATCATTTAGGTTGGAAGAGACCTCCAAGATCACCTAGTCCAACCCATGACCTAACACTAACAAGTCCTCCACTAAACCATATTGCTAAGCTCTACATTTAAACATCTTTTAAATACGTCCGGGGATGGTGACTCAACCACTTCCCTGGGCAGCCCATTCCAATGCCTAACAACCCTTTCGGTGAAGAGTTTTTTCCTAATATCCAAGCTAAACTTTCCCTGGCGGAACTTTAGCCCATTCACCCTTGTTGTATCACCAGGCATGTGGGAGGATAGAGCAATCCCTACCTCACTACAGCCTCTTTTAAGGTACCAACAAGTCCAAGGGCAGGGTGCTGCACCTGTGACAGGGCAATCCCAGACATGAGTACAGAGTGGGAGAACTCATTGAGAGCAGCCCTGCAGAGAAAGAACTGGGGGTTCTGGTGTATAAAAAGCTCGACGTGAACCAGCAATGTGCACTAGCAGCCCAGAAGGCCAACTGCATTCTGGGCTGCATCAACAGAGGGGTGGGCAGCAGGTTGAGGGAGGTGATTGTGCCACTCTGCTCTGCCCTTGTGAGGCCCCACTTGCAGTACTGTGTCCAGGTCTGGAGCCCCCAGCACAAGAATGATGTGGAGCTGTTAGAGTGGATCCAGAGGAGGGCCACAAAGATGATCAAGGGACTGGAGCATCTCTCATACAAGGACAGGCTGAGAGAGCTGGGGCTCTTCAACCCACATAAGAGAAGGCTCCAAGGGCCTCATTGCAACTTTTCAGTACTTGAAGGGGGCTTACAAAAAGGTGGAGAACATCTCTTTGCTCAATCAGATATTGACAGGGTAAGGGAGAATGGTTTTACCTAAAAGAGGGGAGATTTAGATTAGAGTTTAGGAGGGAATTTTTCACTCAGAGGGTGGCGAGGTACTAGAACAGGTTGCCAGGAGAAGTTGTGGATGCCCCATCCCTGGAGGTGTTCAAGACCAGGTTAGATGGCACCCTGAGCAACCTGATGTAGTGAGTGGCCTCCCTGCTTATGACAGGGGTGTTGGAACTAGATGATCTTTGAGGTCCCTTTCAACCCAAGCCATGCTATAATTCCTTGATTCCTGTGTGGAGTTGCTGCTTTCATCCTTTGCAGCTGTGTGCAGGGTGTACTGGAAGGGTACTGCTCCAAGGACTGGTGAGATGTGCTGGGGGCTTGGCTGCTCTGTGTCTGGAGGGTAGTGATATAGCAGTGGGACAGACCTGCTCCAGGGAGCACGTCCAGAGATCACCCAGGTGTCCTGTGAGTTCAGCTGGTGAATCTGCTGGTACAAATGGGCAGCAGGGTCTGCTCCCGGGCTCCTAGGCTGACTGTGGTGGGTGTTTGCCGCTCTCCAGCACATCTGACCCCAGCCTGGAGGCATGTGGCTGCCTGGCATGAAGCTGTCTTCTCCTGGCATAAAGCTGCCTTCTCCCCACTGGTGCCCAAGAGGTGTGGCTGGCACCAGCTGTGCTGAGGTGCTCAGCCTGTCCCACTGACAGGCTGTTCCCAGGAGGTGGCCAGCACACAGGGAACTGGGCTTGTGCAGGAGCAGGGTCGGAGCTGCCATTGGCTTCCCAGGAGCTGCTCCTTGCCTGTTGCAGTTGGGTGCCAGGGTCAAATGCAAAGGGGCTGTGGCTCAGCACCAGCAGGGGCCCTGGGGGCAGCATGGGCTCAGCTCAGCCCCAGCTCGGGCAGCAGCGAGGAGTGGGAAGAGCTGTCCTGCTTCCTGTGCCAGTGCAGCTGGATTTGTGTGGCTGGCTCCCAGTGTGCCTGGGGTCTGGTCTGGCCCTGGAGTGAGCTGAGGTTGACTCACCTCTCTCTGTGCCTCAGTTTCCCCAGCTGTGGTATTTCCCCTGTGCTCACTTGTGAGGGCAGCAGTAGGGCTCTATTTGTGGTCTGAGCACTCTCTGGTACAAACCAGCAGCAGCTGTGTCTGCTTCTACGGGCCGCTGAAGGCATTCGTGCCCATCCCCAGGGCCTCTGGGCATGGAGCCCAGCCTGGGCTACCCGTACTATTGGGGTCAGTGTTTCCTGGGGATTTGCAGCAATTTGCCATATGCAGCTGGTTGAAAATCCTGTCTGGCTTTCTGGGAAGACACAGAGGGTGGTGCCAGGAGGCTGGGATCCCCTACACTGCCCCCAGTCACACATGGAGATGGTGCCAGGTCCTCATTGAGTGTCTCCTCACCCCAACAGCATTGAGGTCTGCTGCCTACATTGGGTTCACAGGTGGGATGGGGCTGGGAGCTCCCTGGGGCCTGGCTCCACTAGCAGAACAATCACACAGGGCAGGGGCATGCCGGGCATGCCAGGCCAACTGCAGGGACCCAGCAGGGACAAGGGAATGTCATGACCAGGCAGCTGCTGGCTGGGAGGGCACTGCCAGAAGGGTGCCTGTGGCTCTTCGCAGGCCACAAGGACCTGGGGCTGTTGTCTGCTGCCCTGGGCAGCTCCAGCTGTGGTGGCCCATCAGGGTCTGAGCTCATGCCCTAGCACACTGTCTGATGGGCCCATTTGGTCCCATGGTGCCCCCGGCAATGCTCTCCCTGCAGAATGGAACAGGCAGGATGCGGGCAGGGACTAGCTGGAGAACTTCAGGTGTCTCAGCCATGGTGGTGCCACCACCCACCTGGAAGACATGGGCACAATGCTGCACTGCACTGGGGCATTGGGCAGGGGCTGCCCCAGGGACCTTCATCCTGCTCATGCCTCTCCTTGGTGGAGGCCCTGTCCCTGCCTGTTATAGTCCTTCTGCTTTGTGTCATCTGCAGTGGGTGCTGGCTTTTGAGATCTTCATCCCACTGGTGCTCTTCTTCATCCTCCTGGGACTGCGGCAGAAGAAGCCAACCATCCCTGTGAAGGAAGGTGAGTATGATCTGGTGGTGCCTGAGTCACCCACACCTGGGGGCAGTCTGCCCCCCCCCCCCCCAAGGCACTGGGGAGCTTTTCCAGCAGCTGTCCCCATGAACAGCCTGGGGCTTAGGAGGATACTCTGACAGCTGGCAGGGACCCAGAGGAGCCTTCTGGGAGCATAGGTTAGAGGAAGGGCTACAGACAAGTGCTGTTGCGGAAGATGGGCTGGAGAGCAATAGGACTTCCTTGCCAAGGGAGCTTCCTGGAGCTGGCCAGGACCAAGCAGCCTTCAGATGCCATCAACAGGGACATCTTATCTCTGCCCCAAGGCATTCGTGGGACAGAGGGGTGGTGGGGCTGGGTGGTTCCAGGGGAGCTGCAGTGCCCCCAAGCACCAGAGGAGCAGCTGGGAGGCTCTGGGAAGGGACAGGGGGATGTGCTCTGTGTGTAGCTCCATGCGTTGCCTCAGGAGGATTCTGGGGCTTGCTGGGGCCAGGGTGAG
The DNA here is from genome assembly GCA_011075105.1 of Heteronetta atricapilla. Classification (NCBI taxonomy): domain Eukaryota; kingdom Metazoa; phylum Chordata; class Aves; order Anseriformes; family Anatidae; genus Heteronetta; species Heteronetta atricapilla. The sequence continues at coordinate 252,392 of CM021747.1, read as the reverse complement.
GGCAGCGAATTGATGGGGCAGGAGCTCAGGGTGCCCTGGAGATGCACAGCTGGAGCTCCATGGGTATCACACTGCCAGGAGGAGGTGGCGGCACAGAGCTTGCCTGGCCTTCGTGTGACAGCAAGATGCCTCACAAGATGATTCCCTGGGTGGGTGCCTTCTGTGGGTAGAGGGACAGATGCCTCAGGGCAGTACAGCGGAGTCAAGGGAGGCGCTGGCAGTTGGCGGCCATGGCCCAATATGACAGTGGTCTGAGCAGGTGCTGGCAAGGGAGAGCCCAGCTGAGGAGCGTAGGGGATGAGCTGAGCGTGGCTGGCGCTGCCCTGATTCCTGCCTCACCACTGATATGTGCTCTGTGTTGTGTTTTTTGGTTTGTTTTTTCTTTCTTTTCTCTCATGTTTTCTTTTTCTTTTCCACCATCACCCCTGCCCGCCTGCCCTCCATGCCTCTACTGCATGCTCCAGTCTGTAAGTTGGTTGGATGGGTGGGTGCCTCTCCCCTTCCTCTGCCATTGCCAGCAAAATCTTTTAGGGAGAAAGAGACCAGTTTGGATCATCTCACTCTGGCCTAATCAGCACCTCTGTAACCTGTTGCCTTCCTCCTCCCTCCTTGGCTGGTGAAGATGAGCTTGGGCAGTGCAGTGTGGCCCTGCCTGCCTACCCACATTGTGCCAGCCACCTGTGGCCCTCATGGCCCTGGCCCCTGCTGTTGCTGACCAGCCCGGGCCAGCCCCAGACACTGCCTCCAGTGGGTTTTCCTTGCAGAGGCTGAGTTTAGCAGGTGGCTGGGGCCACTCATGGCTGTGACCTTGGCTGGTTGGGCTGCAGAGGGCATGCCAGGCCTGGCAGAGGCTCCCCTGTCCCATCTTGTTGCCTCTCTCCTGGGGCAAACCCTGCTGCCTGCAGGTTCCAATGCGGCTCATGATTGCCCAGTTGTGCCTGTGTCCCACTGGCTGTCCCCAAAGCAGCCAGTCTGGAGGCAGTTCTGGTCCCCTGCCACTGGGTCCCTGTCCCAGGCCCTCGCAGCTGGGACGGAGCTGGGACACAGCACTAGCAGAAGGAACCATAAGGACAGCAATAGTTCACCCATATGCTAGTGTTGTCACCTCACCATGGCATAGCTTCCAGCATGGAGCCCATCCATCGTGTGCCTCAAGCAGGCTGTTGGCCCATCTATCTGTACCTGGCTACATCTGCCCTGGGCTGTTCTTGTTTGTGCCCAGAAGCCCATCTTCACCAGCTCTCCTGTCGCGGCTGTGTTAACAGCACTGACCCACCTCTAACCAGGGGCACCGGTGGGTCAAGGGCTAACCCCAACCAGCCCTGCCAGGTGCTGCCCAGTGACAGCCTTTGGTCCCCCTCAGGTGGGATCCGTGCAGGCTGCTGTGCTTGCCCTGCCCAGGGAATGAAGGGGAAAGGCTGTGGCTGATGAAGGCTCAATTCTGTCTGGGGTGAACATTTGCTGTCTCCTCACTGCTCCTCATTTTCTCCATCTCCCCCCTCACCATGTCTCCATTTCTCACCTCCAGCAGTCTCACGTCAGGGCAGCCAGGTGGGGAGGAGGATGGGTCTCAAGAGGGGCCCTGGCCTGTGGGTGACAGCTCCTTCCTGTTGTATTCTTCCTTCTTCTCTTCCTCTGGAAATGCAGCAGTGCCTCTGAGGTTACTAACAAGAGCGGCCAAGAGGGTGGGGGAAGTTGGTGGCACTCCCGTGGGCAAGTGTCAGAAGTCAGTGCCATCCTGGGGCTGAGTGGCCACCATCTTCCGGGGGTGAGTGGGCACAGGCAAGGTGGCACAAGCTGGGATGGCTGTGGAGGTGGGCAAGATTTGCCCCCAGCTCCAAGGGGCTGCCAGCAGGGACAGTCTTGGTGGCCATGCAGGAAGGCTGCAAACTTCTGACCTTGGCTGCCCAACGTCCCCCGGGGCTTGCAGGGCGCAGCAAGTGCTTCTCTCTGAACTGAGTACCTGTCTCTCCGGTGGCCCCTACCTGCCCTTGCCTCTACTTTTTCCCGCCCCTGCCTTCCCCTGCCTCTTCTGTGTTCTCTCACTGGCTCCAGCTTTCTACACGGCGGCCCCACTCACCTCGGCTGGGATCCTGCCGATCATGCAGTCCCTGTGTCCCGATGGCCAGCGTGATGAGTTTGGCTTCCTGCAGTACTCCAACTCCACGTGAGTCACATTCTTGCTGCACTCTTCTTAGTCCTGCACATGTGCACACACACATGGGCATGCACATATATACACATGCATGCACACATGCCTGCATGTGTGTACATGCATGCACATGTGCATAGCATGCATGTTCTCACACTGGCAACATCCCACTGGGGAAGGTGCAGAAGCATGCGTCATCTGATATATTTGTGTGCAGAGTCCCTTGTCCCCAGGGAGCAAGGGAAATCTCAGTTCATCTCCCCTGCACTTGCAGCATCCCAGGTGCCTTGCACTATGTGGGAGGAGGTGGCCCTGGGGACACCAGGAGGTGCTGCAGCTCTCCTCTGCATCCCTGGCACATGTTTAGGCTCAGAGTGCAGGCGAGTGCAGCAGCATGGGGCCATGCTGTCTGGGTGCTGCAGCTCCTGAGGGCCCTTCCCACCAGGCAATGTCTTCCATCCCTGAAGCTGCAGTAGTGCTGTGCTCCCTACAGGGTGACGCAGCTCCTGGAGCACCTCAGTGAGGTGGTGGAGCAGAGTAACTTGTTCGACCCAGACCACCCAGGCCTGGAGGAGGAGCTGGAGTCCCTGCGTCGGCGCCTAGAGGCCCTCAGCAGCAGCGAGCCCAGCTCCGTGGACACCCACTTCAGCAGCCAAGCAGGTAGGCTGTGCCCTGCCAGGGATGGAGGTGTCCCTTCACGGAGTGCCCAGCAATGTGGCAGTGCCCTGCTACTGCCCCTCATGGCTGCATGCCAGGCAAGGCCAGCTATGAGATGTCCATGCATGGGGCCAGGCTGTGGCATGGGCTGCTCTGACCTCCTGCTTTGCTCCTTGTCAGGGTCTGGCTTCACACTGGGGTGGGCAGCCAAGGACCAGGACGAGCTGCAGCGCTTCCTAACGCAGAACCTGTCCCTTCCCAACGGCACGACTGAGCTCCTCTTGGGCTCCAGCATTGACCTGCAGGAGGTGAGTGATGGCATGGGGGTTGCAGGGCGCTGCACTGCAGCAGCAGGCAGGTGCATCCCAACCCAGACTGAGCCCTGACTGCCATACCCGTGGGGTGGGGGCCAGCAGGCACCCAGCAGGGACTCATCCTACCCTGTGCCAGGGCACTGCTGGGCAGTGGGGTCCTTCTGCTCCTAGCATGCTCAGCAGCCTTTTCCCGTCCCTGGTGCAGGTATACCACCTGTTGTTTGGGTCTTCTCCTTTGGCACTGGACAATATACATGAGCAAGACTTGTGGGATTGGTTTGGACCCAGTGACAAGATCTCACAGCTGGAGGTGAGGAATGTGCAGGGGATGCAGTGGGGCAGAGCTTGTCCTCCACATCCCATCTGCACTGGCCTGCCTAGCTCTGCCATGCATGCAGGATGGTTTAGAGTTATCTGTCCAGGCAGAGGGGATGTGATGGGACATTTTCAGATGTCCAGATCAGCTGTAGGGTCACCTGGGTCCCATTGTGGTGCTGCCACCAATTCCGCAAGTGCTTTGAGGTGGGCCGGTGCCCACAACTCAGTTTTCCACGGCAATGGGTGGTGGCACTGCCTGGAGGAGAGGAGGAAAACATTATCCCCTGTGGCCTGGGATGCTCTTGGCTGTGAGGACTGAGCCCCATGCCCTGCCCAGGATGGTGCTCCCCCAGATCTGCATGCCCCCTTTTTCTTTCCCCTCTGTAAAGACTCTGGATGTGGGTGCTGTGGGGCCATTCACATGTGCTTGGAATGGAGGGAGACACTGGGGACCCCCCACACTCTCAGACACCCTCTTTGGTCCTCTTGTAGAAGAGCCTCCCCAGTGGCTGGAGAAGCCTGCGGGAAGGGCTGGTCCACAGTAAGCTGCGCAACCCCTCCACAGCCCTGCAGAGGCCGGCGTTGCTCCGCCTGCTCTCCCAGGCCCTGGGCCTTGCCAGTGCCACCACAGCACCTACAGGCTCCTACAGCCCCCAGGCCTTTGTCACTGAGATGGAGGTGAGCACCTGGCTGGGGTGAGGAGGGGCATGGCCACAGTACCCTCACTGGGGCAGCTCAGCCACAGCTCCCTGCCCTGCAGGGTGTTCTCTTCACAGCACCAGTGCTGGAGCAGCTGACATGCGAGCAGAGCTCTGGGACGCTGCACCGCCTCCTGCGCGTGGCCCCAAGCCAGCAGCCCCTGCTGCAGGCATACCGTGCACTGGCATGCAATGGCAGCCGGGCAGCTCGTGAGGAGCGCTTCACCCTGCTGGCTGCTGAGCTGCGGGACCAGCTGGATGTCTCCAAGATCATCAGCAGGGTGAGAATGGGGCTGGGGCATGACTGCAGGAGCTGGCGAGTAGTGGGGCTGGCAGCTGTGGACCTGGGGCGTAGGGTGAGCCATGGGGCAGGGCTGTGTCCCAAATTGCTCTTCCCTAACTGCTGGGGACTGCACTGGGATGTTTTGCCAGCCCTGGTTTCTGTGACATGCTTCAGTACATGGCCTAGCCACTCCTTACCCCACGTGGGCATCTCCCCTGTCTAGCTCCACGGCCTGCTGGAGATGGTCCTCACAGCTCCAGTGGGACCCCAGATGATGTCCCCCTGCTGGCACCCACTCTGGCACTTTCTGTTGGATGTGATGAGGGGCAGAGCTATACTGGGTGTCCACAGCATCCTCGCAGTGTCCTAGCAGGGTCTACACCTTTCCATGGTGCCTACGATGCCCTTGGGACACAGCTCATTGAGGCTGTGTCTGAGGTCCCCCTCCTCATTCCATCCTTGTCTGACAGACACTTCTCACAAGTTCCCCAGCAAGACCCTGCCAGTATTTGGCTGTGCTCCTGCTGTCTGATTGCTTTGGATGCAATATGATGAGTCTGGGACACAGCTCCAACCTTTTAACCAAGAATGGGAATGTCATCACTTGGAATCCCCCTTAATCCCCTCCTTTTGGCAGCAGGCGAGCAGGGCCCCTTTGCTCCAGTGCCCTGGCTGTGAGTAATCCTCTTGCCTGCTTGTCTTCACAGCTGCAACTGGATGAGGTGAACAGCACAGCAGCCCAGCACCGGCTTCGCACCCTCCTAGAGGACCTCATGGAGATGGAGAAGGTTCTCCGCGACATGGACATCCTCTCAGCACTGGCCAGGCTCCTGCCCAGGGGAGCCTGCACCAGCAAGGCTCCACCACCTACCGCCAACAGCACTGGCTGGGCCAGTGCTAATGCCACAGCCAGCAATGCCACAGTGGAAGAGGAAGGTGCCAGGGGGGACTTGGCTGGCAGTGACAACCCCCAGGGACAGTTCTCAGCCTTTGTGCAGCTTTGGGCTGGTCTGCAACCCATCCTCTGTGGCAACAACCGGTAGGAGTCCCATGAGGAGAATGGGGCCAGGGAACTGCCTGAGCCATGAGCTCCCTTCCTGGGGCAGGGTGCAGGGGAGCCCACCTTGCTTCTGTCAACGTTAAAGGGGCAGACTTGTCCCTCACTGAGTATGCAGGAGGTGGGTGCCACACCACGTCCTTGTGCCGCTGCCAGGGGAAACTCCATGTGCCAGGCAGCACTGTGGCAGCACCTCACTGGCATGGAATTCAGTGGGAAATCTGCCACAGGGCTGCCTGCAGGGAATGATATTGGGGTTGGAGTGGAGTTTGCAGCCTGGACTGTGTTTGCAGGACAATTGAACCTGAGGCACTGAAGCAGGGCAACATGAGCTCTCTGGGCTTCACCAGCAAGGAACAGCGAAACCTAGGACTCCTCGTACATCTTATGACCAGCAACCCCAAAATTCTTTATGCTCCTGTGGGTACCGAAGTGGACAAGGTCATCCTGAAGGTGAGAGCTTCAGCTCATGAGGGTGCAGAGTCCAGGACCCCTTTGCTTCCCCTCCCACTAGCCCAGTCCACAAGGGAGCTCCATGCCCAAAGGAGCTCAGGAGGGCTGGGGGGCTGGAGCTGAGCAGGCAGGAGGGAGCCAGCTTCCAGAAAGCATCTGCAGGGCGGTGGGCTGGTACCTCCATGGCTGCTAGGGTGGAGTGCAGCACTGTCCTGGAGAGCAGTTAACCCAGCATTTTCCCATGGCATGACCTTCCGCCCCACAGGCCAACGAGACCTTTGCCTTTGTGGGCAATGTCACCCACTATGCCAAGGCATGGCTGAACATATCGCCTGAGATCCGGGCCTACCTGGAAGAGGGCAGGCTGCAGAGACGCATCCGCTGGCTCCAGCAGGTAGGGTAGTGCTGTGGGGACTGAGCCTGCTTTAGGTTACTGCCCCATGGGCAGGAAAGGGCTGTCTTGCCCCCAGGTACCCCTTAGCTTCCACACATGGAGTGCTCAGGTGCTACTTGGATGCTTACCTGTTCTTGTGAGAACCAGGCTGGTTCCCTGTGCAGGGCAGATGCTGTCTTGCTGTCCGCAGTAGGAGCATTAGGAAAGGGTTGGTCTCATCTATGTCCACAGGGAGGGCAGTGCTGAGTGGCAGGGGTACCCCAACTTCTGTCCTCCATGTCTTCCTCCCTGTTCCAGTTCACCACTGACCTCCACAAGCACCCAGAGATCTTGAATGTCTCCGAAAATGACCTTCTCCGCAACTTTCTCAACGGCAACTTCTCACTGCCCAATGCCAGTGTCCTGCTCCAGCAGCTGGACACTATTGATAATGCTGCCTGTGGCTGGGTCCACTTCATGGCCAAGGTGAGACTGCACCCATCTGTGGACATGCAGGTGTTTGGAGCAGCACCCACCACCCACAGTTGGGCTCTGCAGGGCCAAAGAGGGGTCAGATCTGCTCAGATCTCCTTCAGGCCACATGTTGGAGACCTAGAGAGGAGACGGTGGCTTCTCTGGTGTCACAAGCTTTAGGGGAGATGTCAACAGTGGAGGTGCCCATCCTCTGCTGGGTTCAGGTCACTTGTGTGGTCACTGTGGGGGACACATGCCATAGAGGGGGTGTGAGATCCATGATCAGAACCATGAGGGGTGATGGGATCTGTCTGGCCTTCCCCTCCTACCAGGTCAGTGTGGACATCTTCAAGGGCTTCCCAGATGAGGAGAGCATCGTCAACTACACACTGAACCAGGCCTACCAAGACAACGTCACAGTCTTTGCCAGTACGTCCCTTGGGAACCAGCAGGGGTCTGGTAGCCATGTCTGAAGCCATCACCCAGACCTGGGGCCACTGGCTTTGGGACATTGGCTGCCTCATGCATGTGTTGGGTGGATGAGTGGATCAAGTGTGCCAGCTCTCTCTTTGAGTACCTTGCTTCTCCCTCTGCTCTGTGCATTGATCCTGGCTGAGCCCCTACAAGCACAGCTCCCTTCCACTGTCCTGGCTTGCCAGGTGCCTGTAGTCAGTGTGACAATGGGACATGAGCACCATCCTTGGCCATTGTAGTCCTTGTCTCACCCTCTGCTGCGACATGCTGAGCCCGGGGTCCTGGCCATCCCTGCATCCCTGCCTGTCACTGTGGGCTGGCTGGTGTGGCCATCTCCTGCAGTGCCACCAGGCTCTCTGCCTCTCCACTGCCCACAGGTGTGATCTTCCAGACCAACAGGGATGGCTCACTGCCCCCACACGTCATGTACAAGATCCGGCAGAACTCCAGCTTCACGGAGAAGACCAATGAGATCCGGCGTGCATACTGGCGGCCTGGACCCAACACTGGTGGCCGCTTCTACTTTCTCTATGGCTTCGTCTGGATCCAGGGTGAGTGTCAGCTCCTTGCCCCACCATCCTCCCCATCCCTGCCCGTGCTCAGTCTGGCCTCTCCTACTCCCCAGACATGATGGAGCGTGCCCTCATCAACACTTTTGTTGGCCATGATGTGGTGGAGCCTGGCAACTATGTGCAGATGTTCCCATACCCATGTTACACCCGGGATGAGTGAGTAACACCAATGTGGGCATGATCTTCTCTCTGCCCATTGGGCAGCCTAAGTCAGCCAGGACACTTCAGCTGGGGAACAGGGACAAGTCTTGGGGGCTGGTGACATTGGGAGTGATGAGCAACCAGTTATGCCCTTGGACCACTGAGCTAAGCAAGCAGCAAGCAGGGGCTTGGACTTTTTTTCCTCAGTTCATAGTTCAAGTGAGGAACTGGTGGCTGCAGGGTCTTGTGACAGGACGAGGGGGAATGGGCTAAAGTTCCACCAGGGGAGGTTTAGGTTGGATATTAGGTTGAACTTCTTTACTGAAAGGGTTGTTAGGCATTGGAATGGGCTGCCCAGGGAAGTGGTTGAGTTACCATCCCTGGAAGTCTTTAAAAGACGTTTAGATGTAGAGCTTAGCGATATGGTTTAGTGGAGGACTGTTAGTGTTAGGTCATGGGTTGGACTAGGTGATCTTGGAGGTCTCTTCCAACCTAGATGATTCTGTGATTCTGTGATTCTGTGTCTCAGAGATTGGATTACTTGGGGGGAACAAGAGAAGTGTGGTAAATGGGTGGCACATGCATCTGTTAGTGGTTATTGAACACAAAGGTCTGGATGAAGCACCTTGAGAAGTCTGATACCCACCAGCCCTCCAGGGCAGGAAGATGCAAGGGGTCCTGTCTACAGCAGGGCAGGCATTGCACCAGGCCAAGTCTGTGCAGCTGCTGCAGGCCTGCCTGCTGGGACCTAATAAACTGACACCAGGCTTTCCTATGGACTCATTGGAGGAGCTCTGAAAAATGCCTTCCCTCCCCATGTCTCAGGTTTCTTAGGTATCAAGCAGAGATAGGGGCAGTAGCTCTTGCAGGTCACTGAGGAGCTGCTGAGGGCCGCAGTAGTCCCCAGGTGGTTGGAGAGCACCTCCACTGCCCTGTGGCCTGTCCCCAGGGACTTCCCAAGTTACTGTGGTGGTGCTGCCATCCAGCTCTCCCCTCTCTTCCTATACCCCACCAGCTTTCTCTTCGTCATCGAGCACATGATGCCCCTGTGCATGGTGATCTCCTGGGTCTACTCAGTAGCCATGATGATCCAGCATATCGTGACAGAGAAGGAGCATCGCCTGAAAGAGGTGGGGATGGTGGGGGAGATCCGTGGGGAGGAGCTGCTGTCTCCTTTGCCCAACTGCCTGACTGCACAGGGCATGCCAGGTGCTGGGACTCGTCCCTACTGCCAAGTTGCTCCCTCTCACCCTGTAGCAGTTCCTAGACAGCAGCAGCCCAGGACCTGGCTTGGCCCAGAGCTGCCTGCAAAGGGGAGAGCTCTGCAGAAATTGAGAGTGTGCTCAAGCTGCTGGGCACAGTGCCAGGCTGAGCTGGCTGGTGTCTCAGAGAACTGCTGCCAGCAGCCAGGGCAGCCTGTGGGGAGAGCACTGACCCCAGCTCAGCCTGTGGCCCTGCTGCTCCAAGCCCTGCCACATACTGGGCACTGCCAGGGTAGGACAGCCCATTGCCAAACCCCTGACTCTATCCACATCCTGGTGCCCCAGGCGCAGATCTCAATCCTGGGGTTCTGCTATGGCTCGTCCCTGGGTTGAACTGTTTTTCCTGAGCATCCCTGTCATGAGCTTTGGCTAGAGCTAGAGGCAGCTGAGCTTGCAGTCACCCTGGCTTGGGGTGGTGTGGTTTGGACACTCCCCTCAGTGCTATCCTTTGCTCTCCCAGTCCCAGCAAGTGACAGGCTGGGAGATGCACAGGGTAGGGAACAGCCTTGCTGAGCAATGCCAGTCTTGCAGGTCATGAAGATGATGGGCTTGAACAATGCAGTGCATTGGGTGGCTTGGTTCATCACTGGCTTCGTCCAGCTCTCCATCTCAGTCACAGCACTCACTGCAATCCTGAAGTATGGCAAGGTCCTGATGCACAGTGACGTCCTCATCATCTGGCTCTTTCTTGCCATTTATGCTGTGGCCACCATCATGTTCTGGTGAGCTGCCTGGTTCTCTCCATGGGGTCAGGGGGTACCAGCAGTGCCAGGTCCCTGGCAGGGTGTCCTTGTGCCATGGGTTGAGGGTGCTGGGAGCTGTATGGTAAGGGCTGGTGGAGCAGTACAGGTTCCCCCCAGCTGATTTGAAGGGTAGTTTATCACCTCAACACCAATGAAATCAGACAGTGTGGGGAAAGCCCTGGTGAGGCAGGATCTTGGGCTGGGCACTAGAGGGTCCCTCCATTGTTGGCAGGGGGAGCTCAGCATTCACATCCCTGGGGGAAAGGTGGTGCTGGGTGCGGGAGAGGGGGATGCCCAGGTGGGACAGAGCTTCTCTGGTTGTGGGGTCACCTCTGTCTTGCAGCGGGGCTGGTGAGGTGACACTGTCCTCCCTACAGTTTCCTGGTGTCAGTGCTCTACTCCAAGGCCAAGCTGGCTTCTGCTTGCGGAGGCATCATCTACTTCCTCAGCTACGTGCCCTACATGTATGTGGCCATCCGGGAGGAGGTGGCGCATGACAAGATCACAGCCTTTGAGAAGTGCATTGCGGTGAGTTGGCTGCAGCTACCAGGAGGTGCCTGGCCCAGGATTTGTCCTAGGTACCCTATGTCCCCTACACAGGTGACAGATACTACTAAGTCGTGGGCTCCACACATCCTGTACACAAGTCACCAAGCCCTAGGCAAACCAATGTGCATGCGAACTGGCTCGCCATGGGGATTTGGAAGCATCTCCAGATGGTTTGGTGCCTCCCAGGGTGGGGAGTGTGTCCACGGGCCTGGGTGGGGCAGAGCCAGATGGGAATTTTGCCCCAACCTGTTCCTTCAGAGCTGGTCTGTGGTTCCATCTGACATCCCCTTTTCCCCTCCTCCCTGCAGTCTCTCATGTCCACCACGGCCTTCGGGCTGGGCTCCAAGTACTTTGCACTGTATGAGGTGGCTGGTGTGGGCATCCAGTGGCACACCTTCAGCCAGTCGCCTGTGGAAGGAGATGACTTCAACCTCCTGCTGTCCATGATGATGCTGATCATAGATGCCGTGGTCTACGGGGTGCTCACATGGTACATTGAGGCTGTGCACCCGGGTACGTGCAGGCAGGGTGGGCTGGGGCAGCATTAGAGCACTTCTGATCCTGTAGAAGCCTCCCCACTGGGAATGCTGCTGCTTCCTGGCTGTGCTCAGCCTTGATACAGTGGATTCAGCACAGCATGCCTCCAGGGTCTCCTGTGTGTGTCCTCCTGGGGACACCTGCCCACATGCCTATACCCACTGGTGACTTCCATGTCCCTGGCAATTTCCTAGGTCTTCAGCCATGTGTCTCAGTTTACTGACCAACATGGCATCCATAGTTGGAGCATTACTCCCTCTTACTGCCTGTTTGAGGAGTCTTAACTACTCTGTTAGGTTTTCTAGGAAAATTGAAGCATGAGCCAGGCCCAGTTTTGTTTTGTTTCCCTGCACAGCCCGGCAACATTTCCCCAAGCATTGGCTGCCCCATCCTGCAGTGGTGTTCCTGGGCTGGGGAAACCTCCCTGCCTATGCCTGTGCCTGTGCTTGTGCTCAGCTCTGCTCCAGCCCTCAGATGGCTTCTGTGCAGATGAGCTGCAGGGATGGCCCTGACTGCAGCAGGGTTGTGCTTGCAGGCATGTTTGGCCTGCCGCGGCCCTGGTACTTCCCCTTCCAGAAATCCTACTGGCTGGGAAATGGACGAGTGGAGACCTGGGAGTGGACCTGGCCCTGGTCCCGTACCACCCGCCTCAGCATCATGGAAGAGGATCAGGCGTGCGCCATGGAGAGCAGGAGGCTGGGTGAGCTGGTGGGTGCAGACGGTTGGTGGTAGGCCTTCAGAGTTTGGCCCTGGCTCTCTGGCCATGGATTCCATGCATCCCCTGCACCCTTGTCCTGAAGGACAGATTGTATGTCAGGGCAGGATCCTTCCCAGGCACTGCTGCCCATCGCTCAGGGCAGGGAAGGTTTGAGATGCAGAGGGGAAAGGCCAGGAGCCAGCATGGTCACTCCAGGATAGAGTGGGGGAGATTCACCCCTGGGAACCCCACTCACTCAGTGCTCAGCCTTGACTCCTCACTGCTCCGTTCTCATGACAGAGGAGACACGGGGAATCGAAGAGGAGCCAACCCACCTCCCCTTGGTCGTCTGCATTGACAAGCTCACCAAGGTCTACAAGACAGACAAGAAGCTGGCACTGAACAAGCTGAGCCTTAACCTCTATGAGAACCAGGTGGTGTCCTTCCTGGGGCACAATGGTGCAGGCAAAACCACTACCATGTGAGTTCCTGCTGGGGTGGACGTGGGCTGTGTCCTGGCTAGCTGTGGTAGGCTGGGAAGGTGCTGCATGGCCATACTTCCAGGGCTCCATGGCTGCTGGTGCTGTCCCCAGAGGGAGGTGGTGTGGATGTAGGAGTGACACAGAGGGGGACCAACAGCCAGCACATAACCCTACACTGATACTGGTCTGCCCGGGGCCCAGCAGATACTCTGGGAGGTGGTGGTTGGGACTGGGGCCAGGGGACTGCGTGTGACGTTCCTTACCATGTCCTTTTCACCATCCATCCAGGTCCATCCTGACTGGCTTGTTCCCTCCGACCTCGGGCTCCGCTACCATCTATGGCCATGATATCCGGACAGAGATGGATGAGATCCGGAAAAACCTGGGCATGTGTCCCCAGCACAATGTGCTCTTTGACAGGCTGACAGTGGAGGAGCACCTCTGGTTCTACTCACAGCTCAAGAGCATGGCAGAGGAGGAGATCCGCAAGGAGATGGACAAGTAGGCACCCCCAACTTCTTTTGCCCCCATCTGCGCTTTTTGTGGAAGCAGGTCTCCTTCCCACTGGCCATGCCTTGGTAGGTGATCTGGGAACAGGGATCCCCCCAACATCAGCTCCACCAACTCTTCTTGGAAACTTGGGATATTGGGCTGGCATAAGATCCTCTCGTAGCTTGGCTGTAGCTGGGCTGTCCTGACTGCCAAGAGACTCTGGTACCATGTGGGGAAGGGGAGTGAGATGCTCCCCACAGATGCTGGCTGCAGGTACAGGCCAGCCCCAGCAGTCCTGGTGCTTCTCTTCCTGTCCCCAGGATGATTGAGGACCTGGAGCTCTCCAACAAACGCCATTCCCTGGTGCAGACCCTCTCAGGAGGCATGAAGAGGAAGCTGTCAGTGGCCATTGCCTTTGTAGGTGGGTCACGGGCTGTGATTCTGGACGAGCCCACGGCTGGAGTCGACCCATATGCACGCAGGGCCATCTGGGACCTCATCCTCAAGTACAAGCCAGGTAAGCCAGGACAGCACTCACTTGGGTTGCCAGAGTGGGAGAACAGCTTACTGTGGGGCAGAAAACAGAGCCTGGGCTTAGGAGTACAGAGAAAACCCCTCACTGTGCCTGCTGAGAGGCACCAGATGGGCCTCTCCTGTCTCCCTGCCCAAGCTGTGTCATGGTCTCTCCCCATGTCTGTCTCCCTGTGGCAGTTGGACCCCTCCACATGTGACCCAGGGGTCCCTGTGAGACCCTCAGGGGAATGGCCAGCTCTGTGTTCTCCTTCCTCATGCCCCCAGGCAGTGTGTCTCACCTAAGCAGGGCAAGCATGGGCTGCAGCAGCCTTAGTGTAGCCCCAGACCTCCTTATGCTCTGTGCCACCGGGCAGGGAGGACCATCCTGCTGTCCACTCATCACATGGATGAGGCTGACCTGCTGGGTGACCGCATCGCCATCATCTCCCATGGCAAGCTCAAGTGCTGTGGTTCCCCACTCTTCCTCAAGAGCACCTATGGCGATGGCTACAAGCTGACGGTGGTGAAGAGGCAGTCAGACACCAGGAACAGCACAGGTCTGTGGGCCCAGCAGGACCCTGGGTTTAGAGGATGAGTAGATGGGACCAGCCCTTTCTGTGCACAGGAAAGGAACAAGAGGTCAAAACCCAAATGCTCCTGCCTCAGGTCCCCATAGGCCACACATAGGGCATAGGGGGACAGGGTAGTGATACAAGAGTTGGCATTGCTCAGGTCTCTGGGTCCCCAGTTAGATCCAGCATGGAGGTGTTGCCTCCAGGTGCTGATGCTGTTGTCCAGCCCAGGGGCTGCCTGCTGATGTCTGGCGTGGGTAGTGGTGCTCTGTGGGGCTGAGGGCAGAGCACCTACCCAGGCCAGGAAGCATGGCCAGAGCAGCCAGAAGCTGCCAGCACCCTGTGATAGATGCAGAAGGAACCCCTGAGGTGCTGGGAGTACTGTGGATGGCAGGGGTTGCTGGTAGAAGGCCAGAAGAGATGACCAGTGCTGCCCCTCTGCTGCAGAGCCAGGCCAGCCCCACAGTCCTCTAGGCCACTCCTCTGTCAGCCCCTGCTCTGAGCCCCGCGTCTCCCAGTTCATCAAGAAATACGTGGCCTCCTGCCTCCTCATCTCGGACACCAACACTGAGCTCTCCTACATCCTGCCCAGTGAGGCTGTCAAGAAGGGCTGCTTTGAGAGGCTCTTCCAGGTACCTGAGCCACCTACAACCCTGTTTCCTGCCTTTCTGGGCCCGTTCCAGCCCTGCCAAAGAGCTGCCAACAGCAGATGGTATTAGGGCTGTTGTCCTGCCTGGCACCAGCACTCACCAGACGAGTGGCTGAGGGTTTGCTCTGTGCTGTGGCAGTGCTGGAGCCTCCTGCCCTCTTCATGCAGTGCTTTCCCTTCCACAGCACTTGGAGCAGAGTCTGGAGGAACTTGACCTCACCAGTTTTGGGCTGATGGACACCACACTCGAGGAGGTCTTCCTGAAGGTGTCTGAGGAGGACCAGTCCCTGGAGAACAGTGATGTGGGTATGGACTGCAGGAGGCACACGGCAGTGCTGTCGGCACTGGGGCACAGGGAGTGAGGTGAAGGCACCGTGTGCCTTTACGTGGGCTTTGTGTCTCCCTTCCACTTTTGCATGGGAGCAGGAGTCTCTGCAAAGAGGAGGGGGGGCCTGTGGCAGAGCCTGCCCCAGCTTAAGGGCAACCAGCAGCTGCTCTGATCTGGGTTTGCAAAGTACATCTGTGCTCTGCTGTGCAAGGCACAGCAAAGGTTGGCACAGACAGCAGCAGTGCCCCTTCTCCTTCCAGACATGGAGTCCAAGAAGGATGCCCTCCAGCCACCTGCCCCTGAGTTGGGCCCAAAGTCAGAGGCCAATGGGGAGCCCCTGGCTGAGGCGGACGTGCCTGAGAAGCCTGAGGTAGAGCTCAGCAACCTGGTGACATGCTCCAAGCTGGCGCAGTCGCAGGCGTCCTTGTGCTCGGCCTCCTCAGTGGGCTCCGTGCGGGGCGACGAAGGTGGGGCTTATTCTGAGTTCTTTGGGGATTACTCTCCATTGTTTGACAATCATCAGGACCCTGACAACATCAGTCTGCAAGGTTCGTAATGCCATGTGGCGGTGTGTTGCTTGTGCACCACGATAGAGGTGCTCTGGGACGGGGAGGATGGCTGCTCCAAGGCAGAGCTGGCCCTCACCAGGGGGCCATGCCCTGGTGTACTGGGGGCCATGCTGGCTCAGCTGAGCCCCCAGTGGGGGTGAGCCTGTGTTCCAACAGATGATGCGTCCAGGGAGCCTGTAAAAGAGAGAGAAAGGGAGGCACAGGCTCTGCAGCCTGGGAAGAGGGTTGGGGTGGGATGGCTGGAAACTGGTGCTTCTAGCCAAGGTTGACACCCCCGAACTGGTGTCATGTGCATGAGGGGTTCTGTGCTGAGGCACAGAGCTGGTGGGCTCACTGACAGGTGGAGGCACAGCCAGTGTTAGCCCTTCCCTTTATCTCTCTTGAATCCTGCAAGCGCTGACCTGCAGACTCACTCCCACTAACACACTTCTCACACTAGCAGTTGCATAGACTGGCAGCACACTGTGGCACAGGGTGCACTGATATGGTGGCTGAGCTTCTGGGTTTTCTCCTCTTGGCTGGCCAGCCCAGTCCTCCAGCATGGAGTCGTCTTCCAGAGAGTGGCTCACCCTCCAGACCCTGGCACGTTTTCAGGACTGTCCCTGCCTGGATGCTCAAATTGCACGAGCACAGAGCATGCAGGCAGGAGCCCAAAGGCTACTGTTTAATTCACAAATCCTTTTCTGGGTTATCCCACCTGTTCTTGTCATTATTAATTTATTGCTGTGACACTTCCTCCCCTACCAGGTCTATATATTGCTCTGAGTACTGCTGAATTTGGGTCACTGGGAGGCAGAGCAGCAGCGGTGTTGCACTGTGACCAGACTTTCCAGGTCCTAGCTCCAAACTCACTGCCTTGCTGGGTCCCCACACCCACAACCTGTCCCCCCTCTTCCTGACAGCGCTAAGCCCTTGCCATCCAGGAGCCTCTGGGCTGGCTAGAACTGACGGGAAGGTGGAGGGGTCTGCAAAAAAGCACCACTTTTTTTTTTTTTTTTTTTTTTTTTTAAACTATTGTAACAATTTCCCATTTTGGGCCAAGAGAAACCTGCCAGCCAGCCGGCCTTGCTTCATGACTTGGTAAAACCATAGCTCAGTGGCTCCTTGGAGTGGCTGTGGATAGCTCAGCATCTGGGTGGCCACGGGCTAAGACAGGTGTGGGGTCACTGGGGCTCTGCAGGAGCGGCTGTGTAGGTGGCTCACATCCTCCTCCCTGCCACCTTCTCTCTGCAGACCAAGAGGCCGATGTGGAGGCAGAGGACCATGACCTGGCCGGGCAGGGGACTTTCAAGCTGGAGGGCTCGTGGCTGAAGCTGCGCCAGTTCCACGGGCTGATCGTAAAACGCTTCCACTGTGCCAAGCGCAACACCAAGGCCCTCTTCTCTCAGATCCTCCTGCCTGCCTTCTTTGTCTGCGTGGCCATGACTGTGGCACTCTCCGTGCCTGAAATAGGTACCTGCAAGCCCTTGTCCCAGTGGAGTGAGGAGGACAAGAGGGTCTTGCCCTGTCCCCTCTCTAGGGCCCAGACTTGTGCCCCTGCACCAGGTCAGGTATCCTCTCTCTGCATGGGCAACAGCTTGGAGTGAAGGTATATTTCCACCCCTGATACCCTCACATCAGCCAGGTCTTGCTGACCCAGATGCTGGGGACTCAGCCCTTTCTGCCTTCCCCCATGGGACTGGGGTGATGCTGGGGGTGGGACTCAAGTGAGACAAGGACAAGGCTTTTGTGGGTGCTCAGCTTCCCTGTGAGCATGGGGCTGTATGGGCAGGGGTGCTGAGGCCACAAACAGGTTTCTGTCCTTGTCTCCACAGGTGACCTGCCACCCCTCATCCTCTCGCCATCACAGTACCACAATTACACCCAGCCCAAGGGCAATTTCATTCCTTATGCTAATGAGGAGCGGCGTGAGTACCGGTGAGAGCTGCTGCTTGCTCAAGAGCACCATCCTGCACCCCAATCTCACTCCCATACCCAGAACCACAATGGGGTGATGGGACTGGGGAGGGCAGTTCACAGTTGGTCTAGCACTGGGGCTGGCTTGGGCTTGGAGCAGAGCCTGGCCAGTGCAATGTCCCATGTAGAAAGTGGCCTCCGTTCTCCCCTGGGGTGTCTCTGGGAGAGGTGCCAGTCCTGACGCTGGCTGTGATCATCAGCTTGGCTCATGCCAGGCCTGGGCTGAGTGGGTACCCAAGGCTGATGGGCATGGTGCCTGTGCCCATTCAGCCACTACACATACTGAGGCTGCAGGGACTTGCCCAGAAGATGGGCAAGGTGGGATGTCCCATGTCTCTTGTTCCTTTTACCCGCTGCTCTCCCTGCAGCATCAGGCTGTCTCCTGACGCCAGCCCCCAGCAGCTAGTGAACACCTTCCACCTGCCCTCTGGCATCGGGGCTACCTGCGTGCTCAAGACAGCCTTCAACAACACACTGGACCAGCCCATGCAGACCCTGAACCTCAATAGCAATGAGTCCAAGATGCTGGCGGCCAAGTACTTTGATGCTATGTGCATCGACTCCTTCATGCAGGGCCTGCCGCTCTCCAACTTCGTGCCACCACCTCCATCCCCAGCTCCTTCCGACTACCCCATCTCAGTGGATGAGGACTTGCTGCGTGCTTGGAACTCCACAACCTTCTCTTCTGCTATCAAAGGTGTCATCTGCACCTGGTGCATTGGTCTGTCTGGGCTGGGGTTTCATCTCCAGGCAGGGCAATGTGTCTTCTTTGCAGGAGCAGCTATAGTGGCACCTCAAAGTGCCCATCGGGTGTGGTTTGGCTTGATGATAGCAGAGCATAGCTTGGCTGCACTTCTGAATCAGGGCTGATGCTAGCCTTGTAGCACTGTTCCCCATTCAGCCTCAGCAGTCCTTGTGGAGCTTACTGGGCTGATGATGCCATTGGGAGTCTTGGTACTTGGGTTGGGTACTTAGTCCCCAGCCAGCAGAACGACTGCATTGCTTTCTCAAGACACACTTCATGCCCTGTTTCTGAACTATTTCTGTTCCCTGTCTGCTCCCACGTTTTTTCCCGGGTCCATCTCTTGGCCCCTTTATATCACTGGGACACAAAGGGCCACTTAAAGACTGGGCTCTGGTCAACAGGAGCTAACACAAGGGCAGCAGGGTGGCTCCTCCTTGCCTGGCCAGAACCTCTTGGCTGAGTGTGAGGGAGGTTGCTCCATGTGCTCCTCTCATCCCCTGCTGTCCCCATGTTGCCCCATGCAGCCACCACAGCCAGGGCTGGCTGAGGCCTGACTCTGCCTCCTCTACCCCACAGAGATGGTCACCTCAGCCCCTGCCCTGCCCCGGATCATCCATGAGCCTATCAAGTGCACATGCTCCATGCAGGGGACTGGTTTCTCCTGCCCCAGTGGTGTGGGAGGCCACCCCCCACAGATGAAGGTGGTGACGGGGGACATCCTGGCAGATATCACAGGGCGCAACGTCTCTGAGTACCTGCTCTACACATCGGACCGCTTCCGTCTGCACAGGCAAGAGGGAAGCTGGGAGGGCTCTGCCCTCTGCCATAGTGCAGGACTTGGGGCTGGGGCGTCTGGGAGGCCTGAGGGGTGCTGACAGGACCCAGGAGTGTGGCCCTGTTATTGAACACAGGGGACAGCAGTCACAGCTTCTTGGTGCTTTGTCCCACAGGTACGGGGCACTCACCTTTGGCAATGTCCAGAAATCCATCCCAGCCTCCTTTGGGGCCAGGGCCCCTGCCATGGTGCGCAAGATCGCCGTCCGGAGAACAGCCCAGGTAGGATCAAGCTGAGCCCTAAGGTAGCCAGGAGATGGGTGGGCAGCAGCAGCCCTGGCATGGGCGAGGTAGAGAAGGGGGAAGGCAGTGCTGCCTGCACAGCTGGGCATCCACTGCTCTCCAGCAGTGCTCTCCAGCAAGGGATCTGGTGGGGCTCTTAACCACATGGAGCACTTTGCAGAGCTCCCACCACAATGGGTCAGACCCAATGTGGTCAGCAATGGCCCACTCTCCTCACAGCCATGAGCAGGGGGGCACCCTGTTGCCACTCCACCCCACCCCACCCCACCCCACCCCACCCCATCCCATCCCATCCCATCCCATCCCATCCCATCCCATACATCTGGTGTGAGCTCAGCTCTCCTGCTACCTCCCACCACTCTTCTCTGCTCTTCCAGGTCTTCTACAACAACAAGGGCTACCACAGCATGCCCACCTACCTCAATGCTCTCAACAATGCCATCCTACGAGCAAACCTGCCCAAGAGCAAAGGCAACCCTGCTGCCTATGGTGAGGGCCTGGAAGAGTTCTAAGGACAAAAGCACATCGGGAACAGTTTTAGGGCATGGTCCAACAAGGCTCTAAAGTGCACGTTCTCTCTTGGACCAACAAGGCTCTAAAGTGCCATGTTCTCTCTTGGAACAAGCAGGCTAATGCACAGTCGGGGCAGGGGGTTCACACACCTTTATGTGTGGCTTGAGATCTAAGCCAGACAGTGTCTGGCTGGGGCAGCACCTTGATGTGCTTGTCTGAAGGCAGGCTTGTCTGAAGGATGCTGTCTGCCAGCTGATGAGAGGGAGGTCTTGGCCCCAAAGCAGTGTTGCTTCTGGGCTACAGGGAGGGAAACTCCTCCCGCTGAGAACCAGGCCCAGGCTTGCTGGGGCTGGGGTAACATCTTCTATCCTGAGCCAGGATAGAAACACTTGTATGTTTATTTTTGCTGCAGGCATCACAGTCACCAACCATCCCATGAACAAGACGAGCGCCAGCCTGTCCTTGGATTACCTGTATGTTTGGGGAGCTGGTTTGAGTGAGGGTGACCATCATGTAGCAGGGGAGGGATCTTCCCACTGTGGTTTGCATGGGAAGGGACTGGGAGGCTGTGACATGGGGGGTCCTTGTGCCATGCCCTGTCCTGTGTGATTGTCCCACACCAGGTTGGGGAGCTGAGGGTGATGATGTCTCTGCTGTCCTTTTCCTTGCAGTCTGCAAGGCACAGACGTGGTGATAGCCATCTTCATCATTGTGGCGATGTCCTTTGTGCCTGCCAGCTTTGTGGTGTTCTTGGTGGCTGAAAAGGCCACCAAGGCCAAACACCTGCAGTTTGTGAGTGGCTGTGACCCTGTCATCTACTGGTTGGCCAACTACGTGTGGGATATGGTGAGCAGGGCATGTGGCCTCACCAGCTGAGCCCCCAGGGCTGAGTGGGCAGGCAGTTAGAGAAGTTTCTGTCTTCTGCAGTTGAACTACCTGGTACCGGCCACGTGCTGTATCATTATCCTTTTCGTGTTTGACCTCCCGGCATACACCTCTCCCACCAACTTCCCAGCCGTCCTCTCACTCTTTCTGCTGTATGGGTATGTTGGTCAGATGGGGTGAGCAAGGGAGGGAGTGAAGTCAGGATGCACCAGTGGGGCCTTCTGATGCCCCGTCTGCTCGTGGCTAAGCAGGCAGGATCTAGCCCAGATCTTTCTGTCCCCCTGTCTTTCTGTTCTGTGGCTCTTGTAGCTAGTGGGCTGTGAACCCTGGGGTGGGGGACCCCAGGAAGGATGGGGCTGTGGGAGATGGGCAAACCCAGGGCTCTCCAGTGGGTACTACAATCCTACCATGCTCATATGCACTTCTATTGCTTGCCTCCCCAGCTGGTCCATCACCCCCATCATGTACCCTGCCTCCTTCTGGTTTGAGGTGCCCAGCTCTGCCTACGTCTTCCTCATCGTCATCAACCTCTTCATTGGCATCACTGCCACTGTCGCCACGTTTCTGCTGCAGCTCTTTGAGCATGACAAGGTACAGGGTTCACATATTTGGCTGGGGCCACCAGGAAGGGAGAAGATGCCTCCCTCAGCTTGATGAGAGGGGAGATGCCTCTGGCACAGTGCAAGGAGCCATCACACTGTGACAAAACCTGTGGCTCCATGTGGCAGGTGGTGGTGCCTGCTTGCTGCCAGGGTGGTGACAGCAATTGGGTCCTGAGACAGCTCAGGCTGAAGTCTCTTCTCCAAACTCCTGCTAACAGCAGGGTCAACTATGAGATCTGGCTGGGCTGCATATTGGTGGCGATCCTGTTCCTACTGTGTGCTCACAGTCCTCACAGGTGTTTCCAATAGTCATGTTCTCTCTGTCCATCTCCACAGGATCTGAAGTTGGTGAACAGCTACCTGAAGAGCTGCTTCCTTGTATTCCCTAACTACAACTTGGGCCATGGCTTGATGGAGATGGCTTACAATGAATACATCAATGAGTACTACGCCAAGATTGGTATGGCCTCTTCCTCCCTCCCTCCCTTACTCCAGGGCAGGTTGGGCCAGGGGTGGACCACTGTTGCCAGCACATCCCCTCCAACCGCCCTGTGGGGCTCAACCAGGGCCCAGATCAACCTGGAGCAAAAATCCACGGGATGTGAGCTAGAGGGACCCAGGAAGAGACACAGTTGAGGGTCAGGCATGTTGTGGTACCTGTGATGCTGAGCACGGTTCCTTGGGCCATCTCAAATATCAGCCCTCAGAAAGTGGACATAGTGAGCCCTGGCAGAGTTGTGCATTTCTGCTGCCATCACACACTGCCCATGGTGGGGCCATGGTGTGGATGCACAGTGACATGAGGGATGGGAACTGCAAGGGCTGTTTTGTTCTAGATGTGGTCTCTTGCTTGCAGGGCTGCATTGCCCATCCAAAATGACCCTTTTGCCAATTGCAGCTTCAGCTTGGACTCAAAATATTCTTGCTTCTCTGTGCTTCTCAGCAGCTTCTGTATCTAATTTGGGTGCTGCTGGCATCATGGGGAGTGTTTAGGAGCAGAATCTGACACATCCATCCAGTATGCATTCTCAGTTGGGTCAGTCCTACCCACTGAGGTTGAAAAGTTGCAAGATGATTTCTACAACAAATACATTGTGAATGGAAAGCCTTGTAACCAGCCCTGGTGCCAGCAACACCAACCAGCCCAGGCAGCTATGGCAGCAGGCACAGAAGGCAGGGAAGGGGACACTGCAGCTAGACAGTGTCATCTTGTAATAGGCCAGCTTAAGTTGTACAGCAAAGGTTGTGGTGAGATAAAGGCTGCTGCTACCTGGCTGTTTTGCTGCTGAGCCTCTGACCAAGAACATAACCTGCATTATCTCCAGTTTGAGTGTTTTCTTCGTTGTGTGGGTGGGGTTAAAATCAGCCTTCTGGACTGGGAAAACCATTATTGTTTTCTCCAGGGTGCTGTGGTAGGGAGGGAACACACAGGGTGGGAGTGTTTGTGTGTCCAGTAGTGCTGCCATGTGGTTGCAGCCAGGGCTGGCCTCCATGGGCAGGGCTGCCACATGCTGTCAAGGGGGCTATGAGGTCATTTCAAGGTCACAGAGTAGAAAATTGTGGGAATCTGGTTGCTGCAGTAGTTCCCACTGCAAAAATTTGCTGCTGTTTCCAGAGGTCATTTTTAGATTTTGTGAGGCAAGTCTACCTCCTTGGTGGTTGGATTGGTGTCCCCATCCCCTGGAGAGGCACTGTTGCACTGGGGCCATGGGTTCAGCCATGCAGGAGGCCACATGGGCTGGATGTCCTCCTGGGATGGTGTCCCACAGCTGCTCTGTTCTCTTCATCCCACTCAGGGCAGTTCGATAAAATGAAATCGCCTTTTGAATGGGACATTGTGACGCGTGGGCTTGTTGCCATGACAATAGAAGGCTTCGTTGGCTTCTTCATCACCATCATGTGCCAATACAACTTCTTCCGGAAGCCCCAGTGAGTGTGGCTGGGAGCGTGGGACCAAGCAGGCAATGCCCAGCTGAGAGCTGCCTCTGGGTGTTTCTAGCAGAGCACAGCAAACCAGGGCAGAGCCTTCCCAGATCTTCTAAATGGAGCAAAGTTTTGCTTTGGGACCCATTAGCTCAGGGCTGCCTTTCCAGCAGGCACAGAGCTGGGGATGCCCTCCATCCCCGGCCTCTGCCTCCTGTGGTGGCACAGGATGGCAGCCTGCTTGGCCTCTGCTCACACCCATCTCCACCCTGCCCCTTGCACCCTCCTGCAGGCGGCTCCCTGTCTCTACCAAGCCCATTGAAGATGACATTGATGTAGCCAATGAGCGGCACCGTGTCCTGCGTGGGGATGCTGACAATGACATGCTGAAGATTGAAAATCTCACCAAGGTACAGCAACCCCAGCCTGCCCTGGGCTTGCAGGCATGGGAGATGCTCTGGGGCATCCAAGGGATGTTGGCTGGGTTAGGGTGCCTGGGCAGCGTGCTGAGCACCCCTGCCCTGTTCTGCCAGGTGTACAAGTCCCGCAAGATTGGGCGCATCCTGGCTGTGGATCGGCTGTGCGTGGGCGTGCGGCCTGGGGAGTGCTTTGGGCTTCTGGGTGTCAATGGTGCAGGAAAGACAACCACCTTCAAGATGCTGACAGGGGATGAAAGCACCACAGGAGGAGAGGCCTTTGTTAATGGGCACAGGTACAGTAGCACAGCCTGACTAGATGGGATGGGGTCTGCTTTGGGGTCTCCCAGGAAAAAAAAGCCTGAGTGGGACTCTGCAGCCCAATGTCCTACTGGGCTGACCCTTGTCTGTGGCGTGGCAAGTGACCCTGGCTCTTGGCCAGGGCTGCCGGTTGTGGTTTACTTGGTATAAGATGCTGCAATATAAAGGCGTGTGAAAGGAGGATGAGCAATGGATGTTCTCAAAAGGGAAAACTGTATGTGGGCAGACAGTAGTTCCTTCTCCCTGCCACCCCTCTGTCCTTTCTGAAGCATCCTGAAGGAGCTCCTGCAGGTCCAGCAGAGCTTGGGCTACTGCCCCCAGTTCGATGCACTCTTTGACGAGCTGACAGCCCAGGAGCACCTGGAGCTCTACACCCGCCTGCGTGGCATCCCGTGGAAGGACGAGGAGCGGGTAGGGCTTTGGTGGGGCATGTGAGGGCTGGTTCTGTGCCATGGGCTGCTCTGGGAACAGCCACCATTGGGGACCTGAGCAGGTACTGCTGCCTGTTGCTGCCCAAGGGCAGTGCTGCTCCAGCAGTGTGCCCATCACTGGGCCAGGGTTGGGCACAGGTGCTTACAGGCCCACCGACACACAGGGCTGTGCGGGCGGCTGTCATGGGGCTCCCCTGCCTGGCACATCGCTTGGCAGCTGGTCCATGCTGTGGGGCCTGGCTGCTTGCCCATTGCATGCTGCCAGCTCTTCATGTTCCATGACCAGGGGCATTTGGAGCCCTGGCAGGGTGACCACAGCCCTCTGCACCTTGCAGGTAGTCAAGTGGGCACTGAAGAAGCTTGAGCTGACCAAATACGCTGACAAGCCTGCCAGCACCTACAGTGGAGGCAACAAGAGGAAGCTGTCCACAGCCATCGCATTGATTGGATACCCAGCCTTCATCTTCCTGGTGTGCCCCGGGCCACCCCAACACCCTATGATGTGGGATCCATGACCCACCCCCATCACTAACCTGTGCTCCTTCTCAGTCCCATATCCCTGGGGCTGGACCCAGGCTAGTGTGCAGCCATCCTGGGTGAAACAGGGCCCTGGGTGGAAGCTGTCTGCCACTGGCTCCACCACAAGAGTTCCAAGGGGCAGGGAAGCAGAGCAGTGTCCATGCAATGGGAAGGCAGGAAGTGGTGGGGTCCCCCCAGGAACTGCCTTGTCTGAGTGTGCCATCTGTCCCACAGGATGAGCCAACGACAGGGATGGATCCCAAGGCACGGCGCTTCCTCTGGAACCTTATCCTGGATGTCATCAAAACAGGCCGCTCCGTGGTGCTCACATCCCACAGGTCTGAGGGGCTTTGGCTACACCCATGACACCTCCAGGCACCTCATGCACTGTGTGGGCAGGTGGTGGGTGGAAGTGGGGCTCTTTGGACTCCAGGGGACAGTGTATGGGAAAGGACACAGGGAGGGAGCCCGGGACACCTTCTTGCTGTCTCCCATCACTGGTGGTGGTGCCATGGCACAAGGGGTCACCTCAGGCCTGAGGAATTTGGCTCCACTTATGCCCAGGCTGCAGCCCCTTGCAGGTAGACATTGTGCCCTCTGCCCATGCTGTATGGCCTCTAGCCACCCAGCTCAAGCCTGTCCTGTCTCCCCAGCATGGAGGAATGTGAGGCGCTCTGTACCCGCCTGGCCATCATGGTGAATGGGCGGCTCAAATGTCTCGGCAGCATCCAGCACCTGAAAAACAGGTAAGAACCTAGTGAGAGGTCCAGCATCCTGTGTGCACCACATGCCAGGAGGTGCTGGTTCCTGCATGGCAGGGAGTATGGCTGGTTTCTTCATGGCATCTGCATCAAGATTTCAACCCTTTATGTGGCTGTTGCTTTAGAGGGTGGGCATGAGGATCAGGGCAGCCTGGGCTGGCGCCTGACTGTCTGGTGGGTGCAGTGGCAGCCTGGTGAGTATCATCCCCAGCAGGCAGGTTTCTATGGGATCAGTCCTTCCCCACAGAGGTGCGGGGGGGGTAGGGTCTCATGGGGTCCCTCATGCATGTTCAGGTTTGGAGATGGCTACATGATCACAGTGCGCACAAAGTCCAGCCTCAACGTCAAGGAGGTGGTGAGGTTCTTCAACCGCAACTTTCCTGAGGCCATCCTCAAGGTGAGATCCCAGTGGTGGCAGTGCAATCCCTGCCAGCCCATGTGTCATGGTGGAAAGCAGCCTGTGTCCCCCAAGGGGCTGTCCCTTCAATGGGATCCCCCTGTGGGGTGATGGAATGGGGTTTGGGGTGTGACCTCAGTGCCCTTTGCAGGAGCGGCACCACACTAAAGCCCAGTACCAGCTCAAGTCAGACCAGATCTCACTGGCACAGGTCTTCAGCAAGATGGAGCAGGTGGTGGATGTGCTGGGCATTGAAGACTACTCTGTCAGCCAGACCACGCTGGACAATGTGAGGCCTGGGATGGAGTGAGCAGCTGGGTGCTCAAGCCCAGGGAGGGTGACTGTGTCCAGGGAGGGTGACCATGCCCAAGTGCCTGCAGAAGCCTCTTTCAGGACAAGAGCAGCAAGTGCTAGACCAGGAACATGGAGGCATGCAGAGGCGGGGATGTACTCATGGCTCATCTCCGGTGGCAGAAATGTCAGGCTAGGGGCAGCCTGGGGCAGGGTTCTGTGCCATGTCTCTTGCAGCCTCTCACCCTTTTCCTGCCAGGTGTTTGTGAATTTTGCCAAGAAGCAAAGCGACAACCTGGAACAGCAGGAGACAAGCCCTAGCTGTGCAATGCAGTCACCCTTGGAGCGTGTGCTGAGCCTGCTGCGCCCACGGGCCACCCCCACAGAGCTGCAGGCCCTGGTGGTGGAGGAGCAGGAGGACCTGGAAACTGATGATGAAGGCCTCATCAGCTTCGAGGAGGAGAGGGTGAGAGGCGGTCCAAGGATCTCAGTGACCAGGGTCCCAACTATGTATATCATGGAGCACTGGGGCCAAGCCCTGGCATTGCACTAGGTGCTGCAGCCTCATCCTGGGGAAGTGGGACCCTTTGGGGCAGGGGCCAGGCAGGAAGCTGTGTGGGAAGGAAGGCTGTGGGGGCTTCCCAATGCCCACAACAGGTCCTGGCCCCCACAGTGCTCCAGAGCTCAGTGTGCTGGGCAGAGCTGGCAGTCCCTTGCCTGGCCCTGGCCCCTGAGCCCTGCTGTGCTTGTGTCCGCAGGCTCAGCTCTCATTCAACACGGACACGCTGTGCTGAGACACTGAGGGGGGGGGGCACATCCCCTGGCTGTGACGCCACCAAATACTTTTTGCCTCTCCTCTCCCTTCATCCCTGTTGAGTGGACACAGTCGGCATGAGGATGCAGGGGACTGCCCCCACATGCCCAGGGGGTCAAGCCCTGCTGCTGGAAAGGACACAGTGGGTGCAGTACCAGCCTGGATGGACTCTGAACCAACGGCCACCAGCTGGCCTTTGTCCCCTGCAGCTCTGGGGCAACTCCCCACATGGCACCAGCAGGGGTTGCTGTCCTCACCAGCTTGCCCAGCTGGTGCATGCCACGGACAGAGACTGAACAGGACACTACATTGCAACAGTGCCGCCAGCCCTGTGTGTCCCATGTTGGCAGGGAAGAGGCCTATGAGAGTGGTGCCTTTGGACACCCACTTTTGCACCCACCCCAGGGAATCCTGCCCATGGGGATGCCCATCACTACCCTAGGCCTGGCCCTGGCATGGCCAGAGGAAGGACTGCTGTTTTTTCCTTGTTTCCATCACCTGCTGGGCTTGGCGCTTGCTCATGGCATCACAGGGGGCTTGTTGGCCCAGCACTGCAGAGGCAGGAGCTCCAGTGCTTCACCCTTGTTTGATTTCTGTTGCCAGCACTGCTGACAGAACATCACTTGCGACCTCAAGCCTGCTGGAGACAGGGACTCAGCCCTGCTGGTGCTTCTGCCAGCTGAGGGGTTTGGCCCTACCCAGCTTGCTACCTTGTCCAGGGCTGCCTCTGCCAGGTGCCAGTGCTTGCCCTGGCTCTGCCTAGCCTTTTCCTTGCTCGGTCTGGGCACTCAGTGCCATCCCTGGCGCCCATGCAGAGAGGCACATGGTGGGGCAGAGATGTATTTCACAGGGTATTTCACATGCTGGCACCAGCTGTTTTTCCGCTCTGCCCCCAGCCATGTCCCAGAGCCCTCACCCTGCCCGCCATCACACTCTGCTTCCCTCAGTGAGCATTAGGCACAGGGCATTGCTGCAACTGTGCCACCTTTCTGCTGTCACCCATCCTTTTCTCCCTTGCCCTAGCACTCATTGCTCAGAGTCTGGCCCAGCATGGGAACTACTTGTGCTGGATTGTTATTGTTGGTTCACTGATGGCACTGGGAGGGGGGACTGCTGCACCCCAGCATGGCTTTTGAGTCGGGGGGGGGGGGATGGGGAGGTGTCCTCAAGGTGTGAGGACAAGGCAGCCTGACTGCACTGGTTCAGCCTGGTAGAGGTGCCTGGAATGTTGGGGAGGGAAGGATGGAGGCCAGCATCTGTGGCCCTGCATGTCACCTGGGGCAGGCAGCAGGCACCCCTCAGGTGGCAGTGCCCCTCCTTTCTGCAGAGGGTCTTGCCACCACGTCACCCATGGGGGCAGTGCCCAGCCTGCTGTGACACCCCCAGCCCACTGCTTTTCAGCATCCCACAGCTGTGCCAAAGCAGGGGTGACCTCCAGGCTCATGATGCTAACCCTGACCAACCACCCTATGTTCTGGGACGTCTGTGGCACCCTGGTGTGTCCATCCAGAGCTGCCATACTGCACAGTGCGACCATCCATGGCTGCCTCCATCCTGGAGGCCTTGCTGGCCTTTCCAGTCTCCCTGGCACAGGTGTGGGCTCAGCCCCAGGCCCCGTAGACCCAGGTGCCACCTTGCCCTCTGCTGTGCCCATGCCTCTCACAGGGCTCACCACTCCTGTATGCCACCTGCTATAGATTGTGATACAATATACAGTATTTTCAATAGGGGAAAAATTGGGGGGAGATAAGCTCTATTTTCAGATTTTTCAGACCATATATTTTTTATGGCATACTGGAAACTGGCTGGTCCCTGGGTGGTGCAGATGGTGCAGGCAGTGCACCACACTGTGCTGTGTGGGTGCTGGGGTACAAGCAAAGTCCAGGCTAGCTCTCTGTCTCTGCCACCATGGAGAGACAGTGTCACCTGCAGGTTTTCAGATGTCACCTTGGAGGTGGCACAGCTCAGTGCCCTCTGGGCACCCAAGAGGGGCATGGTGCCCTACACTGCTGCAGTGGCCAGCTCTGGCCAGGCAGGGCTTCATCCTCACCCCACACTTGTCCTGCTGCTGTGCCTCTTGGGGCTCCTCAGACAAGGAGAACCCCCCAGTGCTCCCATTGGCAGATCTGTGCCCACCTGGTGCTGTGCCACTGTACTACTGTCCTTGGATGGTCAATAGAGAAGCTTTTGTGCCCCTAGCACAACGTGCCCAGGGCACACTTAGCAGCCTAGGTGGCCATTGTGGCCTCCCCATCCCAGGTACAGGGCTGCCCTTGACCCTGGGGCACCCTGAGGGTGGTTGCACAGACAGGTGCCCCATGGCAGCGGGGCTGGAGTGGCACAGCATTGCCCAAGGTGGGGGTGACTGCTGCCTTAACATTATTTGCTTTATTGAGTTTGGCCCTGCTTCCCACCTTGCCTCCCTCCACACATCCTCAGATGCCAGCACCTGTGCCATGCACAGCCCCAAGTGTGGGGCACCCCAATGGGTGGAGATGCTCTGAAGAAGCTTGTACATTGCTAGCAAAAGATGAAATGTGAAAATAATGATTGTTTTAAATAAAAAATAATGACTGAAGCCAGCAAGGTTGTGTGGTATCTGGAAGGAGGTGGGCAGGAACTCAGGGCTGCCACGGCTGTGGTGCCTGACGAGGGATCTGGCTGGGGAATAGCAGAAGAGGGGCTTCATAGTGCCCTGGGAGGGGTGTAAGAGCCTGGTGTGCGTAAAGGGAGCTGGACACAATGCAGGGCCACACCCAGCACATGGCATTGTCCAGGGCTGGTGGTGGGACTGGCTGGGGGGTGCTGGCAGACACAAAGCCCCATGGGATGCAGCTGCCCCAGGTGCTGAGCAGGAGCAGCTGCAGCTGGTGATGCTGTGAGCTGCCTTTGTTGGTCCCAGGCCAGCAGCAGCCGTGGCAGCCAGGGCCCCACGGCAGGGCGTCCCCAGCCATGCCGTGGGGCCAGGCGTGGGTGGGAGCGGGTGCACCCCAGGGAGGAATGTGGGCTGGGAGGGGCTGCAGCTCCAGCACAGGCACTTGCAGCACAGTTACCAGTCAACCAGCAGCCACCACCCAGCATGGCTGAGAAACCCCAAATCCAGCTCTTCGTCAAGGTGAGTGGAAGTCGTTTGGAGGTTGGCGATGATGGGGCTTGGGGAGGGACACTTCTGGCTGCTACCCCTGGCAGTACCCTGAGCTGGAGTGGTCCAGCTACCCCTGTGCACCCCATTGTACACCTGCAGGTTCCCAGGCAGGTAGCGGGCAGCTTGGCATCTTCATTCTCCAGCATGCTGTGCTGCTGCTGCCTGCCCCACAGGCATAGGTGCTTAGCAAGGGCTGCTGGACTGGGGTATCACATTCCCTTTCCCACCCTCCACTACAGGCACCCTTCCTCTCCCTCTCCCTCTCCCTCTCCCTCTCCCTCTCCCTCTCCCTCTCTCTGTGTGTGTCTGTGTCTGTGTGAAGAGGGGACCCTGCACACCAGCCCAGCCACTGCAGTGCCTTGATGCCTGCACCTGCACCTCCTGGGCCCTTCCTAGCCACTGCCTGGCTAGGGCAGTTTGTCCAGCTGTACGGAGCAGGACTTGGCCTGTCTGGGGGCACACCTGGAGGGTGACAGGGCCAACAGCATTGTCATCAACCTCCTACAGCCACCTCACAGTCTGTCTTACTGGGCTGTCCCCTACCACAGCCAGGTGCCATGCTGGTGCCTGTGCCAAACCCCTGCCACCCAGCGCTGCGGGCCACCACCTGCTGTGCCACGCAGGCTGCTCTGGGGTGGGGCACAGAGGCCCCATGAGCAGGCAGAGACCAGGGACTGGCACTGTGCCCAGCATAACAGGTCCTAGAGGCTGCCTGTATTGCTTGCTGGCCCACAGCCAGCCAAGGCCCCAGCCCACACCCACTGCCGGAGTGTGGGGCTGGGGCAGCTGAACTCTCTGTCTTCGCCCGCAGGCAAGCGAGGACGGGGAGAGCGTGGGCCACTGCCCCTTCTGCCAGCGGCTCTTCATGGTGCTGCTGCTCAAAGGGGTGCCCTTTACCCTCACCACTGTGGATGTGAAGAGGTGAGCGGCACCCCGTGGTACCCACACACTGGTCTGAGGGGTGTAGGGAGGTCCCCACCACCTTGGGAAGAGGCATGAAGGGTAAATTCTGTTTTAACCCCCTGGCTGCCCACCACTGCTCTGAGGGAGGGTGGTGGGCATTTTCCAGGGCAGAGCTGCCATGGGCACACACTGGGGCAGGAGCAGCCCTGAGGGAACCACGCAATCATTTTGCCCTGAACACACACACAACACAGTGCCCTGCAAAGCTCTGGGCAGTGCAGGCATCAGCAACCATCCCTGTCTCCTGCAGGGCACTGGACGTGCTGAAAGACTTTGCACCAGGTGCCCAGCTGCCTGTTCTGCTCTACAACGGAGACCCCAAGACTGACACTGTCAACATCGAGGACTTTCTGGAGGACAGGCTGGCCCCCCCCATGTCAGTGTCCAGCACTACCCCAGAAAGGGGAAGTGGGTAAAGAGTGGTGGGAGAGGCTGAGAAAGGGGCAGGGGGCAGGCACCACCTGGGCCTGCCAGCCTCTGCCTCCTTCCCTAGTCGTGCCCACATCCCCACAGGTTTCCCAGCCTGGTCCCACAGTACAAGGAATCAAGATTGGCTGGAAATGACATCTTCCACAAGTTCTCCACCTTCATCAAGAACCCAGTGCCTGCTCAGGATGAGGGTGAGGAAGTGGGGGGGGCACTTGTGCTGTGCCACACTGGGGAACTCCAGGCAGGCCCTCAGGTGCTCAGACCCCTGAGGCTGGCGAGCCCTTCCCTGCCCAGGGCCACTGCATACATCCCTCGGTACCTGGTACCCTCAGCCTGTCCCTCCCAGGGTGGTTCAGCATGGCTGAGCCAGGGCACCCTTGGCAGAGCAGGGACCAACCTGAGCCAGGCAAGAACAGTGTGGGCACCAGGGCAGGCTTGCAGGAGGCTACATGTCAGGGAGGGCTTGGCAAAGCTGCCGGTCCCACGCCTGCAGCGGAGTGCTGCCCTGACCCAGTGTGCTGCTGCCCACCCTGCAGCACTGCAGCGAAGCCTGCTGAGGGCCCTGCTGAAGCTGGATGAGTACCTGAGTGCCCCCCTGGAGTATGAGCTGACCCATGAGCCCCACCTCCGGACCTCCCAGCGCCGCTTCCTCGATGGGGACCAGCTCACATTAGCTGACTGCAACCTGCTGCCCAAGCTCAACATCGTGCAGGTGAGCACAGGCATCTCCATGCCATGACCTTCCCCTTGCCCTGGCTTCTCTGTACTGCCTGCCCCATGCCCTCACCTCCTCCTGGGTGCCAGCCCATCACCTGCTTGCAACAACTCTCCACCCTTATGCCCACCCCTGTGTTCCCTCCTCTCCCCCATTCACCTCACCCCCAGGTGCCTTTCTGGTACTCCCCTACCCATGGCCCCTGCACAGCTTGGTGCCTTCCTGCAGACTTCACTCCCCTCTGCATCCCCCACTGGGTGCCACCTTTCCATCCTGTGCACTGCCACAGATGTCCCCTCATGCTATGTCACCCATGTGACTGTGAATGCCACTACCTACCAGCCACAAAACCCTCCTTGGCACATCACAGGCACACAGGGCTGGGCAAGAGCTCATGCTGTTTCTGCCTGCAGATTGTCTGCCAGCATTATCGCCACTTTGGAATCCCCAAGGACCTGCGGGGTGTGTGGCGCTACCTTAACAACGCCAGCGAAACCAAGGAGTTCAAATACACCTGCCCCAACAGTGAGGAGATAGTTCAGGCCTATCGCTCTGTGGTCCGGTCTCCGTAGTGAGTTGGGCAAACACCCAGGTGGGCACAGGGATGGGGTCAGGCAGCAGGCCAGTGCCTGCCCCTGTCCCACTGCCATCACCACCGTCCTGCCTGAATTGCACTCAGGAGGGCAGAGAGCATGAGTTGCATTCCTGGTACCCAAATTTCCCCAAGCTGGAACCCTTGCCTGAGGTGCTATCAGCAAGCTGCCTTGCATCGAACCTGCAAATGCATTCTCGCTTCTTGTGTCACCCTCCCTGCCTGGCCAGGACACTCTTGACCTACCCTGTGATCCCTCTAGCACAAGGATGGGTGCAAAGGTACAGCCATGGGCACCACTGGTAACAGAGCTGGGCAACGCTGAGGGTAATAGCGGGAGCTGAGCCTCAGTTTGGGGAGGAAAAAGTCTGCCTAGGGCAGAGAGCCCAGAGCAGAGAGAGTATCCCTGCAGCCTCCCTCAGAGGCACACTGTGCCACCAGCCACATGAGGGACTCAAGACAGGGCTGTGCCAGGACAGCTGGCACCACCTGATGCCTGTGAAGAGCAGCACAGGGTGCGGGGAACTGGCACAGCCATAGCAAAGCCCTGGGAATGGAGCTGTGGGAATGCTGTTGGTGGTGCTGATGACCTTGCCCTCTGTCCCCATTGCCCTGTGCGAGGGGAGCAGAGGGCACTGTCCCTCCAGGACCCGCTCTTAGGAAGCTCTCTGGAGAAGATTTGGGACAGGGATGGGGATGAAGTGGGAAAGTCCAAGCCATGTATCAGAGCACCTGATAATCAATAAAGGCTTTGCAAGCAAGATAACTGTGTCTGGAGTGACTGGCCCCAACAGCTCTCCTCCTACACAGGACTTTGCACAGGACACCAAGTCTAGCAAGGGCTGGGACCACACTTCCAGCTCTCCAGGGGGCTGGAGAAGCTCTTAACCAGTCACCCCCCAGCCTATTGGCACAAAACTGTCAAGAAAGCGAACTCCTCTGACCCCTTGAACCCTCAGATTCAGTTGAAATTGGCCACATGGCTCCAGAGCAATGGCAGGGCAAAAAGGAATGACACACACACACACTGTCACTCTGGACAAGCCCCCAGAGACCAGCTGGCTAAGAATAGCTTTCCTGGCAATAACTTAAGCACAGGTGATTTAAAAAAAATATTTCAAAGTTATTTAAAAAAAACACCAATTAATGGCAACTGGAGTAAAGGGGTGGCCCTTTCAGCAGGGAGAAGCTGCAGGGAAAAAAGCCATAGTTTTGTTACCCCTGCCCTGTCTAACCCCCCTCCCCCTAAGGCCCTGCCACAGCACCAGCTGAGGATCTGCTGCCCCCTCAGGCCTGCCAGGCACTGCCTCCAGGTCTCTGGGTCCTGCTTGCACCATCCATCTCCTTTATTGACCATGAGCCACACCTGCAGGAAGGAGCTTGGCAGGGCCAGGGGGCAATAAAACCTCTATCAGCCACACATGGTTGAAAATGTTGTCATCGAGGTGGACAGGACAGCACAGGTCATGAGTCTTCGAAGTCCACTCCAGATGGTGCCTTCTTGCTAGAAGGGGATGGAAGGAGAGTCACAGGTCATCCCAGAGCTCACTGGTGTCCACTGGACCTCAAGTCCCAGCACTGGGCTGTGAAACAGCACTTACCTTTTGAAACCAGGATTAATGAGAGACTCTCCTGGGATCTTCCGCTTAGCTGACAAAGCTGAGCCAGCACCCCTGTTCTTCCTGGGGCTGGGGTCTGCCTCAGTCAGAGACAGGAAGGATAGGGAAAGCAAATGTCAGCTGGTTGCTTTAGCAGCCCTGCAAGCCCCTCTGTGCCCAGAGTGTGCCTCCAGGAGCCATGGATGGTGAGGGGCCATGCTTGGTCTCCTCTGTGAAAGCTCCAGGGACCCATGGAACTGCCATGTGAAGCCTGAAGCAGTGAAGCCTGATCTTCTCCTGCAGGCTGGCAAGCAACCCTGCTTAGTGATACTAGGCATTGGACCTGAGCACAGTGCACCTCAAGAGCTACCATGCTGAACCCTGGCCCCTCCTGTGCTGGGAAGGGCACCAAGAGCAGGGTGGTTGACAGCAGCCAAAACAGAGGGGGCTCAGAGTTTCCTGGAGAGTACACAGGAGCCAGCAGCTTCCTGGGGAAGAGAAGTCAAACAAGCAACAGAACCCATGGCAACTGCCTACCTGGTAGGAAGAGCTGCTGGCTCTGGGCAGCATTCTTCTCAGGGCTGCAGGAAGACCCCAGTGTACCCATCACTGCTGAGGCAGGAACAAGAATCAGATTATGTGCCAATGTATCCTGGGCTTCCCCAGCAAGTTCCCTCCCCTCCACAGCCCACAACCAAACCTAGAAACATTCTCTTTCCAGCCACTTCCATCTAGGGTGCTGCTACCCCAAGACCTTCACAGAATGGTTGTGGTTGGAAGGGAGAGCTGGAGATCATCTAGTCCAACCTCCCTGACAAGCAGGGTCACCTCCAGCATGTTGTACAGGATCACATCCAGTAAGGTTTTGAGTATCTCCAGAGTTGGAGACTCCACAGCCTCTCTGAGCAGCCTGTTCCAATGCTCTGTCACCCTCACGGTAAAGGAAACTTGCCTCTGTAAGGCAACGATGATGTGGTGTCTGCCATTATGGCAAGGTTATGCTCCTGCACGCTGTCACAATGCTGCTTTTAGTCCCACACAGGATCTCTTCTGCCCAAGATGGTCAGGGAAGGGCCTGGCCAGCTTTGGGAACAGGTCAGCCCAAGCAGGAAGACGAAAGTAGCACCTCTGCTGCCCAGCCCACACATTTGCATCTCTCCTGGCCAATCTAGCCAGAGCTCAAGAGGAGATACCATGTGGGATGAGACTGTGAAAACATAGCTTCCTAAATGCCATCTTACTTGGTTCTCTGAACTAGCCCACTTGGGAGAAACCCAAGGTGGGAGAGAGATGATACCATGACAGTGGATGGAAGCCGATCTCCTTTCTCCCTTTGCCCTGTTCCACAGCCACACACAGACCTTTGAGATGTTCTTCTAGGTTCTTGATGCAAGTCATCAAGCCAAACATCAGCGCTTGGAGCTGGGTCCTCGCCTCTGCAATAGGAAGCTTGCAGAGATGAAGGGTAGTGTGCCCGGCCTCCCCTTGCATCTGTAGCGTGGCCCTGCCATCCTGCAGGCTCAGGGAGACGACCTCCCGCTGCAGGGCTTCCCTGTGCGGGCAAGAGCCCGGGGTGAGGCGGGAGCTCGGGGCCCTGCGGCAAAGGGCCCCGGCTCCCCACCGAGCACCCACCTGAGCTTCGCGACACCGTCCTCCGGCAGGCACGTCCCGCCCTGCGGCGCCTGAGGGGAGAGGGCACCTCCTGCGGCGCGGTCAGGGTCCCCGCCGCCCCGGCCCTCTCCGCGGCCCCCAGCCCCGCTACATACGCGGCCCTGCGGCGGGCGGGCGCCGAGCTCCCCGGCCCAGACCTCCAGCGCGTCGGTCACACTGCGGGGAGGTAGCGGCTCAGGCTGTGCTCGAGCCGCCCCGGCCCGGCCCGCTCCCCCGCCTGGCGCTGCACTCACTAGACGGTGCCAGCAGAGCTGGGGCCGGCCGCAGGGCAGCAGTAGCAGAGGTACCGGCCTGCCCCGTCCCGCAGAACCCAAAAAGGCCCCGACGGCTCCGCCATGGCAGCAGCGCGGAAGGGGCGGGCCGGGCCCCGGGATCCTCCCGGACGTCGAGGGCGGCGCTGCGCGCCCGGGCGGCCCCGCCATGGTGAACGTGGGGCTGAGGCGGGTGGAGGAGAGCGTTGCCGCCAAGCACCCGGTAGGTGCCGCCGCCGGCCCTCCCTGGCGGGGCTGGGGGGGCACGAACCGGGGACTGGGCGAGGGCCCGGGCTGGTGCCCTGACGGTGTTTCCGCAGGCGCTGCAGCAGTACGCGGCGTGCCAGTCCCACGCCTTCGTGAAGGGCATCGGCGCCTTCCTGGCAGGTACGGCTGGGGTGGGCGGGAGGATCGCCGGGCAGGGGAGGCCCCAGCAGTCGCCCCCCACTGGCGGGTGGCCTTGGCTGGTAACTGCTCGCGGTCCCTGGGCTTTGGCAGGCAGCGGAGCCGCTTTCGCTGTGCAGAAAATGGTGAACAAGAAGCTGCCGTACACCCTCCAGTGGAACCTGTTGCTGTCCGTGGGTGAGTGTCCTGATCCTCCTTGCCCTGCCTAGCGCCTGCTGCCTGGATGTGGCTGCGGGCTCGGCTGTGAGCAGGCTGGTAGTGCTGGGCCCTGCAGGGACCGCAGCCTCGGCTTGCAGGGGCAGGGCCGTGTTTGCAGAAGGAACGGCAGTTTGCCCTTAATGTGGGGAGCGTTGTTCCCTGACTTGTTCCACCCCTCTGTTCCCCAAGCTCCTCGAGGGTGCCTGGGACGCTCAGGGACTGCCTGTGGGCAGTTGCAAACATCTTTGTTACCAGTGCTCTCTGGAAGCTGCCTGCATATTGGTCTCTTCAGCTGCAGGATCCCTTGCCAGCTATATGGTGACCAAAGCAGAGACACAGAAATGCTCTGACTTCTGGATTTACCTGGAGACGGGCAAGTCCCCACAGGAGCATACCATGGCCGATGGGGTGTCTCAACCTACAGGTATATTTCATGTCTCCTTGCTGGTCTACCTGGGCTTGTCTTGCCTGCTGCAGCTCTTTGCTGTTCCTGCTTTGCTTCTAAGCTGGTGACTATATGTATCTTTCTTAGAATCCCTGCTAAAGTCCCACAGAAGCACCCTGCAGTTAAGGGACTCTTCTCTTATGTGACAGGAGCAGCCCTCTGGGGTAGCAGCAGTGCTAGGGCAGCCAGAGTGCCTTGCCCCTGTCTCACTCTCTGGACTCATTTGGGTGCAGCCAGTGGTATGGAGAGCACATACTCACTTCTACTTGCTGGTCTGCCTGTTCTGTGGATTCATGAGAGACATTGTGGAGGAGGTTTTGTTTGCTAGAAGAGGAAGAATAGGGCAGGAGATGGAGTGAGCTAGCAAACCCCTCCATGCTTGTGCTTAAGCCAGGCTGCTCAGTGAGAAAGGTAGGGCTGCAGAGGACACCAGAACAGCCTCTGCTGGGTGGTTTTCATGGCTGCCTCCTGCTATCTGCTATTGGTATCAATGAGCTCTTGAAGCTAGGCCAAGCTGAAGAGACATTAAACTCTTCACCAGAGCTTTATGGTTCTCTGCTCACCACTGCCAAAGATGCTGGGATTGTTTGGGGTACAAGGAGTTTGTTCTTGTCTATTGCAGAAAATCTCAGCCCAGAGGACACAGAGAGAGTCGCACCACCTGTGAGGAGGAACAAGTATGGAGATATTGTGGAGTAGCCAGTGCGGCACAGTGTGCTATGCCAGTGTCCTGCTGCTGCTGTTTTCACCCCTTCCTGTTTGCCTCATGTGCCTGTGCTGCATGGGAGTTGCCTGCAGTACTGCCAGGGAGCTTAGATAAGTCAGTTGTACAGTGTATGCATGCTGGAGACCTGAGACTCACAGGTGGTCTGTGTGTGAGCATTGCACATGGCGAACATAATAAAAGTCCAGAGTTGAAAGTGCACACTGTGGATAAAGTAAAGGCTGCCAATAGGATGGAAAGAGGTGGGGTGCAGGTGTCACCTGGAGACAGCCCGTCTGGTAGATGGTGAAGCAGAATGAACAGAGTTGTGGCTAGAGCTTAGGAAAAAAAAAAAAAAAGAGGGTTTATGACCATTGGAAAAGAGGGCGAGCCACTCAGGAAGACTATAAGTATGTTGTAAGGCTGTACAGGGACAGAATTAGAAAGGTCAAAGCTCACCTGGAGCTCAGTCTGGCTACTGCTGTTAAAGATAATAGAAAATGTTTTTATAAAAACATAAACACGAAAAGGAGGAGGAAGGAGAATCTCCATCCTTTACTGGGTGCGGGGGGGGAAACTTAGTGACAAGAGATGAGGAAAAGGTTGAGGTGCTTAATGCCTTCTTTGCCTCAGTCTTTAGCAGAAAGACCAGTTGTTCTCTGAATACCCAGTACCCTGAGCTGGTGGAAGGGGATGGGGAGCAGAATATGGCCCTCATAGTCCGCGAGGAAATGTTTGGTGACCTGCTACAGCACTTAGATGTACACAAGTCAATGGGGCTAGATGGGATTCACCTGAGGGTACTAAGAGAACTGGCAGAAGAGCTGACCAAGCCACTTTCCATCATTTATCAGCAGTCCTGGCTATCAGGGGAGATCACAGTCGACTGGCGGCTAGCAAATGTGACGCCCATCTACAAGAAGGGCTGAAGGGTAGACCTGGGAAACTATAGGCCTGTTAGTTTGATGTCAGTGCCAGGGAAGCTCATGGAACAGATTATCTTGAGTGTTATCACATGGCACTTGAAGGGCAACCAGGCAATCAGGCCCAGTCAGCATGGGTTTATGAAGGGCAGGTCCTGCTTTATGAACCTGATCTCCTTCTATGACAAAGTGACACGCTTAGTGGATGAGGGAAAGGCTGTGGATGTGGTCTACCTTGACTTCAGTAAGGCTTTTGACATCGTTTCCCACAGCATTCTCCTGAAGAAACTGGCTGCTCATGACTTGGACTGGCGTACGCTTCATTGGGTTAGAAACTGGCTGGATAGTTGCACCCAAAGAGTCATGGTGAATGGATTTAGATCCAGTTGGAGGCCAGTCACTAGTGGAGTCCCCCAGAGCTCAGTATTAGGGCCAGTTCTCTTTAATATCTTCATTGATGATCTGGATGAGGGGATCGAGTGCTCCCTCAGTAAGTTTGCAGATGACATCAAGTTAGGTGTGTGTGTTGATCTGCTCAAGGGTAGGAAGGCTCTGCAGGATGACCTGGGTTGTCTGGACCGATGGGCCGAAGCCAACTGTATGAAGTTCAGCAAGGCCAAGTGCCGGGTCCTGCACCTGGGGCGCAACAACCCCAAGCAGAGCTACAGGCTGGGAGATGAGTGATTAGAAAACTGCCTGGCAGAGAAGGACCTGGGAGTATTGGTTGATAGTTGGCTGAATATGAGCCAGCAGTGTGCTCAGGTGGCCAAGAAGGCCAACAGCATCCTGGCTTGTATAAGAAACAGCGTGGCCAGCAGGGCTAGGGAAGTGATTGTCCCCCTGTATTCAGCTCTGGTGAGGCCGCACCTCAAGTACTGTGTTCAGTTTTGGGCCCCTCACTACAAGAAGGACATCAAGGTGCTCAAGCATGTCCGGAGAAGGGCAATGAAGCTGGTGAGGGATCTGGAGAACAAGTCTTAAGAGGAGCGGCTGAGGGAGCTGGGATTGTTTAGCCTGGAGAAGAGTAGGATTAGGGGCGACCTTATTGCTCTCTGTAAGTATCTTAAAGGAGGCTGTAACAACATGGGTGTTGGTCTATTCTCCCATGTGCCTGGTGACAGAACGAGGGGGAATGGGCTAAAATTGCGCCAGGGGAGGTTTAGGTTGGATATTAGGAAAAACTTTACTGAAAGGGTTGTTAGGTATTGGAGTGGGCTGCCCAGGGAAGTGGTTGAGTCACCATCCCTGGAGGTCTTTAAAATATGTTTAGATGTAGAGCTTAGTGATATGGTTTAGTGGAGGACTTGTTAGTGTTAGGTCAGAGGTTGGACTAGGTGACCTTGGAGGTCTCTTCCAACCTAGATGATTCTGTGATTCTGTAATCTGGTCTCCCTGAGACTATAGGATTTACAATCTTAAAGCACTGGGCTGTGAAATGTCTTCAAACATGGACATGTCTAGGCTAAGCTGTGAGGCAGCAGAGCTGTTGACACAAGCATTCTGTTTCTTGAGCATAGTCAGTTACAGTCTCTTTGCCCTCATAACAGCAAGGCTTTTCTTGAGTTTCCAGATGGGGCTTGTCTAAGCCCTGCGGCTGCACAGCCTCTTCGGGCACTATCTCTGCCCTCACAAAGGGAGCATGCCCAAAGCACAGTCTGTGCATCGCCTGCTTCGCTTGCTGTCAAGTCATGGCATCTGGCAGGTCAGACTCTGCATCCGGATCCGTCACCCACAGGGATGGAAGGGTACTGTCTTGAATCCCACGTGTCCAGAGAGGCATGTGGGAAGATCAAGAATCTCTTTGATTTTTTTCCTAACTGCAAACCCTAAGTCATGACTAGGTCTACCTGGCTGCTTTTAGTGGACGTCCAGCTCCGATTCAGTTGCAGCTGAATTTAGATGGTTTTTGAATCAAGCTAATTTCTTAAAGCAGAGCAGCAGCTCTTCAGCTTCAAAGAGAACAGAAATACTTCCTTGTGTTTGAGACCTTGGAGTAGTACCTGTATCTGGCCGCCGGAGGGAGCTCCTGTTCTGGAAAAACAACAAGCTGGGCATTGAAACTGGTTGTGTGGGCTAAGAACATCTAAAACTAGAATTCCGTTTGTCCCTACACAGAGATGGGGAGCAACCATCAGAATAGGTAAAGTCAGAGTGGCTTAGGGAAAACTTTAGTGCAGCGCAGTGTTAGGGAAGGACATCAGTAAGTGAGCAAACCCAAGGAGGAGAGCTGCTGCTGTCTGCAAGAGCAAGGAGGACAGTGAGAAGCTGTTCCTCTGTTGGGGGTGCATGGAGGAACGTGGTGGGGGCAGCAGGCTGTTACCAGATGGGATCTATGAGTCAGGATGAGCCCTGCACAGCTGTCCCACTGCTTGGTGGGTGTTGCAGTGGTTCTGAGAGCCTGGCAGCTCAGAGCAAACTGCATTAACAAATTCCTGACTGCTGCTCTGCCCTGGCTGGACAACAAAGCCTTTTCTGTGTGCACCAGGGCATCTGTGAGTGCAGTAGTGACTGCATGGAACAGAGCTATGCCGAGCACTGCCTACTTGCACCTTTGGGGTGACTAAGTTCTTGGTGCTCAGGAAGCCTGAACTTCTCAGCTGTGATTGGCTTCCACTTCCAGGTGGGGCTAAGCCTGGAGTGGAATTTCAAGCCCACTTTGTCTTGTCTTGGGGAATTCTGCAGACTGGTAAAGCATATAAAACCATGGCTGTGTCTGAGCACTGGGCAGGTTGCAAGAGACCAAGTCTTTCAGGCAGAGCTCTACATGCGGTTGTGTCCAAGCAGAGCCAACCGGCAGCAATACGCCTGTGGGACAGCCAGGCTTTGTCAACCTGTTTCTACAATGGTGACAAAGCCATAGGAATGGTTACAAATATTTATTTTTGATTATATAAAAAAATCAACAAGAACAACAACAACAAAAGAAACACAAACCTTTCTGCATATTTCCATGTCCTTGTTTTTACTCATTCAGACATGAAGGCACATCCTCCCAGCTGTCTGGCTTGGGGTGATGCAGGATTCAAATCCTAAAGCAGTAGAAAGCCTTGCTCACACAGCAAGTCCATCACCACTGACACAGCCATGCACCCGGGAGCCAGAGGAGGCACTGGCTGTGGCAAAGGTGAGACTGGCCTAGGAACCACAGGAATGAGAAAGGCACTGCATATGGTTGCTGAAGAAGAGGCCTGGGAAGCTCCTTCCTCTAGTTGTTGCTTAGCCCCTACCCAAAGCCCCTTTGGGTAGTGGAAGGGGCCCTTTGAAGGCAGGTGGAAGTCCAGGTCAAGATCTGGCATTCGGGAAGGTCACTGGAGCTTGTGCATCAGCCAGAAAGACAGTGTAGATTTTGGGTGATGCCCGGAGCTCCACTGAGTGGCTGGGCTGATTCTCCAGGGACAGGATAATGAGGTCAGCTATACGGACTAGAGTGATATTCCCCACCTTCCCCATGCACATGAGAAGAAAGTCCTGCAGTTGTCTGGAATCACTGGCCCAGTCCAGGCCAGGTCTGGTGGTAGATGCCCCAGATACAAATGTCCTAACCTTGAGACTGCTCTAGCATCCATTCCTGAATAGTACTGGGAAACCCTTAAGACATTCTCCTGCTGCACTGCAGGGTCAGCAGTCCTCTTTTGTCCATCCCTACCTTTTCTGCTGTTTGAAAGCAAGGGGAAGGCAAAAAGGGACAGTTTTCCTCCAGGGCAGACAGCATTGGGTGTCAGAGGACAGTATCTCCAAGCACTTGCTGCAACCCAAGTATTCATACTTCAGCAGAAAGGATGGTGCTGGCTCCTGCAGACAAGGCCTGTCCTGTCGCTACAGTTAGATTGCGCTGGACTTGCTGTGGCGGAGCAGGTAGACAGCAGTCACCAGAGCTGTCAGGGTGGTGACCACAAAAAGCAGGATGAGGATGACCCAGTAGTGGTACAGCATGCTTTTGTGGGAAGCAGGTTTCTCTGCTGGGATCATGTTGGTGAGGTTCAGCATGTAGCCAAGGGCCCAGCCGATGGAGGTTTCTCCTGCCTGTGGAAACAGCTTGGCATGGTCACCACCCTGGTCAGTCCAGCCCCATGGACTGCAAGGGACCTTCCAGGGACCATCTCACTGTCAGCTCAATCAAGAAGAGAAGTCTGGAGGAGTCCACAGCACCCTGAGTTCTTGCTTGCCTGTGGGTCCAGCTAGCCCAGAGACAAAGCAGTGACCTGGTGGCTTAGATTAACTAATTTGACGGGAGCAGGATCTCATCTGCTAGGGTCAGTCCTGACTTTGCTGCCCATCCCAGAGTTCATGTAGGTGAAAAGACTTGGCAAAAGTGGTATCCTACCCTGAGGTAATTTCCCAACAAGCTTAACCAAATAGTTGGTTGAGATCAGTAGTGTTTTGAGGGCCAAGGACGAGCTGGAGGACCTTGAAATTCCTGACTCCATGACCACCCTACAGTCAACTCAGATATTTTTTTTTTTCTCAGTATCTCAAAATACAAACCCCAAAACTGAGTCCCATCCTGCCCCTTTTCCCCAAGATCTTTCTTCACACATTGCTTGGCTCTTTTTTGGTTTGGGATGATTGCTTTTGTTGTGCTTTCTGGCCTAGTGCCAAATGAATACTATGGGATGGATATGTGCTCTGGTGTTACCCACCTTCTTCTGGAAGGCAATATTTGGGAAGGAATGGTTGTTGAAGTTGTACCCTCTGGTGGTGAGCAAATAAACAAACATGCTGGTAGCGCAGTAATCTGACAGCCTCTTCTCCAGTTTAGGAGCCTTCTGGAGCAGCTGGATGGGATGCATGAAGAGAGAGAAAGGGAGTCAGGCCAGTATGTTCCAGGGTTTGTTTCTGCAGCCCAAAGCTCCAAGTAGCATCTGGCTGGCCAAGGCACTTCTCGTACCCACCTGAACCTCTCCTGGTCCCATGTGGGAGCCATCACCAACCCTTTCCCTACTACATGCTATGCGAAGGTGCCAGGACACCCAGCCACCTCCAAGAGATGCTCTCAGAGCCCAGGAGATGCCCGACATGAAGCATCCCTCTCCTTCCCACTGTGCCAGGGGAGCCCACCTCACTCCAGCTGGTGGCACAGATGGTCTCAGCAGCATCCTTCAGGTCTTTGGGCAAGTGCACAGGTCTCTCCATCACTGTCTGGATGAAGTCCACCGTGTAGAAGAAGGCAGAGAAGGCCTGAGGAATGGAAACACCTGTAGGACAGGCTGGGAGCAAACCCTTTCACCACAGAGAGCTGGTGTAACCTGTGGTGGGTGCAAGCAACCGCCCTTGCAGAGATGGGGTTTGACTTTGCTGACACATGACACTTGGGAGCCAGGGGACTGCTGCAGATCCTACAGCCAGACCACCACCCTGCTCCATGCTGGGACTTACAATGAAGTTTCCTGAAACCTCAGGCTGGAAAATGCCATCGAAGGAGCAGCGGGAGAAGGAGCAGGTGGTGAAGTTGAAGAGCTTGTTGACGTGCAGAGCACAGAGGCTCCCATTCCCAGTGCCAGCCATGGTGACAAAGGTGTTGAGGGGAAGGCTGGGCCTTTCCTTCTCTGTGCAGGGGCTATCGTAGATGCTGTTCAATGACAGGCTCTTGCGGTAG
The DNA here is from genome assembly GCA_011075105.1 of Heteronetta atricapilla. Taxonomy (NCBI): domain Eukaryota; kingdom Metazoa; phylum Chordata; class Aves; order Anseriformes; family Anatidae; genus Heteronetta; species Heteronetta atricapilla. Next base: position 207,748 of record CM021747.1, on the reverse strand, counting down.
CCTGTGGGCCAGCAGGGATTGGGGACAGTTGCTTGGTAGCTCTCAGCCTGCTGAAGGAGCAACACATGGGCCCCTGTGAGCTGTGCCATCACCCTGGCTCCCCTGTACCACAGCAGCCCTGGCACCACTTGTCTGGCTCTGGTTCCCACCAGGGAGATGTTGACAAGCCTGGGATGCAAAGGACTGCAGGAGACAGCAGTTGCCACCATTGTCTCGAGATGACTAAGGATATTTGGCACAGGCTGAATGCAACACCTTATGGAGAGGGTGGGAGGAAGCCCTGGGACCATGGGAGACGCTTAGGGGGCAAAAGCCAAGAGTTGGCTGGGAAATGTGTGCAGCTGAACCCCCAGGGCTGTCCTGGAAAGCAGGGCTGGGAGAAGCCCACAGAGAAAGCATGAGTCCCAGCAACCCCAGGTTCTCTGCAAATCATCCCCTTCTTGCCCTGGCCCCCAAAGCTGAACTCAGGAAGTAATCCAAAGCAGTGCTTTGAAGGATCAGGGGTGTGGCACCTCCCACCCTGTATAAATGCTGGGGTGATGATAGCCAGCATCCCTGGGTGAGCACATGCCTGTACCTGGAGGAGCTTTGAGAGCAGCCTCTTGAGGACCTGGTCCCTTCCATAGCAGAGGAAGCTGTGGGTGTACACTTTGTATGGCTGGCCATACAGCTTCAGCATCACCTCATTTCTGGGGTCTTCAATGGTGTCCCTGGTTTCAAAGGTGATCTGTGTGGAAGCACCCCCGAAGTCCATGGCCCCCAGGGTCTTCTTCTTGGGCTGGATCCATTCCCCGAGCCACCCGCGCTGGGCAAAGAGACAGTAGCAGGTGCAGGAAGCAGTTAGCTGCAGGGCAGTCTGGCCACCACAGCCAGCCCTGCTGGGCACCATGGTCCTCTGCCCACCTTGATGAAGTTCTCCAGAAGGTAGTTTGCTGTGACCCAGCCGAACACCCCCTCCTCTTCCCCTGACAGGATCTTTGCTCCCCGGAAATCGAAGGGGTATGACTTCAGCATGGCTGCCACTGCGCTGAGGACCGCGTTCGAGGCCTGGACGTTTGCAATGCTGCAGGCAAGATGGAAACGTGCAGCAGTGCAAGGGGCAGAGTTAGACCTGTGTAGCTCTTCAGCTCTGCCAGTGTATGGGAGCTGACTGCGGGCAGGTGGGGAACTCTTACCCATGTACCTGCTGGGACATCCCCCAAAACCCAGGTAATTTCCTTGTCTATGCTAGGGAAGGAGCCAGGAGGCAGAGGTGGAGGTATGCTCTCTCTTTCTGGTGGCCAGGCAAATGGAGCAGGACTGTCTGCTCATGTGGATTTGGGGGATAACACCCTTATTGTGTCCAATTGGGCTGGCAGTAAGTACAAGGGGGCTTTGCTCTTAGCTAGCCAAAAAGAAGGGGTGGGTTATCCTGGAGCTGCCCCTCCAGACCTCCACTGCTCCTTTTCATCCCACATGGGAGTACAGAGGGATGTGCCGCCTGTGTCCTGAAGAGCGTCTCCTGCAGCATGGCATTCCCCAGCAGCTCTGCAAGGCACGCATAGCCACTGCCTTGGGGAATCTGGAGGCAGGGGGCAGCTTTGCCTGGCAAAGGGGTGACCTCACAGCCATCCTTCACATTTTCCACCCCCACCATGGGTGGTGAGATGGAAGGGTGGTGAGGCAAGGCCTCCTCAGTAACATTTGAGGCCAGGCAGCGGGCACTGCCAGAGCCAACACTCACTTGAGCAGGCGCATGCCAGCCGTAGCGCCCAGGTAGAGCGGAGTCACTGCATGCTTCTCCTTTGGCACATCTCTCAGAGCCTGGTTCAGGCAGTGCTCTAAGCTTTTTCCAGCAGCTGGAGGGTTGGAGCTGTAGCTGGAGATGCCAGGACCTGTGGAGAGGGAAACTGCATTGCCCTGCAACCGTGTGGGTGGTGGGAGGATGTTCATTGAGCAGCTTTGCCCTTCCCAGGATGCTCAGTAGAGCTGAGGGTTGCTGTAGTTGTTCACATGGCTGTCCAAATAGACAGAGCTTAGCCACATCTCCTCTGCCCATGCTGCATCTCTCACTTGGTGGCAGTTTGGAAAAGGCTGGATAAATGGATAGCGGAAACCCACCCCTTGCTCCTTGCTGGGTTAGGCAGTGAGCCTGAATTGTGTTCTGGAGGTCTGATGCATGCCCGGAAAAGACGAACTGCCACCACCCTTACAGCACATTTCCCTTGGGAGAATGGGGGAGGTTTTCGGAACAGAGTCAGACCCCTTTTAACACCTCACTGCCCCTGGTGAAAGCACAAGGAGGGCAGTCAGGCCACGTGGACCACCATGGTCACTTGCCAATGGGGGGATGTGCCACCCAGGGGGCTAGGACAGCCCTTACCCTCCACGTCGCACATGCTGTGCTCGCTGACCACCCCAGTGTCATTCTCCTTGTCCGCAGGCCACTTGTAGATGAACACAGCAGTGTGGGAGGACCCGGCATCCAGCACAATGCCATACTGCAGGTGGAGAAGCAGGAATCAGACACGGAGGGTGGGATCCCCTCTGGCTGCCCATGGCCGCTTCCAGGGAAGTTACTTCAGCTGAGTCCCACCATCCTCAGCCAGCTCCTCTGGGCAGTGGAGGTGCATCCTCTCTTGGGGTGAGCACTGAGTGAGGTCTTACCTGTCCATACCAGGATCTTGCATGGCCTGGGATGTTACTGGGAGTGGAGCACTCTGCCCAGCCAGAGGGATGCTGCTGACCTGGGACGCTGCTCAGCACATCAAGGGGACTGGCTCTTTGGGCATGGGGACCCGCTCGCCTCATTGAGCGTGGGCCGGGAGGTGCTGCCCCCTGCTCCCATCCCCACAGCACTGCTTCTTGCAGCAGGCAGCTGTGTTGAGCTGTGCCCCCTCAGGCCAGCAGGGCAGCTGCCTGGGGACGCAGCGCTCCAAAGAAGGGCAGCCAGCCACCTCATCCCTCCCTGCCCTTGTAAGGCTTGCCCATTCTGCAGCTATAAATAACCCCTGCTCCTTCCTGCCAGTTACGAGCTCCTGGGGAGAAGCTGCCCTGTGCCATGCCACTGGCAGCCCTCAGGCCCCAGACCCCTTTGCCTCACTCAGCTGTCCGTGGGCACGGGGCTGCCTGCCTGGGCCTCTTCACCCTGTGGCCAGAGCTGCTTTTCTGCTGGAGAGGAGGCTGCTAGCTTGAGGCTGATCACAAGATGGTTCAGTGCTGCCCCAGCTGACCACCTCTCCAGAGTGAAATGACCTAAGACTTAAACCTGGCCTAAACAAAGGCTTTACCTGCATCCCATAAATCCCTGCCAAGCACCCATATGGACCCCTGGGCAGGGGCAGGCTGCTCTTCTCCCAGCCGTGCCTGGGGACAAACAACTAGCTAGGCCTGTGGGACCATCATCTGGCTCTGAGCCACTGCCCCATCGCTGCCTGTCCTTGTCCTCAGCCAGCTGCAGGGTGGGCTCCAGGTCAGGTGGCTGCAGGGTTAAGTTTTGGGTAGCTTACTTTGAGCTTGTCAGAAGCAGCAGGAATAAAGTGTTGGGGCATGGGAAAGGTCACCTGAGGTCCCCCCCTCAGAAGCAACCCCCATTTCCATATGAGCAGACAGCCCCACAACAGACAGTGCCTCCCTGCTCACCTGGGAAGCATTTTCAACATGTGACCCCCCCCCCGGTGCCACAGTCTCCCCCATCTCCCATTAACAGGCATTGCTTTGCTTCATGCCCTTGAACAAAAGCCAATAGAGTCCCCCTCTGCGGCCAGGAAGAAGGGGGAATTGGGACCAGTGTGCTCAGGCAATCCCTGAGTGATATTATTAGCTGCATGACAGATCTTCACCAAAGGGAAAGCACCACCAGTTCACCCTCATCCCCCAGGGCTGAGCAGAGCTGGGACACCAGGGACAGCGTGGGGGTTTGTGCCGCCCCTGCGTCACCAACTCTGGGGTGATGCTGGGGGAGGCTGCAGCCTGCCAAGGGGCTGGGCTGGAAATGGGGGTAGCTGAGGAGCAGCAGGGGCTAAGAAGTACTGAAGCAGGAGGCTGAGAGGATGAGTGCTGAGCAGTCACAGCACTGGGGATACCTGGTGCCACAAACAAGGGATGTGAACAGCCCAGTGGGAGCAGCTCTTGGGGACACGACAGACCACAAAGCAGGGACAGACATGGCCACACCAGCTCAGACATATGGCCATACTCAGGGTGGGCAGGGGAAGCTCCACGTGCCTGTGGCATTTGGCGAAATGTCCCATGACAAAGCACTGGTGTGGGGTTGGCTGCTTTCAGCTCCTGGAGAGCTGTGGTGTGAGGTGCACATGTGTGGGGGTGCACATGTGCATGTAGATGCACATGTGTGGGCATGCTTGTGTATGGATGTACATATGCGGGTGTATGTGTGCATGTGAGAGGGTGGATGCACACAGGTGTGCAGGCATGAGTTTGTGTGCACATGGTGCCGGTTTGTATGCATGTGTGTGCATTTAGGTGGGTGCGCATGAATGTGTGTTTGCATGTATGTGTGTGCATAGGCATGTGTGGGTGTGCCACACATGGGACAGCTGTACTGCCTGCTTAGACCCACAGTAAGCCAAGCACACTCAGTAGGGTCTTGCGGCCCTGACCTCCCCCGCAGGGCATGCGCCAAGCTCTGTGGGGTGAGTGAGGCTGTCCCCCAACTCCAAAGCTGACTCCCACCCGCACCACCCCTACTAAGCTTTCTGTTGTGTATGCAGGTTTCCTTGGTGGCTGCCAAGGCAGCAGCTGGGGAGTGGCATTGCCTGAGGGCATGCGTTTCCTTCTAGAATCCACAACTCCCATTTCAGTGTATCACCAGCCTGGCTACAGCGTGGAGCAGCTTCCCTGGGAGATGTGTCAGATTTGGGTCACGCTGCCTGGCATCTTGCAGAACCAGAACCAGTCGCCCCAAGCAGACAGGTCCCTCTGCCATGTGCTCTAAACACCTCTAAGTGTCCTCTTGAACCCAAGTATTCTTGTGGGGCAGAACCCATTGCTGTGAGGTGTGGGGTAAAAATGGGCAGCAGCCCAAGGAGTTGTGGGTGAGGGACTCGTGGGGACATGGGTGCCGTAGGCAGCAGCATTGGGATCCAGATGAGGTAACAACGAGTGGCAACACAAAGTGCTGGAAAGAGGTTGGCCCCAGGAGGTGGGCCCAGCACTGCTGAAAGGAGCTCCCGGCACAGACAGTTGCTCCGTCATGTCCTGCACCCTGGCTGCCCATGCACAAGAAGAACCATGGCCTCTGCATGGTATGTGATGGGGGCCAGGCTGCCTTAGGAAGTGCCATGTGCCAGCCCTGCCTGACCCCGTTCCTGGCCTCCACAGGACTCTGCATCCCAGCCTGTCCTTGCAGAAGCACCGTCCTCCCTGGCAGTGGTGGCTTGGCCAGCACTGCCTGCCTGGCCCAGCAGCTGAGGCAGTGAGCAGGAATGGAAGGCCATGTGTGCACATGTGTATGAAGGGGCAGAGGCCAGACCCAGATGGCTGAGAAGGTCCCAGAGATGAAGCAGATGCCATGTCCCCTCCTGCAGACCCAGGGTACACACGTTCCTCCAGCATCTGAATGGCAGCTAGGGACAATGTCTGTTGCCCACAGCATGGCTGTGTTGGTGCCAGCACCAGCTCCTGTCCCTGTCACAACCCCTACCTGGGTCACATGCACCTTGCAGGGCCTGGGCATAGCTGGAGGCGCAGGGATCTCAGACACCCAGCCCAGTGCTCTCCTGAAATGAGCACCAGGGTGAGCTCTTGGCTCCTTTACCCCTTTGGCCCCTTTGTGGGGGATGCAGGTGTCACCAGTGCAGCCAGCACAAGCTGCTATGTAGGCACAGAGACAGAGGCTTATGGCAGCACTGGGAGCCTCAGGCACATACAGACCTCTGCACACAGCAAGCCTCTGGAGAAAGAAACACCACCAAAAGCCCATCTCATTAGTGAATTGCAGTGTAAGTGCTGCCTCAGCTCTTCAGCCAAGGTGTCCTGTGCCTGCCAACAAGCTGGCTGAATACAACGACCAGAGGGACAAAATGATGTCCTGGCATTCCCCCGTGCTGGTGCCTGGCTTCCATCACCCCTCACACTGGCCCCGTCCTGCTTGGCTGCCAGAGTCACGGGGCTTGGCAGGCTTATCGCATGTCTACAGCCCTGTCCCTGGCCTGTGGGAGTCCCATGGCACCAGCATCTCCTGGCAGCATACAAAGAGACAATTTTTCTATCTGTAGGACCCACCAGCCTGACGCCAGTGATGCTGCAGGACTGGGGACAGTCCCAGCACAGCCCCACATGGGGACAGTGGCCGCATTGGCCTGTGGGCTCTGCCCTCCTTAGCCACAGCCAGGGCAGCTCAGTCCCCATGGAGAGGACACAGTGTCAGTGATGTCCTCAAAGGCCACAGGGCAAAACTGCGGGTAGGGCTTGGGGTTCCTATCAAACATGTGGCTTCGCCCAATGGACAAGAACAGTACAGCCCCAAAGGCTGCCCAGAAATGTCCCCCACCCCTGGGGGAGGCAGGGAGGGGTGCTGAGAACAACCCAGCTCACTGCAGCTGGTGTTGGGCCCCATGACCATGCTTTGTGTCCCAAGGTCCCCATCCCTCCCCACCCACAGGCTCTATGTGCTGTGCCACAGTACAGCGTGGACTCAGCTTGGCCCCAGAATGGAGCCCACTTCCCTTGAGGGTGCTGCAGGTTTTGGCAGGTCTCCTGCCACAGGAACCCAAGCTCTCCCCAGGATGGCTCACAGGGAACAAACCTGACAGGCTTTATAAAAGCCAGTGAAGAGATTTGCCAAAAGAAGCTTTAAAAATAAAAAAAAAATTAAAAAAAAAAATAAGATTTGCAAAAGGAAAGAAAACAGCTCAGAGCTATAAGACCGTGGTGCCATGAGCTCAGCTCTGTACCCAGAAGGGAAGGAGAAGACTGTGCTCTGAGGTCCATCTGGCAGCAGAATAAATGTTCTGAGGTATTTTTAGGGCTATATTCCAAGTAAAGGAGATAGAAGGAGAAGAGGTAGAGCTGTGGGTCAGCCTTAGCTTATAAGGGAACTGAGCTGTCACCCAGAAGCTGTTACTAATGTGGACCAAGCCAGCAAGGACAGTGTTGTCCTACCCAGGGTCGGAGGGGAGGATGGGTCCACAGTCCCCCCCAGCCACAAAGGAGCAGGACTGATCACAATCATGGCTTAACTCTGGCTGCCACCCTAAACTGAGCAGGACAAACCAGCAAACAGGGCCTGATCCTTGTGCTGATCCTGAGCCTAGCAGGATTCCACAGGATCCATCCACTCATGCATCTTCACTCCATGCAAGCCATGGCGCAAGCAGAGGTACAGCCAGCTCCTAAACACAGCCCAAGGCAGGGCTGGAGTATCTCTGGTTTGCTGCCTCTGCCCCCCCTGCCTCATTAGGGCTGGGAACATTGCTCCAGACTCCCCATTGTCACAGGGTTGTCTGGCTGCACAGGGGCTCTAGTAGAGGCCAGCCAGGCACATGCCACAGGCCTGTACCTGCCCCTGGAGGTGGCCCCTTGACCCCCTGATCAGGGAGGGCAGGAGGAGAGCAGGGGCATGTAATGTACCCCAAAGCAGCATTAAGCTGTATGGCTCTCTCCTCTGGGGAGAAGGGTCAGAGATTGGGGCTGACCCCCATGCTGAAACGGCTGTTGGTGATGGGTGAGCAGCAGCACAAGGGTTGGGACAGGTCTTGCAGCTCACCGGCATCCAGGCCAGAGCCCTGAGCTGGCCAGGGCTGCCAAGTGAGTCTAAAACAAGCACTTCACCCTGTGTTTGTGCATTTTGGGCTGAGTTAGAATAAGATAAATCTTTGCATCCCCAAAACATCCCTGAGCTTTGTGTAAAATTACCTCTCTCCATGCCTGCCCAGCAGCATCCCCCCAGGAGAAAGCACCATGGTGCCAACCCTGCTGCACTTGCTCCATCCAGGAACGGGGCAAAACCCCAGGTCTCTGGGCTGGGCTGCTTAGCCTCAGGCACCTCTGTGCAACCCCAAACTGCAGTGCTGCATGAACACAGCTAGCTTAAAGCTCCAGGTAGAAATCAACTGCAGAAGGATAAAAAGTTTCTCAGACTGACCAAAGCACTGCAAATACATATAGGTCTCAGCAACAGTAGTTCTAATTCCCCCATGCCCCAAGATACTTAATCAGCTTGGAAACCAACTATGAGCACAGCCCCTAACTGCCACAGCACATGGAAATGAGTGGCAAAGAAAGGTGTTATAGGAAAAGAGTTAATTATTAGTAGTTATACTAACAACCAGGGAGTATCATTCTGGCTAAGACAGTTCATTTTCTCAACCTAATGTTCATTACATCTGACAAATCTGGAGAGAAGGCAACACATCTGGCAGTCAGAAATTTTCCAAGCAAATTGGTCAGGATGAGAAAGAGGGGGTTGTGGATGAACCGCTTTCCAGGACAAGAGCCTGCTCCCCATGGAATAGCTGTCTGTCACTGAAAGAAACAAGACCTTTTTTTAAAAAAAAAAAATACTTGCGCAGCAGGAGTCAGTCAGAGGAATTTGGCAACAAGAAATCGTTCGGGAACTTCCTTTGGTGCCTGAATGTAAAATTAAAACAAACAAACAAACAAACAAAAACCCACAAACAAACAAGAAAACAACAAACACCAGCGCATTTTCATAGGGAAGCACGTTTCTTGCCCTGCAGTGCCAGCTCAGGCAATGCAGCTGCAGCCCAGCAGCGCCCGGAGCGCCCGTCCCCAGAAGCCTGGCCAGGGGCACCGCACCCCGGGCCCTCTGCTGCTCTGCTGCGCTCCGAAGGTTCCTCCGAGATGAACGAGGGTAGACGGCAGAGCGCGGCAGTGCCGCGGTGCCCCCGCAGCCCCCCGGGCTCTCTGGCCGGGCTCGGCCGAAGCGCGGGGACCGCCGGCTCCGAGAGTCTCTGCTGGCGCCAGGGAGCCCCGCATCCCGGAGCCTCTCCCCCACCCGGAACCCCCAGAGCTGGGTGCCCTCCCTAGCACTCAGGGCCCCAGGCCCCCAGCCCCCGTAGCCCAGATGTCACCGGTGCCCGGCGTCCCTGTGCCCTCCGTACCCGCAGCCCCCGCCTCTCACCTTGAAGCCCGGCGGGCCGCGCGCGTCCCCGGAGCCGAGGCAGAGCAGGAGGATGCCCAGGAGGCAGCCGAGGGCGAGCAGCAGCAGGACGGCGGCGACCCGGCGGGCCATAGCGGGGCCGGGAGGGCGCTGCCGCTCCTCGGCGGCGGCGGGGGCAGGTGAGCGGTTCCGCGGTGGCTGCGGCAGCTCCTGCTCCTCCTCCCCTTCCCCGTCCCCTTCCTCCTCCTCCTCCTCCTCCTCCTCGCCCGCCTTTCCCGGCTGAGTCACCGCCGCCCCGGCCCACCCGGGCGAGACACGGGCCCCGTCGGGCAGCGGGGAGCCGGCACTGGTCCATGCGCCTGCCCCTGTCCCGAGCTCGGCCCCGTCCCCCTCGCCATGGGCACGGCCCCTGAGCCAGTACTCGGCCCCCGGGCATCAACTCCTCAACTCATGTCTCAGGCTCTCAGCCCAGTCCTGGCCCCCGTCTTGGGCATCGCCCCCACTGTGGGGCTCAGCGCCACCCGGCCCACTCTCCCACTCCACTCCCCCGGGTGTTCCCCTTGTCTCAGGGCTCAGTTCCAGTTTTTTGCTGCCCCAGACGTTGTCCTTAACCCATCGTGGGCCCCCCTTGCACCACCCAGGCTGTGGGACTCACCCCCTCCTATCCCCAGCTCCGGCATCATCCCTGCCACAGACAGACTCTGGGAAAGTGAGGGCCTGGCAGGGCTAGGGACTGTGTGCCCTGGGGCAGGGAGTGGGGGGCTCCCACCTGCCTCATGCCAGAGGCCCTCCAGCACCGGGCACCCCAGTGGGTCTGATGGGAGGCAAGCAACAGAAAAGCTCTGAGAAGGTGTCTCACCTACCAACTGTTATATATATATTACTGCTTTTAATCATTACAAAGCATTTATGACAGCTATGAGGAGTACAGACATATACTGAGATAGTTTTAATATGGTCACAAGTGAATAATGAAATGCATTTCCACATGGAGCAGAGAGCCAAGGGAGGTTGGGCCCCTGGCTCTGAAAGGGACATTTTGAGCTTGGTTACACAGAGGGATAAAACAGTGAACAAAATAATAAACAAGGAGATATCACCAAGGAGAGCAGTCTGAAGGAGGACATGGCTTCCAGCCCAGTTGAGTTGCAAGCAGGAGGGTCCTCCTCCTCCTCCTCCTTCAGCTCCTCACAGGCAGCCTCACTTTTTTTCTTAAGCAAGCCACTTTTCACAGTTGCCCTGCACACAACACATATTGCACTAGTGCTTGGGTTTCTTAAGCACTTCTTGACTATTGCTGTGGCATCAGGCTTTTAGAGAGGCCCTTGCCTTTGCTGTGGTCTGTGTGCCCTTGGCCACCACTTCCCTGCATGTCAAGGAGGCTCTGCTGCTGGAAAGCAATCCACCAGGGACGAGACCATTGTCCTCCCTCTGAGACAGTGACCTTTCCTGGGCTTTTCTCTCTGGGACCATGCAGCTGGGCACAAGCTGAGACCTCCACCTGCTGCTTGCTGGGGTCAAAACAGGGGGTCTCTCTCCTGCCCCAGAAGCAGGGCTGCAAGCCCCTTATACAGTGAGAATGGAGGAGATCATCAGTCCATCTATCCCTCTGCTCTGCTCAGTGCAGCCAGAAGTGACCAGCAGCAGGGGCTAGGGAAGTAAATGGTTAAATAAGGGCACAGAGAGACTGGTGCCCACTGACAGCAGTGCATGGCTTTCTCCTATGTTATTAACTTGTGAGTGTTTGCAGGTGTGTCCAACTCCTCCCTTTAAGTATTTAACCTCTAGAAAACCTGTATCAATGAACACCTAGACATTCATGTACAGATCTATGTGAAATATATATATATATATCCCCTTTTCTTTAAGTCTGCTGCTTATACCAGAGGAGACCAGAGTCTTGGGTCTGAGGTTTAGCAGAGTACCATTTCCTCTGCCTTCCTGCATCACTGTTGACTTTATAGGCTCTTCTCAATTTTCCACAGGGAAATATCTGACTGTTCCTGACTCTTCTTGCCATCCCTCTCACCCACATAGTGTTTCTGAGGTGCACACCTGCAATTGTCACAGGTGCAACTACACCAGGGATTAACATAGAAGCAAAAATACCTTCTCTGGACACTCTTAATCCTTTTCCCAATAGCTGCCAAGACTCACATTTATCATTTTGACTGAATAAGCAGTGAGAAGATGTCTTCTGAGGCTGTTTGAAGAGGAATCAAGCTCTCCTCTGTTTAGCATCGAGCAAGGATGTGTCTGGAACAGCTCTATGGAGGTAGGGATCGTCCCTTGCTCTTTGTCCTTATTTTGCTTTCAGAGACATGGGGACATATCTGCCTTTCTGTCAAGTGGCTGCTCAGTGCTGTGGGATCCTCCTACAAATGTCTGCAAGTGGCTGGATTAATACCTTGGCCATGTGCAGTGTGAGCCATCCTGTCCCCAGGTTGCCCATATGTGGTGTGGAGCAGGGGCTTTCTTATTGCAGGAAGGTTGCTCCCCTTGGCCTTCTCTGCACAAAGTCACATTTGCCACCCTTTGTTCACCATGCCTCCGTGGTCAGGGAGCTCCTTGACCATTTGCTGCTGATTCTTGATGCCTTGTTTCTCTGTCCCTTGGGCTGGCCCTGCTTTTCCACCCAGAGAACTCCAGGGTGAAGAACTACTGGAGCATTTCAGCACGGCTGTGCATGAATCGCCTTTCCGCTGCACCACTGCTCACACAGCAGCTCCATGGCCCTTGGTGGTGCTTTCAGGCATGCCCCAGCAAAGCCCAAAGCCAAAACACAGACTAATATCCCAGGACGCTCAACTTCCAGCACAAACAGGGAGACACTGGACACTGGGATATGCTTGTGGGCTGGATGCACTCTCAGCCATGCAAAAGGAATCACAGACACATGAACCCAGCAGTAGCCAGAGAAACATCTCAGTGATGCTGCATGCATGTGGTGCAAAACAGTGCTGCTGCATGCATGGTGCCCTAGCAGCCAGGCGAGGGGCAGCCACTGGCTGCTTTGGCCACAGAGGGAGGCTCCTGTGAGTGGCCATGTCTCATCCTGCCCCTTTCACCAGGGCTATTGCTGGGAAGGGCATTGGGGCTGTGCCTCTGCCTGCAACCCAGCCATATCTACAGGTTGGACCCAGCACCTGCACTGAAGTGGGTATCCCATATGGGCTGTCTGTGCCAAGGAGTATAAAATTAGCTCCAGACATGAACGAATTTAGCAGGAGAAAAAAAAAAAGGGGGGGGGGGGGGGCCCAGGGAGGGTTGGAGGATGGAGCAGGGGATTTCCTGATGCCATGAGAAGAAGAGAGCTCAGCTTCTTTTGACTGAGAAAATCAAGAACACATGGGTTTGGATGCCAGCAATGCCAGTGCTCCAATGGCACAGATGTCACCTCTGCAGGGCTCCAGATTATGAAGCAAAGGACCTGCCTGAGCAAGCAGGTTCAATGTGTAAGTGACCATGCAGGGAGCCAGCCTGGTGCAGCCTGATCACCCTGCCTCTCCTCTGCTCTGCCACCCTGCTGCCCTGCCACCTCTGGGCATCCTACAACATTCCTATATGTCCTTGTGCTGTGCAGCAAGGCAAAGGCAGAGGTCTGGGGGCCCCATGTCCCAGCAGACATCAAGGCTGTCCAGCACCTCTGGAGCCCTTCTGTCATCACACCACTGGTGCTGTGCCTGCAGGAGCTCAGTACTTGGACAGGCAAGTACTTCCCAGCAGCTGTGCCCAGTCAGGCAAGTATTCCACTTAGCACCCAGCTGGAGCCTGGAGGCACTGCCAACCCTAGACAGGGGCATGGGAAGGGGGTCAATGGAGGAAGATGCTGTCTCTGCTCCCTCCACATCACATAATCATTATAACTGTTCCCAAAGGAGCTGATCATGGCCCCCAACCCACTGGGCTCGGAAGACATGCAGCAGCTGAGAAACCTGTCGAATGGCCAGATAAAAGGGGGACAATCCCCACTGCACCATCCTGCCTTGAGAGCCCCCAGTGACAGAGGCACAAGATGAAATTTCAAGGGCCAATTCTCCTGCTTTCATAGCACTGAGGACAGAGACCCCATGACCAGATATACATGGTATCCTGAAGTAGCTATATAATGAATCAGATACATGTCTAGAGCTTGCTGTGGGATAGCAATAAGGTCCCCATGAGTTAATGCAAATTCTGCATACTTGCAGCCTGTATATAGCCTGCCACCTTTGTTACAGGGCCTATGCAGAGAAGGAGCAGGCATCTCTGTGAGATGTTGTGCACTACAGGTGTCCCTTTGCTTACCAGCAAGCCCAGAGGAACAGCCAGATGACACAGGCAAAGAGAGTGCCAGATCCAGAGCCCCAGCTCTGCCTTTACTCACCCCATATCTGGGTCAACACTGAGTGCTGGGTCCCAGGTAAATCTAAATTAGGACTTGGCACCAGCATGCCTGGGGCATCTGCAGGCTCTTGGAATGTATTTCTATATTACCAGCAGCTGCCAGGCTGAGGCACTAGGCATCGTTTCCCAAGGCAAAACAAGTCTTGGTGGAGCCCTGTCCCAGCTGTGCAACAAAGCCTGTTCTCACCCTGAAGGACTTGCAGCCAAAATACTCACTATGGACAAAGCAGCAGGAGGGGAACAAAGATGAGACGTCTCACCCAAAATCTCAGGAATGCTGGTTTCCCAGACAATGGAAAGAAGTTTTTCTAATCCACCTGTTCCAAAAAAAAGCATCTGACACAGGGCCCCCTGAGAGAGTGCTGGCCAGGCCGAGTAAGTGATGAGTGGAAAAACTGGAAGGAAAGAAAGGGACTTGCTGAGAGTCCCTCCCAGACAGAGAATGGAGTGCTGGCCCTGGGAATCGGTGTCTGTGGGTGGGGGCTGCTTGTTGCTCGAGCTTGGGCTTCTCAACATCTTCACTGAGCAGAAAAGAGATGACAGCACATTTGGGAGCACTGTTGAGTGGCTCTGCAACTCCATATGTGGTTGGGAAATAACAGGAAGAAGGGGATGTGCTTGGAGTCACTGCAGCAGACCTTGGTCCAAAGGGAGGGATTAGTGATGTTTTTTTTTTCCTGTTCCCATGTGGAAGTTTCTCAGCTGAGAGCAAGTGCAGGGGAGATGCATCAGGGAGTACTCAATAATCTCGGGATAAGGATAAACTGGGATAAGATGAACCACCATAAGACCACCCATGCTTAGCCATGAGCAATGCTGAAGCAACCTCATGACACACTCAGGAGCTGCTACAGCAAAACATTGATCTCAGACCAGACCAAAACATTGATCTCAGTCTGCTCCTGAGAGAGCAGGGGAGGGCAGCAGGGTGCCTCAGATACTCTACAGACATACTTGGGAGTGAGAACAGTAGGAAGGGAGAAGGGCTGGTTGGAGACTAGTACAGTCCTCACAGTGGGCAGCAACACATTTGGGATGGCAGGATCCTGCAAAGCAGTCCTAGCAGGAGCACAGCCCCTTTCTGCAACATGGGCAGCTCTCAAGCGGTACATTCAAGGGAGGTAATGGCAGGAGCTCACTCCTTGGTCATGGACTGGGCTCAAAGGGCCATGTGTTTTGTCCCATTGGAAAAGGAATCCCCCAGCACCACTCTCAGTCCCAAAACCAATCCAAGAACCAGTCCCCAAACCAATCCTAAGAACCAATCCCAATCCCAAAACCAAAACCAAGCCCAGTCCTGCCTGGGAGCAGTGTGGAGCCACATCCAGCTCAGAGTATCTGCAGCCTTCTCCCAGTCCCAGGGCCACATGCACCCCAGCCAAGATCTGTGGGTCTGGGGTCAGGAGTGGCACTGACCCAGCAGTGGGGACTCAGCTGAGGAAAAAGGTATATTTTTTGGAGAGTTCAGGCCAGTATGGGCCAACCACCCAGCCTTTCCCCAGGGACCTCTGGGCACTTTGAATTCTGCATGAACTGAAGGACTTAAGGACTTGGGTATCTGGGCTTCATAAACTGCTGGTGGCTCTTTTCCTTGCATGTAGGAGTCCAAAATTACAGGCAGTACTGTAAAAACTCTAGGCAGCCTGAGGTCTGCCCTTCTGGGGGGACAAATTCCTCAACCCAGCAGAGATGTTTGCCTGGGGTGCTGTAGTGGGATTACGTGGCAAGGTTTTGCTAGCAGGGGCCCATAGGGGTGGCTTCTGTGAGAAGGATTTGGAAGCTGCCCCATGTTTGGTAAGGGCCACACTGCTGACAAGAGCTGAGCCAGTAAGTGATGTTGTTTTGCACCTCTGTGAGAGTATATTTAAGACAGGGAAAGAAAATGCTGCACCACACAGTAGCTGGGAGAGTGAGAGGAGTGAGGAACAGCCTTGCAGGTGCCAAGGTCAGTGAAGAAGGAGGGGGAGAGGTGCTCCAGGCACCAGAGCAGAAGTCCCCTGTGGCCTGTGGTGAGGCCCATGGTGAAGCAGGCTGTCCCTCTGCAGCCCATGGAGTACCACAGTGGAGCAGGGTTCCATGCTGCAGCCCATGGAGGAGACCACGGTGGAGCAGGCGGACCTGCACCAATGGAGACTGCGGGCTGTGGAAGACCCCTGCTGGAGCAGATTCCAGGCTGGACCTGCAGCCCATGGAGAGGAGCCCATGCAGGAGCAGGTGACCTGGCAGGAGCTGCTGCTCATGGGGGACCCAGGTTGGAGCAGTTTGCTCCTGAGGGATGGACCCCGTGGTACGGACCCATATCTGGAATAGTTCTTGAAGAGCTGCTGCCTGTGGGAAGCCCACACTGGATCAGTTCAACAAGGACTGCATCCCGTGGGAGGGACCCCACAGCACAGGGGATGAGAGTGACCAACAAGGAGTGGTGGCAAAGAAGCGCTATAGACTGACCATAACTCCCATTCCCCAATTCCCCTGCGCTGCTCAAGGGCAGGAGGGTGGATGGAGGGGAAGGTGCTTGTGGTTTCTTTGCTTTGTTTCTCACTTCTCTAGCTTGTTAGTAATAAGCAATAAATCTTACTGTCTCTCTATGCTGAGTCTATTCTGCCCGTCATGATAATTACTGTGTGATCTCCTCATCCGTATGTCAACCCTTGAGCCCTTTTCATCGTATTTTCTCCCCGCTTCTCTTTGAGGAGGGGGAGTGAGACAGCAGTTGTGGTGGAGCTCAGCTGCCTACCCGAGTAAAACCAACACAGGTGCATCTTCTCACATCTCCACCTGTACTGATTCACCAACACAGCAAGAGCCATGCTGGGGCTGCTGGGGAAGATTTGGGTAATGCTCACACTAGCCTCCGGCACTGAGCAAGCCCATTGCACACAAATGCAAGGCTTTTTTTTTTTTTTTAGTTGTTGTTCAATCTGTGGGCAATAATGCTGCAAGTTCATCCATTTTCCATTTGTACAGGAGAAAAATAAAGGAGTGCAACAAAACAAAGTGAAAATGAGGGCAGCTCCCACTGAGCCAGTGTTTTTTACACTCAGCATGTGGGAGTTCACCCTGATGCACTTGCACTTCGAGCCCAAAGCTTTTCCTCTTAAAGTCACTGGAGCACTCAGGGACTGGAACAATAGCCATGTATCCAAGGCTATAATCTCCCTCCTGGCAAAGATGCCTGCCTGGAAGTGAAGATCAAACCCAAGCAAAAGTCTCCATTCTTGCCTTCCTTTCTAAAACCTTTTTTCTCTCTTGTTTCCCAGGGCAGTGTTTGGCCAGTGCTGGCCTGGGGGCTCCTGCAGGCAGGTCCTTGGCTGGGGTAGCAGTTCCCTTGGTGCCCAAACAGACAGCAAATGGGTATGCTTCTCCAGGAAGGTGTTGCCAGTTGTCCAGAATGTGGGCTGCATTGCTGAGAGCCCTCTGATGCCCAGGACACGCTCCCCATGGTCTACTTCCCTTCTCATGCTGGCAGATCCAGGGCTGCAGGATAAGGGTGCTGCCCCTGCCTTGTGAGCCTTTCTGCAGCTCATGGTATGAGGCTGAGGATCCCAGAGGGGGGTCTGGGGGACTGGGGGCAGAACATCCTTCCCCTGAAGTGTGGCCCCAGCACAGGCACGTGCAGGGCTCTGGGCAGCACAGGCGCTAACAGCCCTCAGCACCTCCTCTTCTGCATCCTCATGCCCTGGCAGGGCTCCGGAAGGAGCACCCTGCAGCGGAATGAAAGAAAATCCCCCAGGCCTCTCCTCTCCCTCAGAACAGCATTCCCCCTTCACATGCAAAGCCATGTCAGGTTTTGAATGGCAGCTGAGTGGCTCTTGGTGGCCACAGCATCCTGGAGACAGATCAACTCAGCCCATGCCTGCCCGGGGGAGTGTTGCCATCCCCCACATCACAGCGCCCAGCTTACCTGTCCCCAGACTTGTTGTGTGGGCAGGAGGAAAGCACACAAAATGAAGGAAAGGAGCACTGGCATGGAACTGTGGTAGGAGTGAGCAGGAGCCACAGGCCTATGGTCAAGTCTGAGCAGAAAGGTGCCAGCTGCTCCCTGTCCTGAGGTGCTGCACAGCTAGTGCCAGTGTGCAACTGGGTCTGCAGTGGCTGAACCCTTGTGCTAAGTCAGGGGGCACAGGGCTTGCTGCAGCCTGTGGCCCATCATAATGTTTGTGGCTTTGTAGAGTGCCACAGAGGAATGGGGTTCCTGCTAGGCCACTCTGCTGGGATGCCTGTGGCACTGCCTCCCCTGCCAGGGTGAGCACTGCCAACCACTTTCTCCCCAAACCCACTCCACTTTCTGACCTAAAGGGGTCTCTTGCTCCACAGGTATCTACATCTAACCCAGTTCCAAGAAAAATTTTCTACTGTTGCTATTGCCCACATCACAGGCACATCCTCTGCTCTGAGATTCCTTTGATTTCCTGCAGGTGCTAGGGACAAAACTAACATTTTATTGAAGGATGATGAGCACCAGGAGGGGCCTGCACACCCACCACCCTCCTGCAGATTCATAGCAGCCAGGTCAGGAGGTAGGAGCCCCCTGTGAGCGTGTCAACCACTTTCCTGTAAAGGCCCTGCAGCTGTCTGGTATCATGCTCCAGGTGTGGTGCTTCTCCAGCCCCCCCTTTTCTGGGCTTATGGAGGTGCCAGCCCAACCCAGCACAGTCCCATTTTGGACCACCACTGGAAAAATCATTTTGCTTCTCTCTGCTGCCTGCAGTAGGTTTTGGAGACCACCAGCATTCCATAGATGGTTCCTGCCTGTCAGATGCACAGTCACCTCCCTCACCACCAGTATGCAGTGCTGTGGCTCGAGAAGCTGTTCTGTCCCAGGTGGCTGCTTGTTATAATCTGTGACACCAAAACACACTTATTTGATTAAAGACCTCTCACTGAGAGCTCAACCCAAGGCAAAGGAGGGGTCTCCGCTCTGCTTTGGCAAGGTCTCCGCTCTGCTTTTGGCACTAGAGGCCTAGTTCAGCCTGGGACTCCCTGGTGGCTTCCCCGTGAGGTTGTGACAGGCAGCAGAGATGTCCCACCATATCCCATCCTCTCTCCATGCCACATCCTGCCCATCCTGATGGGAAAAGCCCTATATACGTGAAGCATCTTGTCCGGATTCCTGGCTGCACCGGTCTCTTTTCACACACTTTTCCAATAGGAGCGGGGGAGCAGCCCTGCCTCAGCAAGGCACTGTCGGCAGGGCAACTCAGAGCCATGTGTCCACCCTGCAAGGTACCCCAGGGCAGAGGCAGCTCCTCATGCAGCTCCTCATGCCCAGTCATGCAGCTTAGCAATTGCTAAATGCAAGTGCACTGGCATTGTTTTTTCTCACCCTCTCAACAGAGTTTTCTTTTGATAGATGGTTATTTTCTCTATGTAAAGATGCAGCCCCAGAGAGTTGTCCTCCAGCCAGCAGGCATGTTTCCAGTCCTTCCCACATCCCAAAGCACAAGAAAAAAAATCCCCTGAGAGCTGTTTCTTTTTGAAGCTGTAGCACCAGGGCCTGCCTCAGCCCCACTTCAGTGTGTAACTTTGTCTACCCAGCCTTAGTCCAAATGGCATTTTCCCACACTCTCCCCACCAGTCTGGTGCGTGAGCAGCCAGATCACTGTTAGGCTCCCAACATGCAAGCCTGGCTGCTAACTAGGGGAGCAGAAGGCAGACTCAAAGCCAGCCGTACTGGTCCAAGTCCTGGGAGAACAGCCTGTGTCCTGGGACAAGGACTTCCCACCACCACACTGCTGACTTAACCAAGAACCCACTGCATTCCCCATCAGCACCAGATCTCAGCTCCAAGTGACCTCAGTAAGTCATTTCTCACTGCCTCCCAGGGCACTGGGACCTCAGCGGGGAAGGCAGGAGCACTGATATATCCTGAAAGGGAAAACAGGGGAAAGACATGGGTTGTGATTATCCTGCCTTGAGCTGTCATCACTCCTGGCATTGGGACCCATGTGCCCTGTAGAGTAATGCTGGTGTGATGGCACAAACAGGACAGATAAAGGCACCTGCAGGACAAACTTCATGGAGGGCATCATGAACCTCACGGAGTAGCCTGGCATGCTGTCAGGACTGCTGGCAGGGATGGAAGCAAAAGGACCCATTACAGCACAAGGACAGGAGAGCAAAGCCATTGGGCCAAGGCTCAAGTGAGCCCTTCCTTTCCCATCTCACCTCCCAGCCCTTTGTGGCCACCCTGGGCTCTCTCATGGCCAGCTGGCCTGCCTACCTCTTGCTGCCCAGACTCTGAAGATTTCAGCTGAAAACTGCAGGCATCTTGGCACTAGGTAGGAAATGTCCCCATCTGCTGGTGGCTCCTGCTTTGGACAAATACGGCTAGAAATTTGCTCTCCTTGAGTCACTCCCTTGACATTCACTCCTGGGCAGCATCTGGGCTCAGCGTCTTCTGGCAAACCTAGCACTTCTTCAGGGCTACCCAGGAGAGCAGGAACAAACTCTGTGGGGCTGCTACAAAATATGCTACTACTGATGTCAGGTCATTGAACTGATCAATTTCCAGGGAACAAATCAACTTTAATTAATTGATTAAAGCCACTTGTTTCCATATTCAGTCTTCCAACTTCACCCTGGTTGCCCCACCCTAGGGCCCTCCATTGGAATCCTTGTGCTGAGTTCCTGTTGCAGCTCTAGCTCCCTGGCCGCTCCACTCTGTCCTGTCTCTCTTGGGCTTTTTTCTCAAATGACTCAGAACTCAAAAATTGAGTCAGATACCTCAAAATCATGAAAATTAAATGAACAAACAAACAAAAACAGGAGAAAGTTCATGAGCTTCAGCTACTATTACAGTTTTCAGCTTTTGAAAATAACTGCAAAACTGGACTTATATTTGTGTTTCAGTGAGATCTGGAGCTTCTAAGCTGGTCACAGGATGCTAGCAGCTGCAATTTGAGAAAATCATGTGCTGTGAAGGGCTCAAAAAGCCCTCGAGAACCTAATTTATTTACTCGTCCTACGTATGTTATAAAAAAGTGTGGTTTATGAGCAGGTGGATGCTCCTGAGTATGCAGAAAACTCTACAGCTGCAGACAGACACCGTCAGGCCATCTGGTGCAGCAGGTTACATGTTCCTGCCCCGAAACAAGGGCATCTCTGTGAGCTTTCTTCAAGCCACTTCAGGAAGGTCAGTCAGCTTGGTCCAAAACTCTTGAAAATGAAGAGTTGCTTCAGCATGAAGAAGGCTAGGGACTGCTCCAAGTCTGCTGCCTGGAAGAACTCGACCCTGGAGGTTGGAGCTAGATAATCTTTAAGGCCCTTTCCTACCCAAACCATTCTGAGATTCCAGGCCATTATGCTGCAAGACAGAAGAGCAAATAGGACCCATATTTAGGATGACACCAATTAAAAATATGTCCCTTAGGCTAAAGCAGGTTGCAGAGATGATGGAGTCACCAGAAAGGGAAAGGCTGTGTCCTTGCATGACCCTGAGGCCTTCAGAGCTGCTAGCACTTCCCTCAGTGCCACAGCCTGAGACACTTTGCCCTTTCAATATATGTTTTGTATTTTATATTTGTATAATATATGCTTTGTAACCAGGACAAAAGGAAAAGAAAAACCCATCCAGGTTCATCTGCAGGCAGCTGGCAGTGCAATGTCCAGATGCTACTTCATGATTGCGGGGATGGGGCTGTGCCAGAAGAGTGCATGGAGAGGATGCTAGTCCCACCTTCAGGCACACCGTTGCCCTCAGGTTTCAGCAGATGGCTTGGATTGAACTATAAAGTCTAGCTGTTCCCAGCCTCAATTAGATTTTGCTTTTTTGTGAGGTGGAAGGGCAATCATCACTTCACATGATTCTGATGAGGGCTGCAGGGAGACACTGCACACCAGCCCTGAAGCAGGAAGATCTTTGTTTGCTGGATTGACTTTTTTCAGCTAAAGTCCCTAAGCATCAATGAAGTGAAAACCTTAGATCAGAAAACAGCCTTGTGCCTGAATGAGAAATCTGGCAGAGGCTGGGGTGATGCAGCTCACCTGAGGCTTGTTCAGCAGTCAGCAGTGTCTTGTCTCCTTGCAGAGGAGCAACTGTCAAGGTGCAGCTTCTGAAATGTTCCCACCATGTGGGGTGGTCCTTGGGAGAGCTGCAAGCACCCAGCTGTGTGAAGAGCTGCTTTCAGGTCAGAAACTGTCCCTGTCCTGGGCACGTTGGCAGCAGTGGGTGGGAAGGAGCAGCCGCAGTCACAGCTGGTACATCCCCAGTCCTGCTGGGGGATGTCAGATGCCCTGCCTCAGTGCCAGCCCCCTTGCCACACAGCCCTGGTGGCTCCGGGCAGGCAGCTGGTGTTTGAGGTGGCGAGCATACAGGTGGTGGCCCCCAACAAGGCCCAGCTTCACAGGCAGGTTCAGAAGCTACACCAATGTCAGGAGCCTGCCTGAGGTTATCTTCTCCAGCCCCTGCCAAGTGGTGTATGAAAACTTGCATGTGCCTTGCTAAATGATTCGGCTTCCTTTTCTGACATCCTGCAAGTGTCACGTCCAGAAACAAGCCCTGGGATCGTCACTTTCAGTTCTGCTGTGGTTATGTGGGTGGCTGACCACAGAGGGACTTCCACAGTCATCTGCCAAGTGGCTACTATGTTCTGGTCTGGACCAGCCATGGCCATGTGGGCATGAGGCAGAAATCCCAAGCCTTGCCCAGGCCTTCAGAGTGCCTTAGCCTCTCCTCACGGCTCTGTGAGGGCTGGAGCATCAGCCAGGCTGTAGCTGGTTGGGGCACAGTGGCAGGACACCAAGGCCTGCCATTTCAACCACCACCATCTGTGCAAGCAGCCACATTTCCAGTGTCTGGAATAATGGGAGTCCCTGGGATGCTCACTTAGAAATGAGGTGCTCCAGTGTTTTGCACCCTTGGAAGTAAATTTAAGCTTTCAAGCAAGACCATAATGGTTACAAGTTTTATTAGTTTAAAAACTTATGTCAGGGCCAGCCAGAGCCTGTGCAGGCTGCGTTCACAGCCAGCATGCAGCACACTGGCCACATAAGCCAGGGATCAGCCACCAGTAACATGGCTACAGGGTCTCCACTGTCCCTTCAAGACATGCAGTGGTGCCAGGCCTTACACAGCCCTGTATCCAGGGCCAGATGTCCAGAAATGAGTAAGACTACAGCAAGCATACTTAAATACTTTCTTTGAACATTATTCCAGTCTCTGGCTATTTTCAGCCCAGGGGATTTCCTGATTTCTCTGTATTTACATCCTTCTCTAGGTTCCTCTTTTATGGACTTGTCAGAAAACACTATCTGAGCTCATGCAAACCACTGGCACTGATACCATCCTCCAGCATGGAACTCCTGCTACCCCCGTACGAAGAACCACCACTCTAAGTTGTGTTGCATCTGGCTTTCATGCACTTCATCTCATTCTTGCACTGCAAGAGATAGCAGCTTTGTTTCTCTAAAGACTTTCAAGGACAGTGCTGAGTTTCCAGACCCTGTAAGTGTCCTCTCTGGCAGGACGTGCCATCTTGCTTGGGCAGCAAAGGTTGCTTCCCACCCAACTTTTCAGTGACCCTATTTCCATGGCAATACCAGACAGCATGGCATGTCTGTGACTGCTGCTTCTCATGCCTTCATAGCCCTGGGTGAGCACCAATGGGACCCTGGGGGGCAGGATCATCCCCTAACTGCCCTTGCTGCAGTACTGACACCCTGGAAGCATTGGGCTGCAAAGTGCCTCCAGGCACCATGTTCAGTGGAGGGGAAACTCCATACAGGAGGCTGTCTAGGGCAAGGAAGTCAACTCCACACCTAAAGACTTCCTCCACCAAGAAGGAAGGAAGGGTAATGGTCATAGGTGACTCCCTTCTGAGGGAAACAGAGGGCCCCCTATGTCAGCTGGACCCTACCTCTAAGGAAGTCTGCTGCCTACCTGGGGCCTGGATCAGGGGCATTACAAGGAAACTTCCTGACCTTGTTCACTGCAGAGCAAAAACCAGCAAGGCCAAAGCCCAATATGAACTCAATCTGGCCATTATGGCTAAGGATAACAGAAAATGTTTTTATAAATATATTAATGGTAAGAGGAGGGCCACAGAGAATCTCCATTCTTTGCTGGATGCAGAGGGGAACATGATTTCTGAGGATAAGGAAAAGGCTGAGGTTCTTAATGCCTTCTTTGCATCTGTCTTTACTAGCCAGACCACTTATCCTCAGTGTACTCAGCCTCCGACCTGGAACTGTGGGATGAGGAGCAGAAGAAACACCCCACAGTTCAAACGGAAACAGTTAGAGACCTGCTGCTTCACCTGGACTGTCACAAGTCTATGAGGCCAGATGGGATCCACCCGAGGGTGCTGAGGGAGTTGGCAGATGCGATTACTGGGAGGCTTTCCATCATCTATTAATGGTCATGGTCATCCAGAGACATCCCGGATGACTGGAGACTTGATAATGTGATGCCCATGTATAAGAAGGGTTGTAAGGAGGACCCTGGGAACTATAGGCCTGTCAGCCTGAACTCAGTGCCAGGAAAGGTGATGGAACAGGTCATCATGAATGCAATCACACAATGTATGTGTGTCAGCCAGGGGATCAGGCCCAGCCAGCATGGGTTCATGAAAGGCAAATCCTGCCTGACCAATCTCCTTCTATGACCAGATAACCTGTCTGGTGGATGAGGGAAAGCCTGTTGACATAGTCTACCTAGACTTAGCAAAGCCTTTGTTTTGTCTCCAGTATTCTCCTGGAGAAGCTGGCAGCCCCTGTCTTGGACAGGTACACTCTTTGCTGGGTTAAAAGCTGGCTGGATGGCTGGGCCCAGAGAATAATGGTGAATGGAGTGAAATCCAGCTGGCCATCAGTCATCAGTGGTATTTCCTGCAGGTTGGTGTTGGGGCCCATCCTCTTTAGTATCTTCATTGATGATTTGGACGAGGGAATTGAGTGCACCCTCAGTAAGTTTGCAGACAACATCAAATTGGGGGGAAGTGTTGATCTGCTGGAGGGTAGGAAGGCCCAGCACACGGACCTGGACAGGATGGGTCAGTGGGATGAGGCTGAACATGGCTAAATGCTGGGTCCTGCACTTTGGCCACAACAACCCCATGCAGCCCTATAGGCCTAGGAGAGAGTGGCTGGAAAGCTGTGCAGAGGAAAAGGTTCTGGGGGTGCTGATTAATGCTCGCCTGACCATGAGCCGGCAGTGTGCTCAGGTGGCCAAGAAGGCCACAATGGCATCCTGGCTTGTATCAGGAATAGTGTAGCCAGCAGGACCCAGCAGGGTGGTGATCGTCCCCTTGCATTCTGCTGTGGTGAGGCTGCACCTCGAGTGCTGTGTTCAGTTTTGGGCCCCTCACAACAAGAAGGATATTGAGGCCCTGGAGCTTGTCCAGAGAAGGGCTACGGAGCTGCTGAAGGGCCTGGAACACAAGTCCTGTGAGGAGCGGCTGAAGGAACTGGGGCTGTTTAGTCTGGAGAAGAGGAGGCTCAGGGGAGACCTTATTGCTCTCTACAACTGCCTGAAATAAATGATTCTATGATTTTATGCTTGGCAGGTGTGTCTATGATTCTATGTGCCCCGGCACTGGCACACAGATATGCCTGCCAATCATAGAATTATTGGGGTTCGAAAAGACCTCCAAGATCATCTGGTCCAACCATCCCCCTATTACCAATGTCACCCACTAAGCCATGTCCCTCAGCACCAAGTCCAACCTTTCCTTAAACACCCCAAGTGATGGTGACTCCACCACCTTCCCTGGGCAACCCGTTCCAATGCCTGACTGCTCTTTCTGAGAAGAAATGTCTCCTAATCTCCGACCTAAACCTCCTCTGGCGCAAATTGAGGCCATTCCCTCTAGTCCTATTGCTAGTTATCTGTGAAAAGAAGCTGACGCCTAGCTCCCTACACCTTCCTTTCAGGTAGCTGTAGAGAGCAATAAGGTCTCCCCCCTGAACCTCCTCTTTTCCAGACTAAACAGCCCCAGTTGCCTCAGGTGCTCCTCACAGGACTTGTGTTCCAGGCCCTTCACCAGCTTTGTAGGCCTTCTCTGGACATGTTCCAGGGCCTTGATGTCCTTCTTGTTGTGAGGGGTCTGAAACTGAACACAGTACTCATGATGTGGCCTCATCAGAGCAGAGTACAGTCAATCACCTCCCTTGTCCTGCTGACCTCTGAGAGTCCTCACCACAAAGAAGGTGGAGATGAACACTCAGCCCCTGGGCACCCCCTGTCCTCTAGATGCCCAAGACTGCTCAGCCAGGCTGGCTTTTGGGATATCACAGCTGTGGTTCTGTGGGGCCATGCTGATGGTCTGCCCAGGGCCACATCGTGGGTGATGATGGGTTTTCTGTCCTACAGCTGTGTCTTGCCCCATGTGCTGGTTGGGGATGAGCAGGGCATCCACATCAGAAACAGGTGTTGGATTGTTGTATACTGAAGCCAGTCCACATCCACCTGAGCCACTTCAGTCTTAGCAGCCTAATCCACCTGATGTTTGTTTTGATGTTCACTTGGCCTGGTGAGACCCTCAGAATGCTTATTAGGAAGAAAATTAACTCCATCCCAGCTGAAACCATGACAATATCCACCCCTTATCAAATAAAGAGCCATCAGTCTTGCTCTGAGAGAGCCCCTGGACACATAGGGAGCACCTTTGAGAAGCCCCACATGATCCCACAGGCTGTTCTTGCAGGCCCAGACCTCTTTGATTTTCTCTCCAGCAATGTGTTTTCTACTGTATTTAAAAATAAAATCCAGCAACAGAAGTTCCAGCTAATTTTATACTCGTTTTTTTTCCCAAGCTCCTTCCTGCAGGCTGACGTGCCTCCTCCAGCCTCACTGCACTAATTCACCCTGGGCGCACAGACACACTCACATGGCCAGGGTAATGCCATGTGAGGGTGTGTGTGTGGACATGGGTGCACGTGTGGACAAGAGTGTGTGTGTGTGGACATGGTGTGTGTGTGGGCTGGGGAGGACATCAAATCCCAGCAGAATTTGTTGCATACAGAGGGGCTCCTTCTTCACTTTGCTGGGGAGTCAAAAACTAAGTGGAGAAAATGGGCATGGTGTGCGGGACTGAGAGCACAGGTTGGTGTGAACATGGGCACAGTGTGAGCAAGGGCATGGCATGAGCATGGGCATGGCATGACACAGCATGGGCCAGACAGCATGGCACCGTGTGAGCCTGTACAGCCACATACGCGCTGCTGTGCAGATGCCTGCAGCTGTGCATGTGGTTGTGGCATGGGTTTCTCTAATGGTGCCTGAACTCCTGAGCTTAGACCAGTGTTGTGGGTGCAGGCACGCTGGTGTATGTGCTGCTGTCTTCCCCAGGAAGCCTCTCATCTGCCTGTCTGTGAGTGACTGGCTCATTTGGGGGTGTCTGTTAGTGCACTCATGGGCTGTGCTTGAGTGGCTGTTGAGCTGCAGCTGTGGTGTGCAGTGCTATTCACATGTTTGGAACAGGGCAGGCTGACACTGGCACATGGTGGAAACAGGGAAACGCACCTCCCAACCCTGGAGCTGAGCTGGAAGGATGGCAAAAGCTGCCCTGGCCTGCAGTTATTACCCTGCAAACAGGGTTCTACCAGGAGCAGAGACAAGACCTAGGGCAGATCAGCACCCAAGGCAGCAAGGGCATCGGGGCTCAGAGACCTGCAAGGAGGAGGAGATCCCATGTGCCCAAGATGAGCAGCCGGCCACAGCATTGGGCTTGTGAGAGACATCTTGGTGCTGTGCTCCTGCACAGATGCAGATGCTTCCTCATCCATGGCTGTGGCACTTGTTGGGGCAGAGGATGACAGCCTCTGCTGAAACTGGTGACAGAGTGGTAGAAGCCACACTGTAGTGGGGACACAAACTCTTTGGGTCATTTCTGCCAGTGCCGCTCCTGACCCTGCAGCACTAACAGCCCAATGGCTTTGCACATCTTCTTAACCAAATGAAGTTTTGCAATATTTTGAGTTTTCAGAGCTCTTCTGGTTACACAGGTCTGGGCTCCCACAAAAGAAGAGCATTGCATTTCCAGTCCCACCAGCTGCAGAGGAAAGCTTGAAGATAGTAGTGTTGAAGGCTGGAGAGGAATAAAATTAATATCCTAAAAGTATTATTTTCAAAGGCTTTATTTATTTATTTACTTGTTTATGGCTAATTTAATGGTTTTAGAAGATCCTTTTTTAAAGGAGATTTATGACTTTCTGTGAGTTGGCAATGGTGTAACAGCCTACTCATCAGAGGGAAATGTGAAAAATGCCTGAGCCAGAAACACCCCCTTAGGATTTAGGTCAGAGAAGCAAAGTGAGGGCAGGTACTTCCAAATGTTCTGAGCAGAGCCACCCTACCCTCAGCTCTGGTCAAAACCAGCCAAGTGCTTCCAGCCACCTGGACACAGGCCCATGGCACTCCTCAGGCAGCGGTAGCCCCATGCTGCTAGGTGGCACAGCCACTCCTGCCCCCATGGTGTGGTTGGTGCGATCAACATGTTGGGCTCATTGGCCTCTGCAGGATGAGCCCACAGCCTGATGTGGAGCAGAGTCTGTGCTCCTCTGCCCCAACAAGTCCGTCAGCCATGAATGAGAAAGCATCTGCATCTGTGCAGAAGCACAGCACCAAGATGTCTCTCACAAGCCCAAACTTCTTGCTAAGCCATCAACATTAAATATTTAATGATGAAATCATCAGATTTTTCAGTTATTATCCTCATGGCCAGTCCAGCTGAGCTCTCTCTGAGCTGGTCTGTGTACATCACTTGCTGGTGCTGGGAAGCTGGGGATGTGCTCTTGCTGAGCCTCAGCCGCAGTGCAGCTCTCCAGCCAGGCATGGAGGGATGTCCAGACTGCCTCTGGGACCTGGTCTGCCCTGCAAAGCATCTTCGCCTAAGGACTGATGGAGGTTTTGGAAGATATTAAGATCTATTTAAGGTTTTGGAAGCATCCCAAAGAAGTTGATGATTTCTTCATAGAAGAGATCATGCCAGAAAAACCAGGATGGGGCCATTTTTGCATAGGTAACTTAGAAATGGCCTTTCCATTTGAACTGGTCCTAAATACAGAATGAAAAATGAAAGCTTGTTTAAAAAGCCCCAAGAGAACTCAAAACAATACAAAGTATTTTCACTTAGGACTAAATGAAATTTTGGTGAATGAGGCAATGTCTTTGGGGTTGGTTTGTTTAGCCAGTAACAGTAAAAAGCATATTTCTTTTCCAGTTTGACCAGCATGACATTCATTGCCAACCACAGCCCAAATTCAGCCTCAGTCAGTGGGAATGGAAAAAGCAGTTGTGATTTGGGACCTGCTCTGTGCCTTTGTAGAAAGTAAGCACAGCACAAGCCTAAGGCCCTGCTTGTAACACAACTCACCCCCAGCTCCTCAGCCATCCCACACCTGCAGAGCTCCTGGGGACAGAGCAGTAAGTTAAAAAAAAAAAAAAAAAAAAAAAAAAAAAAAAAAAAAAAAAAGGCTTTTTGCCATGTGGATGTGCATAGTGGCATGGGGGTGAAAGTCAGCCCACGCAGCTACTGTGTGGCCTTGGTACAGGGTGGCTGGGTTCTTGTTTCCCTTGGTCTCCTCCATGGCAGAATCACTTGCATTTCTAAGCCATTGACCTTACCCCTGATGCCAGGTGTCTGCCAGGATGGCAGAGCTGCAGTTTGGTGGTGCAGAAGAGCCCACGGCTAAGATGGAGCAGACCTGTGCGTCTTGTGAGCCCCACCTTCAGGCCATGGCTAGGCAGCACCTCCCCCTACCTGGGTCGGGCCTTACAGGCACCAGCCTCTCCATGGCAGCTCTGTCCTCACCAGCAAGGAGCTGGCCAACACCATGCCTGTGGATGTTTCTCAGGCTTGCGGATACCCCACAGTCCTCCTCCATGGGCAGGAGACCATCTTCAGCAGCCAAAAGAAATGAGAAACACCTGCCTGCATGGACCTGGCTGAGGATGGCGTGTCACTGGCTGCCCACAGCAGGGGACAGCTGGTTTGTGGGGTCCCTCAGCCTTTTGCAGGGGTGCACTGGAGGGAACACAGGGACACATGCCCAAGAAGGATCCGGGGCAGCAGAACTCACTGCTCCCAGCTCTGGCCCCTGAGCACACAGGAGCCCCTGTGTCCTCACTGGCCCGTCCTTCCCTCTCTGGGAGCATAGGGCTGGGCTCTGTCAGGATGGGAAAGCTCCAGGGTGAGCCGCATCACTTCCAGGCCTCAGAGTTATTGCAAGGCAGTTTGGATCCAATATAGCCCTCTGATGCCTTGAGGCAGGGTGAGTGCACAGTAAAAGAAGGAAAAATGCTCAGCTGTTGAAATTGTGAAGGCACAAAGCAGCCCAGGCTTCCTGCCATGCTGATGCAGGTGGTCCACATGCCTAGCCTTCTTTTACAGCTAGGGAAACTGAGGCAGAGCAGTCAAATGATGTAACCAAGTGTGTGAGTGCTGATCTCTACCTGGAATGTGGCTGTAGCCCAGCAGAGGCTCACTGCCAGAACTCCTACTCCTCCCAGTTCAGCTGCTTATCCCTTCCAAAGCACAGCCCTGCTTGGCATGGCACCATCTCTTGCGAAGGGTGACTAGAACTGTCCCAATGGCAGGAGGTGGAGAACCCACAGCCACCTGTGAGTGTCACAGGCACAGGCACTAAACTGCCATACTGGGGGGTGGGGACGGGACTGCAAGAAGATGCTTATAGGGTCTAGGGGCACTCACACGAGTGCCCTGGGGTGCTGTTCAGGAACCCAGCCTATGGTCTGCCTGAACCTCAAGGCAGCAGCCTGCCCCAGACTGCTCCCCAGCAGCTTGCTGCTCCAAGAGCAAGCAAGCAGGGTGGCTATCTGCCACAGCAGCTGTGCTTTATGTAATGGGGAGAGTAAAGTCACAGTCCCCACGGCACACAGCTGCAGAGCAAAGCAGGAATTTTGGGAGCCCCACCTCCACCCCCTCCCCACTGTGCCAGGATTCCCTAGGGAGGGAGCATGTGGCTTCAATAATCTGTACCTTGGAAGAGGTTCAGTTGCTCAAACAGCTGTGATCACACATGCCAGGCTGGAGTCATGCTGCAGGGAGACATCGGATCTGGCAGGATGCTGGAGTGGAGCCGGAACTGCTGTGCTCAATCCCCTGGTGATGGGCACCCTGGGGGCACCTGGCACAGCCGAGGCACCAGCATCCCCCCAGGAATGAGCTGGGATGGGGTAGCAGAGGTCCCTGCTCACCCACCATTACTGCTGCTCCCATTACGATGATTTACACAAGCAGAGGTGAGGGCAGAGCTGGTCCTTATCAACTGAGAGCCTACACCATGACTATGGTCTCAGCCAGGGAGAAGAAAAGGGGAGCACTAAGCATACATGTGTCAATGCTGCTAATGCAGGAAGCAGTTGTACATCTGCCAAAAGGAGAAAAGTGCTGGCAAGCTGGAAGCTGGGATTCAGGCAGGGATGCATGGTAATAAGGCACAGAGGGGATTTGGGGCAGGAGAAAGTACCCTGTAATGAGCGATCAAGGAGGTGAACAAGAGGTACTGGGTGCCAGGTCACAGGGCTGAGAAGTGCCAGGCACCAACCAGCCCCTGAGCTGAGGGAACAAACACAGGCAGCGGTAGCTGCACATGCCCTGCACAGCCCAGCTCCCCTTCCCAGAGAGGAGTGACTGACTGTCCCAAGACCCAGGGTGCGCCCCAGGTCCTCAGGCCATCAGTTCATCTCCCAGTGATTTGCAGTGGAAAGAGCAGGACACTGGGTGCAAAACAGGGGCAATCTGACAGTGCACCAGGTGCTGGAGCTGCTGAAAACTGCCCAGGGCAGCAAGGAACCCTGTTGGGCAAAGACCAGTTCCGGTGTAGCAGGGAAGAAAAGCTAAAGCACAAAACATATGGGCTGGGGGCCCAAGATGCAGCTGTTCCTACTGGCATTTGGAATAATTGCTCTGCTGGGAGAGCAGCCCTTCTTTAAGGGGGGTAGTTGGGCACGCAGCCTAGCCTTAAAGGGCGTGAGAATGGCATGGAACTGGGCAGAAGAAGAGAAAGAACCTACAAATAGACCTGGGCAATTGAACCCTTCCCAAAGAGCATAGCTGAGGACACAGTAGATGAGATCATGGATCCCCTAGGGCAGGGTGGGGACCAGACAAGACTTCTTGGTTGGCCAGGGCCAAGCACACCCTGCCCATACACCCCTCTGTGGATGGTCCTCTCCTGACACCAGCTGCCCCTGTTCAGTTTCACCCTGGGGCCAGCAGCTCCTGAGCCTGTGATAATACATGAAGACTTGAGCAGTGACTATATGGTGTTGCACCTTGCTTTTGACAACCTCAGGTGTCAGGGGGTTGAGTTTAGGTAGTTTGGCTGGGCACAGACCGGACCTGGTGTGCTGCAAATGTGCACAAGTTTCCAGATGTGATCAGCACACCTGAATGTGCTTTCAGAGATTTGTGCAGACTCAGTGAGATCAGAGCCCAAAGAGAAAGGAAGATGTTCATCCACTTCACCAGCACCCTGCTAACAGCCCTGGACACAATCCCAGGTCTCACAGCCGCTTGACCACCACTGAGCTGCTAATGGTTAATGGGGTGGTAGGTGACATAGCCTAGGCACACAGGTGCGGGTCAGGCACAGGCCAACCCCCTCCCCCCCAGGGACCCAGAAGCTGTGTGGCCAGGCCAGGTCTTGCAGCTCCAAGTCAGGGACTGTGACTCCCAGCCCTCAGGTAGTCCCCACTCTTGGCAGTAGGCTCCCATATTCCAGAGCTTCCCTGCAGGGAGGGGGCCCGGTTCCAGCACTGCCCAGGCTGCATAGAGGTCGTTTCCCTCCAGCTTGGCAGGCCCCAGCACAAGGGCAGTGGTAGAGCTGCCCTGGCTCCACACAGAGTGGCATTGAGCAGGGACAATGATCCTCTCTTTTCTTTGAAAGACCGCAGGGACTTCACATCCTAAGAAAAATATTAAACAGGAACTGAGGGCAATTATCAACCTCTCCTTGCCCTGTCTGGGAATTGTGGCTACCCTAATCACCACTTGAAAGAGGCTGCTGCAATGACTCTTCTCCCAGTCATAGGAGGCTTGGCTCAGGTCTTCCTTCCGTGGCTCTGCTCCCATATTGGGAACGCGGAGGCTTGGGCAGCTTGCCTGCAGAGCACAGTGCTGCACGTTGGTCTCTGTAGCGTGCAGCAAGGGTCCCAGTTCACCCCAGATCACAGCTCTGCATAATGTCAAAGGAAGGTGCCTCCTGCCAGTGCAAGGCCTTAGCTTCACCTGTCACAGGTGCAGCCACCTTTGGTGCAAGGCAGAGGGATGTGCACCATGATGCACCCTGCCAGAGTTCCCCTCAGGCTCCCTGTGCAGGAAGACAACTGCAGAGCTAGCACCAGTCATTATGGCCATAGCTGCCCACAGTCATTGGAGGTGGTTATATTGGAGCATTGCTTGAGAAGAAATAATAACATTAAAGTTTGAGGGGGGTGCATGGGGGTTTCATGATCCCATCCTACAGTAGTGAGGGAAGACAGAGTGCCCCCAGCCCATGAGCATAGGGATGCCCTGAGGGGAAGGGAAAGAGCACGGGAATCCAACCTGGAGCAGAGACCCACTGTACTCCTCATGTTCAGGTTGCAGTTGTGCAGTCTCAGCTCACCCACAATTCCTTAGGACAGGACAGTCACTGCAAGGCTTGCAGCAACAAATGGACTGATTTAGTCAGAAAAACAGAAGGATAAACTAAACAGTTCACCCCACTTTATTATCCCTAAAGATAGATTATGAAGAGAGACACTTTTCCTTCAGCCTCAGGCAAAACAGGCACTGGACACCAGAGGAGACATCAAAGAGATGGCAGGCACCGATGCCCAAGGGATAACTAACACCATACTGCTGCAGATACAGGACATGACTTGCCATGGCCTTGCTCTTTCTTCCTTTCCCTAACACTTTGCTAACCCCCAGTCTGGCAAGGGGCAGTAGGCACAAAGGAAGAACTGTGACCACATGCCCTGCAGTGAGCTTCAGGTCGAGATCAAGCTCAGAGAGGAGCTGGGTAGCACAGACAGCATTGGACTGGTAGAAACATCTTCCCAGGACTGGGAGAGGAACTGGTTTGCACAGTTCCCAGCCCAAAGAGCTAAAAACCTGTTAAAGCAGGGCAGGTCCAGAACCTTTTGCTCAGCTCAGTGCATTGTGCTACAGCACTGTGCAGGTAGAGTCCAAGCACAAACAATGCTGAAGAGAAAGGTCCTGGAGCTACAAAGGACTAGGACTGTGCTACGTGGGGGTTCACATGGATCTACGAATGTACCATAAGTACCAAGTACCAAGCCACAGCTCAAGCCTCATCATTGAGCTGGGTGGGAAGGAGGAGGTATCCCAAGGCATATCAGTCTAACATGACCACCACCCCAACAGAGCTGGAGAAGGATTCAGTTCACATACTGGACCTCACCTCAGGTAGCCTGCGTATACTACCAGGTCACCCAAAGCTGCCATTTCCCCACTTAGAGATGTACAAATAAAGAGCCTAGCAGCTTCCTCTTCATTACCCACATTCAGTTACAAGAAACCAAGACCTAAAGTCCCAATGTGAAATCAGGCTTCTGTTACTGTCCTCCTTCTAAAGTCATTACGAAAAAATATGACTGCCAGGCTTATAATCAAATGCTTACCAGGTCAAACCAAATAAAGTGACGTAGAGGTATCTCTGCCTCAATCTGCAAACAGCCTGAAACAGCAGCTCAGAGGTACAGGGTTACCTCATTTGGGTCTATGGCTCATTAACTATAGGAGCCTGCAGACATATAAACAGGAAATATGGCAGGACTACAGCAAACTGGAGAAAGGGATTGCCCTAGGAGGAGCACCAACTCAGGCACTGCTCCAGCCTAGTCTGGTTCCACCAGCAGACAGCAGGGAGGAGCTAGATATGCCCCACTACAGATTTTCAATGTTGTCCCCCGACACAGGGA
This sequence comes from Heteronetta atricapilla, assembly GCA_011075105.1. NCBI lineage: Eukaryota > Metazoa > Chordata > Aves > Anseriformes > Anatidae > Heteronetta > Heteronetta atricapilla. Next base: position 173,405 of record CM021747.1, on the reverse strand, counting down.
CAAGCAACAGACAGGGCACCTTTCAATGGCTAGGCTTGCCTGGGAATGCCAACTGGAGTGTTCAAGATGCATCATCTTTTTCTAAGAGCAGCCAGAATTCAGCCTAAGTCAGGCCAAGAGTACAGCAGCTCTACCCCACCTCTCCCTGTGCAGACAGCATGGGTAGTGTCTATTTCACCCAACACGCTGGGGATCATGGGATGGGGTAGTAGTCACTGCAGTCAGTTTTAGGAAAGGAGTAGCTTGTGAGCAGTGCTGCTGGCCAAGCACAGCAGGGAGGCTAGACTCCCCAGGCCTGCTCAAGCAGGGCTGGGGAAGTGCTGTCCCCAGCTTCCTCCCACAGGGACACCACAGGCAGTTCTAGACCTCCACAGCTCTTGAGAGCTCCACACCTGGAGCAATGAACGCAATGGTTTTAGGGCAAGAGTCCCAGCCCCACAAATCCCTCTGGGGAAGCTCAAGTATAGGGCCAGGAAGAATACAGGGGGACAGGCACTAGATGAAGGTGGAGTCCAGCTGGCTTGTTTCATGGTTGCTGCAGGCGCGAGCCTCAAAGAGCTGCTTGATCAGAGCAGATTTCTCCTGCTCCAGCTGGGTGATGCGTTCACTCTTGTCGGTCACCTCCTGCACAGGACAGAGGAGGAAAATGCTGATCAGAGCTCTGCTGTGTCTGAGGCATCTGTGAGCTGGGCTAGGCTCAGCTGCTTTAAGCCCCCCACAGCCCAAAAGCATGTACCAGGATGCAAATCCCTGTGGTGAGGGTGGCCCTGGCAGGGAGATCTTTGGTCTGCTTCCCAGAAGCACTGCTCACAGACCCAAGATACAGCGTCTGCACCCTCTTGTGGCCTTTGTTTGTCATGGTCTTTTCCCTTTGGCAGGGAAAATGAGGTCTACGTCCACAGTCCCTCACCTAGCAAATAATTAAACACATGCCCCTCAACAGGAGGGGTACCCAGTTGCAGGACATGGAAGGGCTCCAGGTGTAGCCCTTCTCCAGGATGACCAAGGTTGACCAGGTTGAAGGAACACTTTCTAACTGTCTCATACTTTTTGCCCAATGGCTCCCTCCCAGCCTTCTCTGTAAGTGTATCCCCTCTCCATCATCCCCACTCACCTTGGTGAGAAGTCGGTTTTGCTCTTTCAACATATTGATGGCTTGCTGGGAACCTGCTGAGGCTGGGGACACCATGGGGGATGCGGGCGCCAGCCTGCTCAGAGCTGAGGAAGGGTTTCCTGGCTGTGGAGAAGATGAAGGGAAGGGCTGAGACATCAAGCTCTCTTCCTGGTGGCCCTCCCCAACCTGTCCCAGGATAGAAGCTGTTTTTGTGACCCATGGGGAACTAATAGATTGGGAGCTGAGCGAAGTCCTACACAGGATTAAGACCCCACCAGTACAGTCAGCACAGGCCATCACAAGGTCTCCACCAAGCCTTTTCTAGACAGAAGTGGAAGCATTCATGCCAATGTGTCCTGTTCCTGCCAGGAGCCCATGTGACCTGACATCCAGGACAGCCAGATCCAAGAGGACTGGCTTGGCACCTCCACAGGATGCTTTCCTTGTTCACATGACAAGGTCTACACCTTTTTGGGGACCTCCTTTATCCCCTCAAATATCTTGAGAATCCTCCATCCTAGCCCAGGACTAGCTGCACTATCCTCTTGGCTGTCTACTATCCTTGTCTTGCCAACAGAGTCAAGTTGGCTCCTAGAGCCTGGGGAAGCTCTGATAGCTCCAATGACAGCCCAGCTGTCAATATGAGGGCACAAAGGGCAGGCCCCTAGCTCACACAGGTGATGGCAAGCTGCTAACGTCCTGCTCTCTCACCTTGCCCACGGCGGACAGGAGGTCACCCAGGCAGCGGTTCACCTCCTGCAGCTTGGGAAGCAGGCGCCCCAGGTGGATCTGGCTGCCATCAGGGAAGAAGTCCTAGGGGATGGGGCAGAAGAGTCCAGGCATTATTTTGGGGCCAGCTTCTAAGGAGTCATTCTGCCCTGCAGAGGGCTTTGTGGCTGGCTGGCCTCCAGCCCCCTCCAAACACCTCCCAGAGCTGGGGCACCCACCTGCTTCCATGTCTCAGCTGGCCCTGCACCTTTGTAGCATGGCGCTTGCACAGGCCATGGGACATACCCACATCCAGAAGGCAAGACATCAGCCTCAAGCCTGGCATTATGGCACAGACAGCACAAGGGCTGAGGTTGTGGCTGCTCTGTCATGCTCTGATCCTGAACCTGCATGCAGCCTGGCAAGAGGTGAGTGGGGCTGGCCAGCAATTTTACCTGGGAAATCCACCATGACAAGAGGCCAGGCTTAATCCCATTCAGGTAGCAACCCCACAGCTCCACACCAGGCACGTGGAGGGGCTTGCTCATACCCTCTTTACCTGCTGCCACTATCCCTCCCTTCTGCCAAGGGAGGGTTGGTCCAGTGTCCCCAACCCCTCTGGGATCCTCAGTCAAACAGTGAGGGCACACACAACAAGCAGAGGCAGCAAAGCCAGGCCAATGCTGGGTGCACCAAAACATCCTAGCCTAGTTCTCACATCCCATGGACCCTTCCAAGCAGATGGGAATCCCCAGAACAAGCCCTAGACTCACAGTACTGGTTTTGTTTTTTCCCAGGAGTCTCTGACGTTCTTGCATGAAGTGGATGTGCTGATGGTACCATTCACGGGCACGTTCAACCATCTCCAGACCCTGAAGCAAGAAATCCTTCTCCTGCTCCAGCTCCTTCATATGCTTCAGCTGCAGGACAGTGCACAGATGTGTTACCCGCTCCTCACCCAGGTCCAAGTCAAACGTTCAGAGAAGCACCGCCCCATCAGATCCCAAGTGAAGGCATCTGTAGATCAACTTAATCCAAAGTTCAAGCAATTTCCTCTAGCCTAGTCCAAGGTCTTGCCAAGCCCAAGGAGGTGGTTTCTCCATGAGACACAGAGGAATTTGGTTGCCAGCAGCTGTGTCAGTCCTTTTCCCCATGAAAAGCTGTGGAGAATTTGGATGATAGCCACTGCCTGATCCTGATTTGGGGTAAGAATTCTCCAGTTTGGGAGAACAACTGCAGCAGCTGAAGGGCATTCAGGTTGTCTCCATCCTCCTGTCTAGGGAACCAGGCTTGCTCCCCACCAGTTCTTAGTGAAGAAGCATGTTTCTCTGCTTTGTCATTTATCCAAGGATGTGCTAAGAATGGGGCCTGTACCCGCTCTCTAAATCCTCTTGAGGCTGCAAGCTTCAATCAGTAGCACAAGTTCACCTGGCTTTCAGAGAGCAGCCAAGCTATCTACACAGACTAGAACCCCAGGCAAAATTGACAGTCCTGTTTGCCTAGCTCTCTGCTTTCTCCTTTGCTTTTCTGCCCAAGGCATCTTGGAGTTGAGCACAGCATACCCTTCTGCTGACTGTGTCTCTTAGTCTTTCAGGTTCAAGCTCCAGAGTCATATGGAGAGAGACATGGTAGGTTCACGTGTCCAAAAGGCTGCTAACAGAGCACCCAGGGCTCTTGCCCCTACCCCTTTGGGATGAGCAGAACAGGGCCCTGCCAACCACAACCGGCTGCAGCACAGGCAGCTTGGGACCTCCATCAACAGCATGCAGCAGCAGCACGTAGCTGCCTGTGCCCACCTGACAAGGGTCCTCCCTGCTATGCAGCCACCCCCTTCTCCGAAGGCCCCTTGGCTCTGCACTGCCATGAGGAAACCACGGAGATGTCAAGAAAAGAGGAGGGTCTGTTCCCAGAAGAACAGAATGACCACAGCACAGTAAGCACACCACAGCACAGTTCATCAGCCTTCACTCTTCCCTGTTATAGAATCATAGAATATCCCGAATTGGAAGGGACCTGTAAGGATCATTGAGTCCAACTCCTATCCCCTTCTCCCAAGCTGTACCAGCCTGCTCCCCCTGCTCACACCCCTCCTGGACCACCCTTGTGGCTGCTACAAGGCAGAAAGGCCTTCCTCCATGTTGAGCACTGGACTGCGTGCCCAGTACTCCCCAGAGTAAATGGCTGCCTGCCTTCTCTGTAGTGATGTAGCCTGACCCCCACAGCCTGTAGCACAGACTGAGCACCAGGAGAGTCTTCACTGTGGAGAGCAGACAGCTCTCCATCCCCATAAGCACTCTGATCATGAGCAGGCAAGCCTAGAAACTGCTGCACACTTGGGAACCAATTCTGCTGTTTTGGAGAACATATGGATGAGAACAATTCAGCTCAGAAGTGACCCTAAACATTGATCGCCTCCAGCAAACAGGTGAGACTGTACCAACAGCTTCTTCAGGCTGCCAGCACTTCTCTGTCCCCACCTCCACTCCCTAAGTCTCACAATTGTCACATGCCAGCTACCACTTATTCCAGGGCTATTCTTGCTCCCTCTGGTTCTGGAAATGCTGTTTATGATACAGCAGCCACTCACACACACATGCTCATATGGACAAACAGACAGAAGGGGACATACCCACACGAAGAACTGCAGAGCCTTGGTGCTACAGAGAGTATTGCTGAGGGGCATGAAGAAGGTGCTGTATGTGGCAAAGACCCCCATCCAGCTCTGGCTACAGCCTCTGACTGCCTATCCCAACCTGGTCCCACTGGGCTTGCCGGTCAGCACAGGAACCAGAGGAAGAGGCAGCATCCCACAGAGCAGTGGGACATCAGCAGTTCTGTCAGGTGCAGGGACAGATGGAATCAATCTAGGGGCAGAGCAGCTTCTGGGGCAGGAGAATGGGGAAGTGGAATGGGCACAGTGCATCTTGGTTGGTCACTGCCTGTGGTGGAAGCGGAGGGGAGAGTGCTGTTCTCTGGGCTGCATGCAAACAAAAGTGCTCGGCCTCTCACAGGTCTCATTCCAGCTATGCCAAGGACATGGGGAAATTGGGTCGATCAATGGACTCATTGAAAATAAAACAACAACAACAAAAACCACCAAACATCTGAGCAGTCACCAGCTGTCCATAATAAAGGGTCCTGGAGCTGCAGCACAGCCCCTACTCCACTGCTTTGCTGATCAGGATGAACAGGTCCTAGTGCACCTATGGGACGCACGATGGACAACAGTGCCTCACTCCCCCCCTTCTGCATTCCCCCCACCCCACCCCTGGTAGGCAGATTAGCCTAATCACAGCTGTGTGCCTTTTCTTGCTTAATATCCTCCCAGCATCAGGGAGGAAGTGTAGCCAGGCAAGATCCCCGCTCTGCATGCAGATTCAATCCTTGCTGGACTCAAACCTGTTCCAACTGTCTCTGCATACTCAGAAGTGGAATTGGTACCAAATACTTCTGCCCTGGTGCTTGGGAAGGCTTCTCACCCCCACAGGAAAAGTTGAGGCATCTTATCTCTGGGAGGAGGAACACACAAAGGCAGTGCAGCACTTGGATACACTAGGGATGGATGGATGGAAGAAAGGTAGAGCACCTGCCTCCCACCTCCCCCACAACTATGCACCATGGGGAAACAAAGGCAATGGAACACTAAAAAGCAACAGCACTTGTGGCAGTGCTGGGAACAAACACCAGCTTTCAGTGCGACACCCTGGCCACCATCCCCTTCCTCATCAGCAGCAGGCAGGACTTCACACTCGCGGCAGTGATAACACCTCTGCTGCATTCCACCTTGGAGCCACGTGCACATGCGAGAGCCCTGCTAAGGGAGGAAAGGGGCAAACCCTGTCAAAGCAGCAACGTCCAACCACCAGAAACCTGAGGATCAGAGGGACCCCTAATCCCAGGCAGAAACATCCATATTTATTGCTCCATGTCAGCACCTCTCAGCAGAGACCCCCTCAGTCTGAGAGAAAAAGACCCAGCAGCCCCTTGCATTGCTGTAATCCCAGCAAGTCTTTTCTCACGCGTGCATAAACTGCCCCCTCCCCAGAGTGGTCAGGCCAGGAATCAGAGCATGTTATGTTGCCCAAGGCCAGTGCAATGCTGTAATCAATGCTGCACAAGGACACCCACGCAGCCTCCTCACCCTGCTCAGGGAGCCAGTGACACCAGGGTGCCAAAAGTGGAATTGCAGATGTGAGAGTCACGGCCTTGCCTGCAGCTGTCACTCCATGACACAGAGCGAGGAAGACCAGCTGATCGCTCATCCTGCAGGCAAGGTCTTGGCTTGAGCTTGTGGGCAACATGCCCAGATAGCTTCTCCATTCCACTTGGGAGCAGCACAGATCCCTTGGTCTGGGCAATCTGATCCAAACCTCTCCATTCAGGGACAGAGAGGGGAGCAGATCTCTTGATACTGGGCTTCCCTGCCAAATTCAGTTCAGATTTCTCTGCATTAATGGCAAAAATCTCTCTGGAGCCACAAGGATCAGCATGCTTGAGCCCTGACCTACAAAGAACAGCTAGCAGAGGACGCAGCACAGAGGCTCTGCACAAGGCATGCTTGAAAAGCCCAGAAACCAATCTTCGCAGACGACTGCAGCACTGGGGCATTCTCCTGCATCATAAGGTAAATCATTGCCTTTCTCTACCCAAGTTTTTGCCCATGAAGACAGTGTTTGACTGCACAGGTGCCAACTCCATGGGCTGACATCACTCCATGGGACACAGGGAAAACCATACCTCCTCCTTCTCCTGAACATTTCAGGACAGAAAACACTTTGAAAGTAACTGCAAGACCACCGTGTACATCAATACAGCTTTATAACAGAAATCCTGCAGGGGCAGGCCCCTTGACTGCAGCCCAGGACAAGAATGTTTTCTTACCATGCTAAAATCCACACCATTGGCAATAGTGTGTCTCCGGTGTTCTGCACGTCCCCTCTGATGTCTCTGAACATCCCCAGTGCCTCCATGGCCACCATCTCCCTGGGATTGCCCAGCAGACTTAACATCAATACCTGTAACAGATGAAAGCATGAAGACACCAGCTGCTTGCAACAAAACCTCCCCGTGGCCCCTCTGTGGGGCAGTCTGTGGGGTAGCCCTGCAAGCAGGCAGGGCAGGCAGCAGCTGAGGAAGCACTGGCCCTAGCACCTGCTCACATCTTTGTGCAGGCAAGCCAGACCTCAGCAACAGCTTACTTTGTTGTGCCAGGCTGGCAGCAGACTTTGGTGATTACCTTCTGTAAAAAAAGCAGCAACAGCTTCTAGGCAATGCTGCTTCAGTTCCAGCACAATTAAACCATTAGTGATACTGCCTACCCTTTTGTCCAGTCTTCATGGTATCCCTGACTTCTGCTCAGGAAGCACAGGCTCTGCCATGAACTCACCTCCTTCTGAAAGCAGCTCCTGTTTGGTGACAGGCTCACACAATTGCTCCCATTTGTACAAACAGTGGCAACTCAGCAGCATCAGAGAGGGTCAGAGATCAGCTCCTTCTCCAGTCACATGTGGCAGCTCTCACAAGGGGCTTTCTTTGGAGGGGGCAGCCACTTAGAGCAGCTCTGGAGATGGTCACGAAGATCAGACCAACACATTTCAGAACAATAAGACTTTCCATCCCCACCCAGATATGTGCTTGGTGCTAAAGGGGGTGATGCACACCAGAAGCCGCATGCCTTTGGTCTAAACATACAACAATCTGGCTATAGGGTTACCGAAATTTTATCAGAATCCCAACATCCTATTTAGCAAAAAGCTGATGTGCTACATACAAATGATGCTGGTCCAAATCCACACATAACCTATTTTTGCAGATTAAACTCACATTGGCAGATTTCAGGCTGGATTGGTTGTCTCCTGTCCATGCTATATGCTTGTACACTAAAGCAGGTACTGGCTAAGCACCTTCTGAAATCAGCACAAGCCCTGTACTGCATGCCCTGGCTAACTTGCCAGAAAGGCAGCCCTGCAGCCATGTCCCAGCCAGGTCAGCTCCATGTTTCTGGATGAGCTTAGAGCACTGCCCTGCTGCTGTGAACCATGGTGCCAGGGCCCACTGCCACTGCCCCTTCCAGACATGCCCAGGCAGCAAGCCTGCTATGCTCCCTCCTTGCTCCGGTCCCCTGTTCAGTCCCCAGGAGAACCTACCGCGTGCTCACCCCCACATTCTTGCTGCTCACCATGCTCTCTAATCACAGCTTTCTGCCTTCCTTTCTTTCAAAAAAGAACCAGAAAATAGCAGCAGGGAAGTAGGCAAGTGAAAGCAGGCAGCGAGGCAGCTGTGGAAAACTTCTCCATGGGACTGCTGCCCATGTATCTCCCAGGCACTCCCACCCATTGCCACATCCTGCTTGTGCTGGGCACATGCCAGCTCCCAGGCACCTGAGCAGCCTCCCACAGGTCTAGCATGTTCTCCAATGCAAATGGGCATGAAGGACTGGGAGTGCTGAGGCAGGACGTGAGGTGCTGCCCAGCCAGGCACACCACCTAGCTGCTGCACAACCCTCCTCAGCAGAGCATGCAGATGGGAAGGAAGAGGAATATAGGGCAGGAGAAGCAAGCTGAGACAGCAGAAGTCACCCTGCATCTCAAAGACATGCTCAGGTCACAGGAGGGAGCTGGTAGGCAGCGAGGTCAGGGAGAATCACACCACACTGCGGGTGTCTGTGGTGCCACATATCCATCAGTTCAGCACCAGGAGCTAGAATTGCACCCAAAGCAGGCAATGCCCCAACAGTGGCATGCTATGCAGTCACCTCACTCAGCCTGTCACTTTGTGTCACTGAGGAAAGGGGCCACAATGGTATGGGAAAAATCCTCCTGCTGATTCATCAGTGTCCCACTTGTCTTATCAGCAAGTGCTCCAGCAGAGACAGGTCTCTGGCATCTTACTAAACACAAAGTCTTTGATATCACTCATTTATTTGTTTTTGCCAACTGTCTTTAGTTTCATACACCCATATCTACCTGGGAGGGACAGCTAAAACAGCAAGACTGGCACAGCTATGCATACATTCTCCTAGCAGACCTGTAACACCTCCTGATGGGGGAAGCAAAAGAATAATTCCAAAACTGAGAGTAGCTTTGATAAGCAGAATCCCAAAGCAAAACCAGGAGCACCTCTGGGAAGAGCTGCAGGGTAGAAACAGCATGTTAAAACAGTTTTTGCTGCTGTTACCCGAAAGTGCTAGTATTGGGTCTGTGTGGCATGATAAAAGCACAGAGCCCAAAGGCAGATCTGAACTGAAACACTGATAAGAATGTGCTCACCAGTCAAGCAAATGAGCTCTGTGCACCTTAGCTAACAACATAGTGACTAAAACAGAACCTCTGGTAATGAGTAGCGATCAGCCTTTCTAGGGTACAAGAGATGTCCTGCCATGAGACACAAGCCTCCTCCCTCCCAGGCTGCTAGAGTCAGACCACCTTAGACACAAAGGCTGCGCTCGTAGGAGGCAGTGCCCATGGACACTGCAGACCCCTTGGGCAACGCACTTAACACCCCGTATCTTATTTCCTTGGCTCTCAGCAGGGATGAAAGCTTTTCCACAGGGAACTGCAAGGGTAAAGACCCCTAATGCTGAGACACATGTTGCAGCAGGCAACCTAAGAACCAGCAGCAGGGAGCTGTCACTGTGCCTTCTGTGCACAGTGACATCTCCAACATCAGCCTTGCCATCTTTGTGTTGGGCATATCAGTGGGCTCCTGGACACTGTGGCTGGCAAACAAGCAACTGCTCACAATGTGCAGGCTGCTCCAGCACTGCCTGGCTGACAATAAGTTCTGAGAAGCTCAAAGACAACTTTAAGCAGGAATGTCTTCAGAAGCCCATGCTACCATGTCTCTGCCTGTGCTAACAGAAGTCAGTGACAAAGGTGGAAAAGGAACTTGAATTACTGTCCCACTATCTCACTGCACTACCTGAAGGTGCCAGGAAGATCACCCAGCCCTCAGCCTCTGCCATCTTGCCATAATTCATTTTCAAATGACCTCTGTCACATGTGGATCCACCCTGGGCCAGGAAGTAGAGCTTGGGTAGCCTCCTTCCTTCAGAAACACAGACAGGGAGAGCTCCCTCAAACTCTTTGATATTTACAAGTACTGATGCACCATCTCCCCACTCTTGGATAGAGTTCTTACAATAGGTACATCATATGACTGGAGGCTCAGAATAGCCTTGAGCCCAAATGATGTAATCTAACTGAGACAGGCCTTACTGGACCCACATTTCTGCTCAGTGAGAAAAGAACCAAGTCTTGCCTCGTTGACACTTGACTCTTTCACATCCCTTTGAAGGGAACATGCACCAGTTCAATCACATGCTAGGAAAGCCCTCTGCAGTAGAAGATATCACTGAGCAGGTATGCAGGATCCAGAGTTAAAAGAGATACGGTAACTCTGAGCTGTAACTTTCACTAAGTTGCTGAATTAGTCTGAAATTCAGGCCTGTTGCCAGAATATAGCCCTGCTTCTGGGGAAGCTGGCAGCAAGGGCTGAGGCACTAAATCTGCCTGCACACTCAGGACATCAGTATACCATACTATAATGGAAAGATCCTCAGCAACCAGAAAGTTCTGCAGTAGTCATCTGCTCAGTCCAATCTACTAGAGAGCTGTCAATCTGATGATTATTTATCAAGCAGGATTTTTTTTTCATTTTTTCCTGGATTTACATTCTTGATGATAAAATAACCAGCCAGTTTAATAACATTCCACTAAGTTATGTTCTAGTGATTAGTCTGGAGGCAAAATGGAAAGCAGACAATCTCTGCAACATTTAAAATTTATTTTCCACCCCACAGAAAGGACTGGGAAGGAAAGGGTGGGGAATGGAAGGCAAACTAGCTCAGACAACTTTCCCAAGGTAAAGGAAGCCATCCTGCTCAAGTGTTGCAATAACAAACGCCAAGTTCTCACACAGAGCTCTGTTTCAGTAGATCTCAACGCACTTCACTGGAATAGGTAAGAAGTCCTGTATTCCTTATAACATTTCCTACTTACTAGCAGCAAATCTACTTGTCATTGAACAAGCCTCCCCCTTGCCAAGCTCAGAATGCTGCACTGTGACTGGTAAATATGCAGAGGGGTGCCAGAAGTGGTACTCTCCCCCTCCTGCCTTTGTCAGCCCAAAATTATCACCAGCCTGTCAAACTGAATGATCGTGTAGCTGTCAAAGAACACATATAAGCACATAGAAGTATAAAAATAATGTATTTTACAGCCATTCAGTTGGCTGAATCACCTCACTCCATGAACCTCCCAGTCACTGCATCTAAGACAAGTGAAGGATGGAAAACGCTGGGGTGGGGGTAAGACCCATGCTTCCTGCAGCAGTAAGTGGATGCCCCACTTTAGGTGTCATGCCAGACTGCTGCCCTAGGACAAGGCTACATGAGACAGCACAAAGCCCTCTAACAGCTCACTGGCCCAGGATCAGGAGAACCCTGGTAGATCCAGCACAGGGACCTCAGGTCCTGAGGAAGGGACACAGCCTGCAGTGACCTGCTGCTGAGCTCTGCAGCCAAAGCTCTGCCAGAGGCTGCTGGGCATTCCCTGTCCCGACCACCTGGACAGTGCTTGGGGACACTGAAGCACATCTCCCTAATGCTGCTTTCCCATTTGTTTATTGCTGTAAATAGTGCCATGTAATTAACAAACAGTTGAATCAGATTTTACTCTTTTTCACCATTCAAAACGTGCCTGAAATCATGGAACAACCCCCTCTGATAATGCGCACTCACAGAATTGACTCTGAGCACACAGCTGCAGCTGGCACTCAAGCAAAGCTGCTTGACTCCCAGGAGTTTGCTTCCTCATCCCAATACCTAGCAACTCTCAGAGATGATCAGCTTCATGATCTACCCCACAAGGAAGGTCACCTACATACTGTGCCAGAGGACAACTATGGACATGTTACTGTAAAGCCCTTAATTCTTCTTGTCACCACTATAAACAGACAAGCACCCACATGAGGAGAAATGTAAAGGGAAGAAAAAGCCTAAGACAGAGCAGGATTTGCAAACTGTGTGCTCTCCATTCCGGTTTATCTAGAGCTTGAATCAAAGCCCATTGAAGACAAAATAAAACATATCAGCGGCTTCTCAGAGTTCTGCATCTGGCCCGGGGGAAGAATTTACTGTTGTTTTAAATCAAAAAGAAAGAACAGGTCTGTGCTGCCTGAGAACCAGACCTAGCCATGGGTGTGGATCCCAGCCTGCCCTGCCTAACTCGACTCTCCGGCAACTCTGCCGGCTCTGCTGCGATGCCTGCCTACGGCCGGACACCTTCAGCACGCAGAGCGGGCCCGATCCGACCCGCTGAAGGGACCCGCACCCTAAGCCTTCCTTCGAGCCGCAGCCGGCCCGGGGGTGCCAGGGCCCCTCTCACCTCGTGCCCTGGGCTGGCTCGGCTCCGGCTCCCGGTGTCCCGCGCTCTGCCCCCGCCGCTCCTCGGCGCCGTGGGGGCTCGGCAGCTTCTCCAGGCTCCGCGAGGCGCTGACGGTGGCGCCGCGGCCCCTCTCCCTCTCCTTCTCCGCCGCCCGCGGCTCGCCACGCCCGCGCCCCGGGACTTGTCCCTTCACCGGGGGCCCGCCGTCGGCGCCGGGCAGCGCAGCGCGCAGCCCCAGGACGAAGCGCTCGAAGGTGAGGTACCCGCTGGCCGGCGCCGCCCGCCGCAGCCCCTCCAGCACACCGGTGGGCAGCTCGCGGGCCTCCGCCCCCTGCCAGCGGGACTCGATCTCCCGGAGGTGCACGTACCCCCGCCGCCGGTCGTCCAGGATGTCGAACAGGGTGCGCAGGCTCTGCAGGAAGGCCCTGGGCAGCCCCTCGGTGCCGGCGGGGGGCGGCCTGGCAGGCGGCGGGCGGCCACCGCGCTCCGGAGCCATCGCCGCCGCCGCCCCGAGCGCACCTCGCCGCCCAGCCGCGCTGGGCTTACGGCCCCGCCCCTGCCCCGCACTCCCATTGGCTGGCGGCGAACGGCCCCGCAGGCCCATTGGCTACGGGGGTGGCCGCCGGTTTGAGTTGCGGCGCGGCGCGAGCCGCCCCCTCCCCGCTCGCCCGTGTCCCGGGGGGCACTGCCGCCACCGCCTCTCTCCCGGCTATTCCCCCCACACACTCGGGGAGCGGCCCCCGCCGGCCTCCTCCGCGCAGCGAGCGGCCTCGCTCGCCCTCGTGAGCCGCAGCCCGCTCGTTCGCCTCCGAGTCCGCAGGGCACACCCCGGCCGCTCGCGATCCCGCCGGCTCCAGCCGGTGACCGCGGCCGGTCGTGGGGACGAGAAGGCGCCTCCCGTCGGCAGCCGCAGGGCGGGGGTGCCGCCTGGAACGGCTTGGAGACCTTTGCCCGCAGCTGTTTCCCAGCAGGGGGGAGGCCCACGAAAAGCCGCGCTGGCTGGAGCGGTGCTGGTGCTTGGATAGGCGCAAATCCTCTTTCCTCACAGCACTGCCTCACCTGCTGCTTCTCCGGTCGTAAATCTGCTTATGTGCCAGCAGAACTAGGAGTCTGCTACCTGTGCTTGAACTCAATGGCTTTTTCTGCTTCTTACAGTGACAAACTTCAGATGCTGGGCAGGATGGCCAAATCATGGAGCTGGGCTTTGCACCTTTCCCAAATTTTGTTGCACACCTCTTTGAACAGTTACAGAGCCTGGAGTGTACAGCCTCAGTAAGGTAGGTGGGGGAACACTTTTTTCCTGGGAGTCTTTTTCACCTCCCTGAAAGCCCTGCCTCGTCCGCACCAAAGGCACCATAACCTTGTAAAGGGAAGCATGTATGTACCTTTGAAGCAGAGATACTTGAAAACCTAGAATTTCTAGCATCTCTAGAGCAAATCTGGTTGGTGAACAGGATCCAAAAGTCCAAACTATGACATGACTCTCGCTATCAGCTTTGCAAACACACATAAGAAGTAAAGTTTCAGTTCAGCTTCTTCACTTGGCAGCATCCCCGCAGAAGGGGGAGGTACTGCTCTTGTGCAAAAGACACAGTACGCATCACTTGCCAGCTGCCACAGGGAATACAAGTGCTTGCAGCAGGTATTGAGTCCGGGCATCCCAGGTTCAGTGGCTGGTGCAGCAGCACTGACAACAAGCCAACAGAACCTTGTTCAGGAGCTAACAGCCCAACGGTGCCAGAGATATGGAGAAGGGTGTAAATAAAGTGTCAGTGTTGACAAATGTGAGAGAAACAGGATGTATCATAGAATCATTAGGGTTGTAAAATACCTCCAAGATCATCTGTTCCAACCATCCCCCTACTACCAATGTCACCCACTAAGCCATGTCCCTCAGCACCACATCTAATCTTTCCTTAAACACCCCCAGGGACAGTGATACCACCACCTCCCTGGGCAACCTGTTCCAATGCCTGACTGCTTTTTCTGAGAAGAAACGTCTCCTAAATTCCAACCTAAACCTCCCCTGGTGCAACTTGAGTCCATTCCCTCTAGCCCTATCACTGGTTACCTGTGAGAAGAGGCTGACGCCCAGCTCCCCACACCTTCCTCTCAGGTAGCTGTAGAGAGCAATAAGGTCTCCCCTGAGCCTCTTCTTCTGCAGACCAAACACCTCAGCCACTCTTCACAGGACTTGTGTTCCAGGCCTTTCACCAGCTCTGTAGCCCCTTCTCTGGACACACTCCAGGGCCTCAATGTCCTTTGTGCTGTGAGGGATGCAATTCCCACTGCTGCCTTCTTGTGGGGGAGAACAAGGTCTGGGGGAACCAATGGTGTGTCTGTGGGCTGTATGTGCTACTACCTGCCACCCAGACCAGTTGGCATGGCACAGCTGGCCTCTATCATAGATTCATAGAATGGCCTGAGTTGGAAGGGACCTTAAAGATCATCTGGTTCCAACCCCCCTGCCATGGGCAGGGATACCACACACTAGACCAGGTTGGCCAAGGCCCTATCCAACCTGGCCTTGAACACCTCTAGGGATGGGGCATCCACAACTTCTCTGGGCAACCTGTTCCAGTGCCTCTCTACCCATACAGTGAAGAATTTCTTTCTAATATCTAATCTAAATGTATCATCTTTTAGTTTAAGACCATTCCCCCTTGTCCTATCATTATCTGCCTGGGTAAAGAGTCCCTCTCAATCCTTTTTATAAGACCCCGTTAAGTACTGAAAGTGACCACAATGAGGCCACCCTTGTGCCTTCTCTTCTTCAGGCTGAACATCCCCAGCTCCCTCAGCCTTTTTTTATAGGAGAGGTGCTCCAGCCTTCTGATCATCTTTGTGGCTCACCTCTGGACTCACTCTAACAGGTCCACATCTTTCTTGTGCTTTCCCCCAGCACAAGATGTAGTACTCCAGGTGGGGCCTCATGAGGGCAGAGCAGAGGGGGGGGACAATCACCTCCCTCAACCTGCTGGTCAAGCTGCTTTTGATGCAGCGCAGGACACAGTTGGCCTTCTGGGCTGCAAGCATGCACTGATGCATCGTGTTGAGCCTTTCATCCACCAGAACTCCCTAGTCTCTCTCTGCAGGGCTGCTCTCAATGAGTTCTTCTCCCAGTCTGTACTGATGTCTGGGATTGCCCTGTCCAAGGTGTAGCACCTTGCATTTTCACTAGTTGAACTTCATTAGGTTCACATGGGCCCAAATCTCTAGCTTGTCCAGGTCCCTTTGGATGGCATCTCTTCCTTCTTTGGTATCAGCTGCACTACTCAGCTTGGTGTCATCTGCAGACTTGGTGAGAGTGATCTCAATCTCATTGTTAAAGATATTGAAAAGCACCAGTCCCAGGACAGATCCCTGCTCGTCACCAGCTTCTGCTTGGACATTGAGCCATTGACCACTATTCTCTAAGTGCTGTCATTGAGCCAATTCCTTATCCACTGAATGGTCTGCCCTTCAAATCCATACCTTTCCAATTTAGAGATTAGGATGTCATGTGGGACCATGCCAAAAGCCTTACAGAAGGCCAGGTAGATGACATTGGTCAGACTGCAGTTACGCCACAGAAGGCCACCAGATTGCTCGGGTATGATTTACCCTTGGTGAAGCCATGCTGGCTGTCTCAGATCACCTCCTTGTCTTGCATGTGCCTTAACATTGTCTCCAGAAGGATCCATTCCATGGTCTTGCCAGACGCAGAGGTGAGTCTCACCAGTTTGTAGATCCCTGGGTCCTCCTTTCTACCTGTTTGAAAAATGTGGGTGACGCTTCCCTTTTTCCAGTCACCAGGGACTTCACTTGGCTGCTGTGATGTTTCAAATATGATGGAGAGTGTCTTGGTGACTACATCAGCTAATTCCTTCAGGACCCTGGGATGCATGTCATCAGGCCTCATACCCTTGCAGTTGTTGTCTCAGGAAGTTCTGAACTTGTTCTTTACTTACAGTGGGAGGGACTCTGCTCCCCCAGTCCCTGTGTAGAGGGTTTGGGGACACAAGAGATGTGGGAAGCCTGACCACCAGTGAAGACTGAGGCAAAGAGTTCTTCAGTACCTTCTCCATGTCTGTTGTTACCAGTTCTCTCTTCATTTGTCAGTGGCAGTATGGTCTCCTTAGTCTTTCTTTTGAGGCCAATGTGGAACCCGTTCTTGTTATTTCTTGCATCCCTCACCAAATTTAGTTCTGTCAGTGCCTTGGCTTTCCTGATCCCATCCCTGCACATCTGGACAGTGTCTCTGTACTCTTCCCTGGGCACATGGCCCTGTTTCCACTGTCTGTGCATTTCCTTCTGTCCTGGTTTCAGTTAGGACAGAGTTATTTTTCCTCCTAGTAGCTGGTAGAGTGCTATGTTTTGGATTAGGATGAGAAGAGTGTTGATAACATGCTGATGTTTTAATTGCTGCAGAACAGTGCTTATACTAAGCCAAGGATTTTTCAGCTCCTTGCTCTGTCCTGCCAGCGGGCAGGCTGGGGGGGCAGCAAGAGCTGGGAGGGGACAGCCCCAGGACAGCTGACCCAAACTGGCCAAAGGGGTATTCCATACCTTATGGGGTCATGCAGAACAATATATAGGGGTGGCTAGCCAGGGTGGGGGACCGGCTCTCGGGGTTGGGCTGGGCATCGGTCAGCGGGTGGTGAGCAATTGCATTGTGCATCACTTGTTTGTACATATTATTATTATTATTATTATTTTCTATCTTAATAAACTGTCTTTATCTCAACCCACAGGCTTCACTTTCCCGTTTCTCTCCCCCATCCCAGAGAGGGAGGGGGAAGGGTGAGCGAATGGCTGTGTGGTGTTTAGCTGCCGGCTGGGTTAAACCACAACACCTTCTTTTGCCTAAGTTTGATCAGCAGGTCCTTGTTCAGCCATGCTGGTTTTCTACCTTCCCTGGTTGATTTATTGCATATGGGGATAGAGAGCTCTTGCACTCTAAGACAAATAGTCTTAAAGACTTGCCAGCTCTAATGGGATCCTCTGTCCCCAAGGACAGTGTCCCATGGGATCTCATCTACTAATTGTTTGAACAGCTAGAAGCTGGCTCCTCTGAAATTCAGGGTCCTGAATTTGCTCTTCGTCAGGCCCATATCCTTTGAGATCACAAACTCAATCAGAGCATGGTCACTGCAACTCAGGCTTTCTCCAATCTTAACCTCTTTAATGAGCTCTTCTGCATTGGTGAGCACCAGGTCCAGTGACACTCCTCCTCTGGTTGGTTTGTCTAAAACCAGGATGAGGAAGTTGTCCTCAACGCACTCCAGGAATCTCCTAGATTGCTTACTCCCTGCTGCAGAGCTTTCCCAGCAAACATCCAGGAGGGTGAAATCCCCCAGGAGGATGAGAGCATGTGAGCACGATGCTTCTTGCAGTTGGAGCAAGAAGGCCTCATTGTGTTGCCTTACAGCATCTATCAAGAAACAGTGCCACATCCAGAACAGATTTCCAAATCAATACCCTGGAACTGTTGGTTGGCCCTCAGTTAAAGCCACACCAGGAACTGTGCTAATAGCAGTCTAGATATCAAGTTCTGGTTCTCTCTGTTGCTAATTTATTAAGCACAGTTTGTGCTAATCCCTTCTCTCAGCCCCAAAGCTGAGAGGTTGCAGGGAATCACTCCCAGTGGGGAACCAAGCCGTCAACCCAGCAGCTCATCCATCCCTTGCAAACCTCTGGGCAGGAGTGTGAGGTGACAGGACGTGTGCAGTCTCAGGGCAGCAGCAGACTTTCCCTGTGGTGAGAGTTGTCTTGTTTGCTCTTCCCAGTGCTGAGATGCCATCATTTCAATCTTCCTGCTTACTGGACCTCTTGAGGACATGGTTTGTTTGCTTTGGAGGGGGGATGTACTTCCCATTAAGATGCTTTTCTTTCCAAGAGACTGGTTTTTTTTTCCCTTGGAGGCCCTGTGAACAGGAAGTCAGGTCGCTGGCTGGCGGCTCTGAGGCTGTCAGGACAGCTGAGAGAAGGGCAGTGGGTGGGGAGCTAAACCAAGCAGCTGGGGGGCAGAGAGGAGTGTATCTTCTTAGTTTGTAACATGCCTAGGGCAGCAGAGCAATAATTTGTATTTCCACTGGCTCCCCTTATGGCTAGTTTGGGAACCAGGGCCTGAGTTGGCAGCTAAAATGTTCCTGCATGGTCAGTCATATTTGAGTGTTTAATTAATTAATTAATTAATTAATTATTTTTTTTAATTTTCTGGAGGACACATTGGTGGATACTTACCTATTGAAGCAAGGTCCTAAAAATTTGAAGCTCTGTCACTTTTCCAGTAAGATACCCTACCCCAACCTGCTGCTGGTATCACATGAAACAGTGTGAAGCAGAAGACTTCTGTCTTCTTTAGGGTTACTGGAGTTTTTATTGACAATGAATTTCCTGTTCCTTGTGCATGTTTGCATTTTGTTTGGCCCAGTCTTACCTACATTCTGCTTTCTCAGGTTGTCTTGTCTGGTATGTCATGGCTGCGTGCTGGGGTTTCTCTTTGGGGTTCCAAGCCTATGCAGCAAGGTCTGCACCAAGTTCTGCAGGGAACCCCCCCCCCCCAAAACAAAACAAAACAAAACAAAAAAAAAACAACAGGGTGGAATTCAAAAGTTGTATCTGAGAAAACCTTTTCTGATAACTATGTGTTTGTAAGGGACAATGTTTATGCAGGCACCATATGTGTGGAAGGACCTAGAGACTACACCCATTCACATACCAGGCAGACAGTAAATACAACCGCAGCAGGAAGAGATTTGTGTAAATGGG
Organism: Heteronetta atricapilla; assembly: GCA_011075105.1. Classification (NCBI taxonomy): domain Eukaryota; kingdom Metazoa; phylum Chordata; class Aves; order Anseriformes; family Anatidae; genus Heteronetta; species Heteronetta atricapilla. The sequence goes on along the minus strand of CM021747.1, from coordinate 154,445 downwards.
AGTAGAGCTAGGAGTTTTTAAAACCCTAGGTCTGTGTCCACACAGTAGTTCTGTCGAGTCCTCCACTGAGACATTGTAGGAAATCAGGATGTGAAGCAGAAGGTACGACAACTAGAAGGGCTTCTTCCTAACCTGGTTGTCTTATCCAGATGGGGTCCAGCTCCCCAACTCCAGCCACACACAGGGAGGTAGCCATGTCCAAGCAGCTGTCTGCATGCCTTCTGGTCTTGTTCTGCCCAGCTACAGAGACAGGCTGATGACTGCAAGAGGACGTTAGTGACCAGGTCGCCCAACAGCGAGAGCAGTGGGGTTTTGAGGACAGAAGTTTAGGACATTGTGTTGACCTCTTTGTTGGTAGCCTGTGGCCCAAGTGTGTGTGGCAGAAGTTACCTCATAAAATCACAGAATCATTTAGGTTGGAAAAGACCTCTAAGATCATCAAATCCAACTGTTAACCTGCCACTGCCAAGTCTACCACTAAACCATGTCCCTAAGCATCCATATCTACACCTCACTGTGTGCCACCTGGCACCTCATGACCGGCTCAGCCTTCTTTGCGTTTCTCTGTCTCAGTGATTCCTCACTGCTAGTTCAGTCTCTGATCAAGTGCTGCACTTGGGAGCTGGGGGAATCTGACCCCTGACAAGCATCACAGCTGGATGGAGCAGCACCCACCATGCATGCTGTACTGAAATTAACTCCACGTGTTTTCTGATGCAAGAGTGGATGTAATCCTTCTGAGTTTCTTAAGTGTGAAGTTCCCAGCACGAGCACCTCTGGTATCCCCATCAGATGTATCTGAGCAGCCAAAGCACCTCAGTACACACAAAGCACTTGCAGAAGTGTATTCTAGCCTGGTGGGCGCCTGACGAGCACGGGCAACGCTGGCCTGAGAAGGGGTGGGAAAGGCTGCTGGCCGCACGCTGCCAGCCTCGCAGCGCAGAGGAAACAAAAAAAAAAAAAAAAAAAAAAAAAGCCGGAGAGCAATCCCCGCCAGGGCGCAGGTCGGGGCGGCGAGAACGAGAGTCGCCCGGGGCGGAGCGGCGGCGGGACAGGGGCAGGCCCGGCACCGCTCCGCCCCGGCGCCTCCTGAGGCCGCCGCCGCCGGTCGGCCGAGGCTGGGCGGCTGCAGCGGGATGGGGCCGCCTGAGGAGGTGCGGGCGCGGCTGGTGCGGGCCGGGCAGGACCACTTGCTGCGCTTCTGGGCACAGCTAGGCCCGGCGCAGCGCGGGGCGCTGCTGGCGGCGCTGCCGCCCGGCCTTGGCGAACACTGTCGACTGGCCGCGGCCTCCGCCCGCCAGCCGGGGCCGCTGGAACTCCTGGACGGCCGGATGGAGCCGCTGCCCGCCGAGCTGCTGGGCGGCGCCCGCCGCAGCAGCCCCGCCGCGCTGGAGCGCTGGGAGGCGGAAGGTGAGAGGGGCGAGGCGGGGCGGGGTCGCTGCCTCCTCGCCTCACCCCGAGCGCGGGGCTGGACTCTCGCCGGCGGCCCGCCCGGCCCCGGTGGGTTCTCCGCCGTCAGTTCGGCCCCGCAGGCCCGCTCCCTCACCGTGCCCCGCCCCGCCCTGTGCTGAGGGGACTTGGCCCGGAGGCGCCTCCCGCTGCTGCGGGCCGGGCGCGGGGCGGGCAGCGCGTCCCTCGGTGCAGTGCTGCGGCCGCCCCGGTGCTGGCGGGAGGCTGGGGCGCAGCACGGGGAAGGACGGCAGCGCTTTTCTGCGGTTGCAGAGCCTGGAGTGACTGCCGCGAGCTGCTTGCTCGTCCCCGTGGAAAAAACGTTCTCTCTGAAACCTCGGCTTTTTCATTAGGCTGTGGAGTCCACAGATGCTGCTGAGGCTGGCAGGAAGCAGAGGCATTTGTCTGAGGTCGGCTGTTTGGGGTGTCATCAGATTCATGGGCACACCACTTGCACAACTGAAGGCCCAACATAGAGAGGGTTATCTTAAAACCAGAATGTGGTGTGGTGCCTTTGAAAATCTCCTAAACTGACTGGATATCTCCCAAACTGACTGGATCTGTGACATGGGCCGTCATGCTCCTTGTGTGAGGCTGGCTTGTCTTCCTGGTAATATCAGGAAGGGCTGTGTAACATGCCGTGTTTGGGAGGGCAGCTGTCTCCCTGTGGCACCCTGGAAATGGCTGATAGAGATCAGGACTGTTGCCAGTGGGATCCCCAGGGCAGAGAGCAGTGTGCTGCAGCATTGTGGTTGGAATGAAATCCAGCACCCTAGATGATGACACTGCATTTTGTACCGGTAGGGTTTTGCCGTGGTGTGTGGTGTCAGCAGCTGGGGGAAGAAGAGTGGCAGCCAAGTATGATGTCGGGGCAGGTAGGGCAATGACCTCCATGACAATGTGGGGACTCTGGTTTGTAGTTAAGACTATACCTTGTTAGACCCAGCCCTGAACACAGGCAGTCAGATCCTTGGCAAAGGCTGTTGAGGCATTTGGGGCCAGCATGTTTAACTTTCATTTCTAGCAGTTCTTGCAAGAGCAAAAATTCAGAAGGCCATCTGTGACGGGGACCATGCAAACCTCACTTGACCCTGAAATCCAGATTTCCCTGATCCCCATCTGGTCTAGAGACCACTTCTAATTTCTACCAGGAGAGGAGGATGCAGTTCTTAAATTACACTTTACTTTGTTTTTATGATCCAGTTTAATGCTACAGATGAGAATCAGCCCTCAGTTTTATTCCCTGGGAGTGAGACTTTGTAGTGCTGAACCCCAGGAGCGTTGCAACGGAGACTGGTGTGCAGAAGTTACCTCTCACCAGGGAGCATTGATGAGCCCCCATGCAGTGTTCCCTGGGGTAGTTAGTGGTATCTGCACAGGATTTCCTGGGTTTGCGCATCCCTGGGAGGACTCAGGCTCCAAAGGTTTTTTCTTTAAAGTGAACTGCTCCTGGTGTTGAGCTGGGACATGAGCAGAACAGACTTTGGTTCCGATCAGGCCCTCATGCATGCCTTTCTAGACATCTCAGCTTGTTGCTGGGTCTTCCAGAGGTTATGTGTCTCTGATGTTACCATTTGCTTCAGGGGATTGCTATCACCCCTAAGCTGAGCTCATCTGTGCTTTGTGAGCGGACATCTGAATTCCAAAGCTCCCATGTGCAGCGAGTGTGTCATCTTCAAGTAAAGACTGAACAGTTGAAATCAATTTCTTGTCCTTTCCTCTTACCACTTTTGTGATTAAAAAGTTTGTTAAGAGAGCCAAGCAACTCAGAAGTTATTCTTGGGAACATCCAAGATATTTTTAAACTGTTAAAAAAAAAAAGGATCTGTTATTGTCTCTGCAATGATAAAACTTAGTTCAGACAGATTTGCTTTCTGGATCTTAAACACAAACATTAAGTTTGCTTTCTAGGCAGCCTTATGGATGATGATATAAATCAAGTACAGACACTTTTAGATTCTGTAAATGTTTTATTAATAAAATCCTAGTCTAGGGCATGGGCCACAGTATAGCTGCCATTTCATCAGGCTTTGATGAGCTGCTCTGGTTATCTGACTACTCTGTGGATTTTTTTCCCGATTTATTCTTTTCTTGCTGACTGTTGTTATAATTAGGCTGATGCATCTCTTCAGCAGGATAATTCAGTCTCTTCTTGCAAGATCAATCTGTTCTTCCTGCAAAATCTATTTTGTTTCTGCTTTATATGCAAACTAAGTCTTACTGCAGATACGTGAGAGCCAGCACATCTTGCGTTTTTTGTTGTTTGGTTCAGCTTCTGGTATTTCATGTGCTGCAGAAGATAAGTTGCAAGCCAAGTTGCTCTTGGCTTGGACTGGCGCACACTTCGTTGGGTTAGAAACTGGCTGGATAGCCGGGCCCAAAGAGTCGTGGTAAATGGAGTCAAATCCAGTTGGAGGCCGGTCACTAGTGGTGTTCCCCAGGGCTCGGTGCTGGGGCTGGTCCTCTTCAATATCTTCATTGATGATCTGGATGAGGGCATTGAGTGCACCCTCAGTAAGTTCGCAGTTGACACCAAGTTAGGTGCATGTGTCGATCTTCTCGAGGGTAGGAAGGCTCTGCAGGAGGATCTGGATAGGCTGCACCGATGGGCTGAGGTCAACTGCATGAAGTTCAACAAGGCCAAGTGCCGGGTCCTGCACCTGGGGCACAATAACCCCAAGCAGAGCTACAGGCTGGCAGATGAGTGGTTGGAGAGCTGCCAGGCAGAGAAGGACCTGGGAGTGATGGTTGATAGTCGGCTGAATATGAGCCAGCAGTGTGCTCAGGTGGCCAAGAAGGCCAACAGCATCCTGGCCTGTATAAGAAACAGTGTGACCAGCAGGTTAGGGAGGTGATCGTACCCCTGTACTCGGCTCTGGTGAGGCCGCACCTCGAATACTGTGTTCAGTTTTGGGCCCCTCACTACAAGAAGGACATCGAGGTGCTTGAGCGAGTCCAGAGAAGGGCGACGAAGCTGGTGAGGGGCCTGGAGAACAAGTCCTATGAGGAGCGGCTGAGAGAGCTGGGCTTGTTCAGCCTGGAGAAAAGGAGGCTCAGGGGTGACCTTATCGCTCTCTACAGGTACCTCAAAGGAGGCTGTAGCGAGGTGGGGGTTGGTCTGTTCTCCCACGTGCCTGGTGACAGGATGAGGGGGAATGGGCTTAAGTTGCGCCAGGGGAGTTTTAGGTTGGATGTTAGGAAGAACTTCTTTACCGCAAGGGTTGTTAGACATTGGAACGGGCTGCCCAGGGAAGTGGTGGAGTCACCATCCCTGGAGGTCTTTAAAAGACATTTAGATGTAGAGCTTAGCGATATGGTTTAGTGGGGACTGTTAGTGTTAGGTCAGAGGTTGGACTCGATGATCTTGAGGTCTCTTCCAACCTAGAAATTCTGTGATTCTGTGATAAGCTGGACTTACTTTTTTTTTTTTAAAAAAAAAAAGTCTGATAAATATTTCCATTTCCTGCAGGAATATGCAGCAAAATGCATTGGTTACTATATTTTTTGTTGTTGTTATGAATGCTAGTATTTTTGTGGCTTGGTAGTGAGAGCATAAGTACTAAACCTTCAGGGGATATTTATTTTCATGGCAACCTAAAATCAGGAACTTGAAAAACTCTCCAGTAGTTGTAGGGTTGCACTCTAAATACCATGAATGCCATAAATGGTGGGAAGATTTGTCTCATCCTGACATGCTTGCCATCAGGGAGGGCTGTTCACACAGCCCTGGAAGCTGTTGGACCTCTTCTTAGGAGTATAGTGACCCTGCTAATGCTGGAAAGGAGGGCAGAATTTCTCATGGCATTGGTAGGAGCAGTGATAGTTTCACCAAGTCCTGCAGCATGTCCACCTTCTAGGAGTCCTGAGTTATCTGCCTAGTCAGTCTACTGGATTCTGGGAAGTGAAAAAGAAAATGGAACTGTTGATTATGTTAGTGGTACTGCTTTGGAGTTAGGTTCATCCTGTTTAGGTCTGAGTTTCAGAGTTCCGCCTGCATTCCATGCAGCAAGGCCACACTGGGGAAGTCAGTGCAAGAGGCTCAATAACCATTAGGCAGTTTCCATCCTCTAGTCACTGTGTGGAAAACTTGGGTGAACTGCATCTTATCTGAGGCATCCTGATTTAAGTGAAGTGGCGCTCTGGTACCTTTGAGTCATGGCCAGGGATTGCAGCTACTCCTGATGGATGTTGTTTGACAAAATGGGCCCTCATGGGGGCCCATTAACAGTGTTAATGCTAGGCTTCATATGAAAGATGCCCACTGTTTGCAGTCTGTTACTATGCCTAAACCTGTCATTTGAGAAAAGTGGCACTTGGGAGGCGGTGATGTGGCCTTTTTGTGTCAGGACCAGAGTGTGCATGTGTATGCATGAGCTTGATAGATGCTGTCACAGGAACAGGTAATGCTGCAAGGACAGAGCTGGGTAAGTATGAATATTGATTAGTGGATGAATCAAAATATTGGAAGTATTGCTTAGGAGTTAAATCAGCCCTTGCTGGTTTGAGTTGCAGTCTTCAGGCAGCTTTGTTTTAACTCAGTGTGAAATACTTCAGCTCAGCCAACTTCGGTTCTGAATTATTTAGAGATTTAAAAATGATTTTATTACCATTTTTGAAACAAAACTGGTTCAGAAGTGTCTCATGGGAACTTTTTTTAGATTACTTTTTTGCCTGTAAGTTTTTCCCTCATGTATTTTCCTCCCCCCCCCTCCCCCGCTGGAAACTTCTTTGTGAAGTTCAGTGGAAGGAGCCAGATACCAGGCACTTCAGGGCTGTCCTGCTCACATACATGAGGCCAAATGGAGAAGTTCTATCTGCACTAGTCCTGCAGTAACACAAGGCTTTTATAATCATAGCATCACGGAATGGTTCACCTTAGAAGGGAACTTAAAGACCACCTAGTTCCACCCCTCCTATCATGAACAGGAACACCTCCCATTAGAGCAGGCTGCCCATGGTCCCGTCCACCCTGTCCTTGAGCATTTCCAGGGATGGGGCATCCAAAACTTGAGCTCCTTTTCCTAAAGTAAATCCTCTAAAAACAAAAATGCAATCGTGCACACTCTTAAAAAAATACCTCCATAGACAATTATTCTCACCTCTCCAAAGTAAGACACTAATGGAGAAATCTCACACACAGCTGGAGGATCTTCAGTTCCCGAGAGACTGAAGAAGAGAACACAGGATTAACTTGTTGTTATGCTTACAAAGCAGTGTGTCATCTTTGAAAGACTGTCAGGAATAAGACATACAGAAGGGTAAGACATTTGTTATATTCATATACATCAGACATCATTTGAACACAAACGCTGAAAAGAAAAGGGAATCAGCAGGTCCCAACTAATTATAATCAAAACAATTACATGACATTTAAAGAGGTGCTTTTCAAATGTAATGAACAGCTTGAGGGTTTATTTAACTTTGTGTAGATAAATTAAGAGTCCCAAGAATGGAAAGCTGCTTTTACTTCAGTGTGATGCAGGAAGTACTTAAACTGGTAGTTGCTGTAATAGCCAATACTCATGTCCACCTGAAATTCTAGATGGGCTTTAAGAACTAGGATCATATTCAGAAAAGCTGGGGAGGACTACAAATTACAATTCCTTGGGCTGGCTAAATCCTGAATGATACAAAAGGTTGCCTCTACCTAAGGCAGATGTCTCACTGTGTTTGTGTTGCTATAGAAGGAGTCAACTCACTGTCTTCAAGGCAGGAAATTCAGCCAGACTTAAAGCAAAGATTACTGGCCATTACGGACTAGAGTACATTATTGACTAGAGTACTAATGGAACAGTAGCTGTTACAGATAATACTTGGCATGTTCAGAAAAGGCCAGCTGAACAGAACCATGCCAAGTCATCCTGTGATCCGGCAAACGCCTGATTTTAGAATGAAGTGTACATGCCATTAGCGAGCTTTCAAGTTTGGGCAGTCACATGCAAAGAAGCTACAGAAAAGGTCACAAAGGTTCACACCTGAGTTTCTCTGGTATCCTGAAACCATTTTCATCCAGAAATCTGGCCCCAGCCTTCAGAGCCCAGCGGTAATGCTGGGCCAGAAGGGACTGCCGAGCAGTGGTAGGAGTGTCTTTGTCAGCTGTGTCTGCATTTTTTAATGGTGAGAACTCCTCTTCTCTCAAAACTTCAAATGCCACAAAATTCCTACAAGCAAAGGGGAGAAAAAAAAGAAAAACAAAGCTAGCATTCAGCCCTGTTAGCAGAAAAGATGCAAAAACAACTTTCAAGGGGAAGAGTTCACACATTTTAGGGAGCATTGATGTATGCAGCTTGGAGCAAAGTCAAGCTAAGGAAAGTCCACCTCCCATCTGAAGAGTAAAGAATACCAGGACTTTATGACAGAAAAACAGAACAGAATTATAGAATCACAGAATCATTTAGACTGGAAAAGAATACTAAGATCATCAAGTCCAACCATTAAGCTAGCATTGAAAATCTACCGCTAAACCATGTCTGTAAACACCACATATATGCATCTTTTTAATACCTCCAGGGATGGTGACTCAAGTAACTTCTCTGGGCAGCCTGTTGCAATGCCACACAATCCTTTCAGTGAAGAAATTTTTCCTAGTATCCAACATAAACTTCCCCTGGTGCAACTTGAGGCTATTTTCTCTTGTCCTGTCGCTTGTTGCTTTGGAGAAGAGGCCAACACCACCACCTCCACTGAGGTAGCTGTAGAGAGTGGTAAGGTCTCGCTTGAGCCTCCTTTTCTCCAGGTTAAACAACCCCAGCTCCCTCAACTGCTTCTCCCTTCTTTGGACACGCTCCAGCACCTCGATGTCCTTCTTGTAGTGAGGGGTCCAAAACTGAACAGTATTCAAGGTGTGGCCTCACCAGAGCCAAGTACAGAGGGACACTTCCCTAATCCTGCTGGCCACACTGCTTCTGATACAAGCCAGGATGCTGTTGGACTTCTTGGCCATATGAGCTCATATTTAACTGGCTATCGGCCAAAACCCCCAGGTCCCTCTTCTCCAGGCAGCTTTCCAGACACTCTTCCCCCGGCCTGTAGCATTGCAGGGGGTTGTTGTAACCCCAGTGCATGACCCGACACTTGGCCTAGTTGACCTTCATACAGTTGGCCTTGGCCCATCGGTCCAGCCTATCCAGATCCCTCTGCAGAGTCTTCTTGCCCTCAAGCAGATCAAAACTCAAGGCCCAATTTGATGTCAACTGCAAACTTCCTGAAGGTGAACTCGAACCCCTCGTCCAGATCATTAATAAAGATACTGAAGAGAACTGGCTTCAATACGGAGCCATGGGAGACACCACTTGTGACTGGACTCCAACCAGATTTAAATCCATTCACCCCAACTCTTTGGGCCTAGCCACTCAGCCTTTTTTTTTTTTTTTTTAAATCCAGGGAAGCGTACATTCATCCAAGCCATGAACAGGCAGCTTCTCCTGGAGAATGTTTTGGGAAATGTTGAAAGCTTTGCTAAAGTCTAGGTAGACCACATACACAGCCTTTCCCTCATCCACTAAGCAGCTCACCTTGGATCAGAAGGAGATCAGGTTCATTAAGCCTTTCATAAACTGAGGTGCCCAATCTCTTTCCTCATGACGCTCAAAAACTGTGCAGAGGTAGGAGGAAAAACAACACTTCTCCACAGATCCCTCAGAAACTTCTCCAGGCACTAGAGACGTGGACAAAATTCTCAGCTAACAGCAACATCTGAAGCTAAGATACATGGCCGCTCATTACAGAGCACAGGACCCCAGCTCAAATAAATGGTCACTGAACTTGAGAATCTGTGAGTAAGGATGAACTGAGGACACCAGTTTCCAGGTATATATAAGCAATAATGGAGGATTTACAGTCAATGTTAAGTACAGTTGCTTATAAGAAAAAGGAACTCAAGTAAGAAATCAGCCTCTGCACATTTTTGTACTTCACACGGGAAGAGCATCTGCCAAGCAATTTTTGCATTATTTTTACAAAATACAGGACATCACTGCTTGCATATGAGCTATTTTGAAACCCAGAGCTCTGCACTATTTCCAATACACTGTCTTTGCCTTTCGTGTATTTCATTAATGACAGTGTCAGGAAATGGAGACAAGGGCTCAAAACTTGAGCTCCTTTTCCTAAAGTAAATCCTCTAAAAACAGAAATGCAATCCACAAACAAGATATTTCAGTTTGCTTGCGATCTCTCTTTGCCATTCATTTAAGCCTAGATGAGAATCTTTACAGATGAATTCTAGGCCTTCAAAAATAGCATTTATGAATTTCTGGTGGTTTTCTAAATGATTAAAATCCCACACTCCCTAAACTCAAAGCTCCTGTGTTAACGCTGTAGCACAGATATCTCTGCTATGTTTCGGAGTTTGGCAAGCCAACATTTACAGTTCCTACAGCAACAGTAACTTGGCCCCATGGTGCTTAAGCAACATGGTTTCTGTACGCAAAGGGTGTGAACAAAGCCCTTGTTTAATATGCACCTAAAATGTAACAAGAGCTGCAGTTGTCATGGAATTCACAATTGCATAAGGCCTGATTTCTTAGATTCCCAATATTTCAACATGTACTTGTATTAAATGTTGGCTTTGCACGAGATTTCCTTTTCTTTCTTTCTTCCTTTCTTTCTTTCTCTCCCTCTCACTCTCTCTCTCTTTCGTATGGCTATTGGAGGCTGGGCCAACCAAACCATCCTCCACAGAACAAAAGGTTCCCAAAGAATGGTCACAGAAAGCCCAGCTGCTGCCAAGGGCTCTGTGAATGCACCCTTCCGAACCTGTGAAGTTACTGTCATGCTGGAGTTAGGTAGATTGAACTGTCTTTTTAACAAGTCACCCACAAACCACACACTCTATCAAGGTCTTTTACAACTTGCAGTCATCCAAACAAACAGTGAGAGGGGAAAAATATTCGTGTCTGCCACTAACTTAGAGAACTGGAACACATCAAACACAAACTTCTCCAGCTTTATCCCATTTGG
>CM021747.1:23827-144025 GCA_011075105.1 Heteronetta atricapilla | reverse complement strand
AAAAAAAAAAAAAAAAAAAAAAGGTAACCTAAACTGTTAGATGGCCAGGTTGAAAATGGAGCAGACCAGATCTCTCACACAAAGGTAGATCGAGCTCTTCAGGAATGTTGTCTGGCTCAGGACTAGACAAAAATGAAGTTAGGTCCCCCATAGCTATCTCCACACCGTTAGACTTCATCAATATCATATCCTCCCACAGAGACAGTACCCCCAGCCTTTCCTGGGTCAGTACCATATCTAAGGGAAGAGAGTTGCGCGCTGAACACTCAGCATCATGCCTCCCTCTCCCAGCTCCAAGCAGAATCTTCCGCCCAGTTCCACTAACTCCTCCAACCTGTTGTCCCAAGGGACAGCATTGGTAACATTCCTATTGAAAACCCTCAATGTGGGGCAGCATTGCTTGACCACACCACAGCTCACATGCCTGCTCATCTCTGCAGGCCCAGAGAGGCCATGCACTGGTTTATCTCCGTTGGCTTAGTTAAAGTAAAGCATGCAGACTCTCCATTACTTAAAACCTAAAGAGCATGTTGGAGTGGTCAAAAGTGGACACGGTTGTTTTAAACTCTTTTGAGAAGAGAGGAGGTACCCATAACTCTAATTACAAATTGGGAAATGGGAACATCCACTCTTGGAAGCATTTCTGGGATGCACAGCTGCCTGGTAGTTCTGCTGGAACTTACTGGGCCACCATCTGCAGAAATTCAACAGTGAAGAAATGGTTGCAGATATTGCCAGTGCTGTACACCAGCCCCCCAGTAGGGCTTTGCAGCTGCGCAGTCTCTGGACCGATCTCACTGTACTCCACCACCTGATAGACCCCATCCACACGGCACACCACCCCAACGGGCTCTGTGGGGCAGGCCTTCTCCACCACCTGCAGACACAGAACAGAGGACTATGACAAGAAGAAAGAAAAACCTGGCAATATTTCAACTTCCCTCCCCCCCAAATTATCAAAGTATACTACTAGACCCTGCTGCACGCTGATCCTCTAATGCCTCTAGAACACAGGCAAGACAGTGCTGAGTATACAAAGTAGCCTGGAGGCATATTTTTTTCCAACAATCTGGCATAAAAAACAGTACGTGACTACTTAAACTGCAGTTACTCAGAAGACAAACCACAGTTAGAAGAAATCAGCATACTGTGGGGACACTTTTCTTAACAACTTTTAACTGGGACCTGGCATTAGATGAAGAATGTTTACAGCTATTAACCTTCAGCTCCCTGTCTGCATGAACAGTGTTCATGATTAAAGCAATACTAATCTGTCCTCATAAACATCAGGCACCTGCTCTTTTGGAGTCACAAAACCAGGCTCTTTCAACTTTACCTGTCCTCCACAGGGGGATGTAAGGAGTGCCTTGACTAGACTTAAAGGTGTACTTATACAACACATCACAGTCTAATAAAGCTTCTTGATATCTCAGGTGCCTTTGTAGAAAGGGCACACATAAAAGGGAATCGATTCCAGTTTGTAGTTTCCTGTGCAATTACAGTCTCTGCTTTAATCTAAGTTTATTTTCCATTGTATTCTGGGAAGAGGGGAGAAGACCCTAAAAATACACCCCCAGGAAGTACACTCTGTATACAAAATGGGCAGCAAGCAGCTCCCCCTTGCATTTTCAGAATGCCACATCTAAATCTGCTCCAAGTGAGCTGTCATTGGACAGAGATCTGAACACCCCAGTACCTCCGAGCTCACCCTAACCAGTACCTTCCAGCATAATCGGATCTTAACTCCCTGTGGGGAAATGGCCCCGCATTAGCACCGCCTCACCTTGGCACCACAATCTGCCCCTTTGGAAACACAGAAGCCTATGAAGACTGGATCTGCCATCTTGACAAGGATGTTGTCTACACAGTATACATGAACATACTGTATACCACGCTGCTTCATGTCATCCAAGATCTTATTATCCACCAGAGCACGATATAAGCCACCATTGCCATCTATAATGCAAGGGAGAAGAAGAGGCCCTGGTTAATTAGTGACTCTGCACGGTTTTTACTGCAATTAACAAAGCAAAAGGTACAAGTCCTGAACAAATTTTCTTGAACAGCAGAGCAGGGAATGTTTTCTAGCCAAGAATCAGTGCCATTGGATTTTATTTCCAGCTCTGCCACCAACTCAGTTCAGGCAAGGCCTGAACTTTCACACCCTAGTGTGAAACCCTGCAAAGTAGGACTGGGTACCAACCTCACAGAGAAGCATTATAAGACTTTCAAGTGTTGTAAGATCCTCAGAGGAAAAACACCAATGGGCAAAACAGTGTGGCAGAAGAGGGTGGGAAAAGCCTGTTACATTTCTTCTCTTCCAGTGCAGAGCAAAAGCACATTTAAAACTCAGCCTGTAGAAAAACACTAAGGACAGTCTTACCCTCTGCATATTCCTGCCCCTAAAAGTATCCAATGACTTTCTAAAGGCTTAAACTCCATCTGTACATTTATTTGTTCACCGCAGATCACCATTTCATGGTCACTCCTTTGACACTCCAGTTAGCTCAGGAGAACCCTTCTGCAGCCACAAAAAACAAATTACTGCAACATAGCCTGGAATGGGCTGCCATCACTGAGTCTCTTGCCATGTCCAGGTTAAGAGAAGAGAAGGAAAGAGTTAATCTTTCTGCTGCTTGTTGCTTTTTTCCCCATTTCCAGCTATCAGCCTTGAAAGGGGGAGCCTTCAGCCAGGTGAGCTTTCTCCCCAGCCTGACAGCATCACTGCTGGCTGCTGAGCAAACACTAACTCAGAGCTGGCACAGTGCATGGCAAGGAGCGCACAGCTCTCCTGACAGCTTCACCCTGGGAAGCAGCAGCCCAGGGGCTGTCATCCTGGGGACTCATCCCTAGCTTATACACAGCCCTGCAAATGCACATGCACACTATTCCAAACCTGCAGCTACCCCACCCCTCCTAATCCTACTAATATTCCCAGGCTTTGATTAAAAAAATAAAAAAAAAATAAATAAAATAAAAAGTGATGTGGGCAAATCTCCAGCAATAACTAAACAGAGGTTGCTACATTCTTGATTAACAGACTAAAGCATTTAACTAAAGCATTTAACTGAACCCTCCCATGCTAATTAGAAGCATTGACATTGACTTCCAAATACTGCTCCTGTGTGCCAAGGCCGGCTGTCAGTAATTTTCAACATACGTTACTGTACCAAATAAGGGCAAACAGTGGGGTACCTGGAGCCATAGCAATTTTCCCCTTCTCCTCCAAGATGGCCTTCCCATCAAAGGTAACAGCTGGCAACATCCTCTGTTCAAACATGATCACATTGGATTTATCCAGGTTGAAGTAGCCGTGTTCTACAAAGAACTCTTCTGTCGGCCCCAGTGTGAACTCACTTGTCATGATGTACCTGGGTAGGAACGAGTGTAGAGCAAGGAACAAGAAAAAGAAAAAGACTACAGATGGGACAGAGAAGGAAATAAACCTTGGAGTGTTAAATGAATGACAATACAGTAACTTATGGTGTGTAGCTGACTAGTAGAGCTCTCCTTGAAAGGTCATCCTGCAGGAAGGCTGTACAAAGTCTCATGAGCAATGAGACATGTACAAAATCTCATGAGCTACCCACAGGTTTAGCTCCAGACAAGACAGAAAAGCCTTTCCCTGAATACGAATAACATCTGGATATCCAAGTCAGCTCCAAAACAGAGTAAAGAACAGCACAAGAGATTCATTCACCCCAAATTTCAAACTGAAAATAACCATTTAAAGAATTATTGACCAGCATAAGGTGCTGAAAATGAACCATGAATCTCCAGGAGCTCAAAGTATGCTAGTGCCTCTTTTGTGCCAACATGAAGAGCAACACAACTTGCTTTTAAGTTTCTCTGTTTCCTTCTCTCCTTCTAGCTCCAAAGTGCTTCTGTCTTTCCTTCCATTACCTTCCATCTCCAACACTGGCCAGAATCATAAAATCATAAAATATCCTAGACTGAAAGGTACTCAGAAGGATCATCAAATCCAAGTTCTGGCTCCACACAGGACCACCCAAAAATGAAGCCATATGTCTGAGAGCACCGTCCAAATGTTTCTGGAACTCCGTCAGGCTCAGTCCTGTGACCGATTCTCTGGGGAGCCTGTTCCAGTGCCCAACCACCATCTCAGCAAAGAACATTTTCCTAGCATCCAGCCTGAACCTCCCCTGCCACAGTGACATGCCATTCCCTTGGGTCCTGTCGCTGTCACCAGAGAGAAGAGATAGATCATAGAATCATAGAATGAGTTGAGTTGGAAGAGACCTTAAAGATCATCTAATTCCAGCTCCCCTACAAGGAGACCTTCCACTAGAGCAGGTTGCTCAAAGCCCCATGCAACTTGGCCTTAAACACTTCCAGGGATGGGGCATCCACAGTTTCTCTGGGCAGCCTGTTCCAGTGCCTCACCACCCTCATGGCAAAGAATTTCTTCTTAATATCTAACCTAAACCTACCCTCTTTTAGTTTAAAGCTATTATTCCTTGTCCTATCTCTACACTCCCTGATAAAGAGTACCTCCCCAGCTTTCCTGCAGCCCCCTTTAGGTACTGGAAGGCCTCTATAAGGTCTCCCGGGAGCCTTCTCTTCTCCAGGCTGAACAGCTCCCAACTTCCTCAGCCTGTCTTCACAGGAGAGGTGCTCCAGCCCCTTGATCATCCTTGTGGCCCTCCTCTGGACTCCAACAGGTCCATCTCCTTCTTGTGCTGGGGGCCCCAGAGCTGAACACAGTGCTCCAGGTGGAGTCTCATGAGAGCAGAGTAGTAGAGGGGAAGAATCCCCTCTCTCGCCCTGCTGGCCATGCTTCTTTTGATGCAGTCCAGGATATGGTTGGCTTTCTGGGTTGCAAGTAAACATTACCAGCTTATGTTGAGCTTCTCATCCACCAGTACCCCTAGGTCCTTCTCCTCAGTGCTGCTTTGAATCCATTCTCCACCCAGCCTGTAGCAGTGCTTGGGATTGCCCCGGCCCAGGTGCAGGACCTTGCATTTGGTCTTGTTGAACTTCCTGAGTTTCGCACAGGCCCACCTCTCAAATCTGTCCAGGTGGGTCCCTCTGGATGGCATCCCTTCCTTCCAGCGTCGACCACACCACGCAGCTTGGTGTCATCAGCAAACTTGCTGATGGTGCACTCAATTTCACTGTCCATGTCACCAACAAAGATGTTAAACAGCGCTAGTCCCAGTATTGATCCCTAAGGAACATCGCTCATAACCGTTTTCCACTTGGATATCGAACCACTGACCCCAACTCTTGAAGTGCAACCACCCAGCCAAATCCTTACCCACCAAGTGATCCATCCATCAAATCCATGTCTCTTCAGTTTGGAGACGAGGATATCGTGTGGGACAGCATCAAATACTTTGCACAAGTCCACGTAGACAACACCAGTTGCTCTTTCCTTATCCACCAGCTCTGTAACCTCATCGCAGAAGAACAACAGATTTGTCAGGTATGACACATGTGGGACAGTGTCAATTACTTCGCACACGTCCAAGTAGATGATATCAATGTCTGCCCCTCTGCTCCCATCATGAGGAAGCTGTAGGCTGCTATCAGGCCTCTACTCAGTCTTTTCTTCTCCATGGTGAACAAACCACATGACTTCACTCGCTCCTGATATATCTTGCCCTCTAGACCCTTCACCATCTTCATATCCCTCTTTTGGACATGCTGTTATGGCTTTATGTCCTTATATTGTGGTGCCCAAAACCATAAATAGTAATCAAGGTGAGGCTGCACCAGCACTGAGCAGCATAAGCACCTCCCTCAACCAGCTAAGAGCCATCTTCACCATGTACCTGTGCAGCACTTCCTCAACATGTGGCAAGTATATGGGGTCTTCTGTAAGCACACTCGTGTATCCATAGCTTGCACAGGAGAGCTTAGACCTCATATACACACTGATTTACATCTTTGCAGCACAGCAGAGCATGACCTCTGGGGTACTGTGGCAGCCAGATGTTTCCTCAGCCCAAGGAAAATAAACTGTATACATTATCAGCAGATGTTGAATCCTTCCTTCCAACTTCACCAGGGATTAATGCATTTGCAAGTCAGGTTATATATACATGGCTTCAGAAGAAAGCACACAATCCAGACTTTAATTACTTTCAATCTCCAATTTGTAAAACAATATGCCATCCTGAAGACCTGTGACATACGTGCTTTTTGTTCTTCCCAAACCCTGCCTCACACCAGCACTGATTTCATAAAGGTATTTCTTTATATTCTAAGGATGAACATGTAGCAAAAAGCATTCCCAGAACCATGCTGCAGTGCCTTCCTCTCTCTCTCAAATACCTCATCCCATACGGAATTGATAATCTGCACCTTGCACAGAGCCTGGAGACTTTTGAAAGCAGGTAGCAACCAGCAGATAAGGTAGACAGCTGTAAACAATGACAGCAGGAGGTAGCCTAAAAATAGAGCATGACAAGCATTTACTATTGTGGAACAGAAGAGTTTCATGCTGTGGCTGAAGATGCACATAGAAGGTCTTGAGATGTGAGCACAGTGTGATCTCTCTCTCCATATAGGAATCTGAGAAAGTATGGCACAGACATATGACATCTCTCACAAACAATCTGAAACAGGCACTGAAAAGTGCCGTTTATTATGTTGTCAGGGACTGCGCTTGAAAAAACAATTCAAGAGTAGTGCTCAGTTCCTCAGATCTGCAGACACAGGCCTGTCATTTCCCCTCCCTGTGCATCCCTCTGGATGAGATCAAACACCCTGCAGAAAAAGATTCTCCCCGACATGTTGCTGCAAGGCACCTAGAACAGCACTTCCAGAAGACAACATAGGCAAGACCTACCAGGGGATGGCACACTTGCAGTGGTATCTCTGGCCAGCAAGCTGCTCCACTTTGCGGATTCTTTCTGCTTGGATCTGATATAAGGTCTTGCCACTGGGCAATCCCACATTGTACATGCCCTTGGGATAGCTCACTCCAAGGCGTGTTCCCTGTCCTCCAGCCAGGAGCAGCACTGCCACTTTGTTCTGTGAGATCTGATGCAAACCTGAACAGGAAAAAGAAGCCAAAGGAAACGTAATAATCACAACGACAGTCAACATATTGTGCCCTTCTTCTGAGCCTTTCTACAGAGCTCAGGCAACAGCCAGAAGCTGACAGTTCAATGCCCACTACTGGCAGTTCAGAGAGAAACACGATGCTGCATGCAACATTAAAAAAAAAAAAAAAATCACCTCTCACTGATAGATCCATTTCCTCATCTAAAGCAGTAGATGGTTTAACAAGAAACAGCTGTGAATTTCAGCTTAGGATGTTCAAATTGGCCATTAGAATATAAATTAAGTACTGGAAAGTAGTGCAGCACTGGAAAAGATATCCAGAGAGGTGGGGGACATCTGTCCCTTGAGGTTTTCAAGAGTTAGATAAAGATAGCTGACCTTACCTAGGGCTGGGTGTGGTTCTGTTTCAAAGGAGGTCCTTCAACACCAACATTTCTGCAGCCCAAAGAAACAGTTTCATCATCTTCAGTAAAGCATTAAGATTTCTGGACGCTACCTCAATCAGCTACCTGTACTTGTGCTCTAGTTCCAGTTTGCCTGGAGTGACTAATAGTAACACAGCAAATTTTGCAGAAGCCACCACTCCCACAATCTAATTAAAAACCATATAATTTCTCCTTACAAGTCAGAAATGTCCAGACCTTGGGGCAGAATCATACAGCTCATTCATAGACTTTGTTCCCTGCTTTTTCTCAAACCATCGCCACAGTAACCAATAGGCTCAAATCCAACAAAGTATTTTCCTTAGGGGACACTTTACATTCTTCTGGGGTACGGTAAGCTCTGGGACTGCCCAGGTCAAAAGCTACAGCTCTTCTGCTGTACAGTATCAATCACAGCCTTTTGCAACCTAACTCAAGAAGTACCCTGCACGTTGCTGAGCCTGCCAATGCTCCCCACAGTACAGGAGCCCATGTTTCACCACAACCTCCAAGCAGAAGACAAACGCTCACATTTTAAGTTCAGTATGGGCTAAAAGATTCCTGACTTGGACTGAAAGACACAGGGACCAAAAATACTGAATTAGAAGGAAACCGGGATTGTTTTTATGCTCACCTTTAAATAACTGGCTGCTTAAATGATCAGTAAGAAGGAAAACACCAATTGCTGCTGTAACAACCTGACTTGGTTTTAATTTTGTTCAAAAACTTAGCCTTCAGCAATAAAAACACAGATGAAAGTTATCCATGACATTGTAATAATACTGTTGATTTCCCCACTCTTACAGGTTTCAGTCAGACCACAGCAGGAACACCATGCTTCTGCCTAAATACACTGTTTCCCAAAATGTTCTTAATGCCTGGTTAGGCACAATGAAGGGAGCCTGTTACACAGCATTGCCGTTGCTTTGCTGCAGGACAGGGCTTTGAATTCACAGGATCACAAAATGTTGGTTGGAAGGGACCTCTAAAGGTAGCCCAACCTCATGCTCCAGGTAAGATTAGAAGAGCTTTCTAGAAGGAAACCTGCACTGAGGGTCTTGGACTTGGGATTTCAAACTTTCAGGAGGTTGCTGAGCAGATGAGAAAGCTCGAATGGGTTTAAACTTAAAATTAAAAAGGCACAGATGACAGCACTGGCTGAGCTGTATGGTGAGACACCTAGCTCTACTGGCTCTACTACAGCAACGCTCCAAAGTTTCAGTTCTGTAACTCTGATGAAATTAAAATAAACCTTACTTTATGCAACAAACCACAAACGATGGTTCTATTACAGAACTTCCTACTGCAAAAGACTTAACAAAGCACAGGGTTGGGGGTCTAAAGTATAAGTTATGCCACTACTATTTGCTAGAGTCCTTGGCATGCCAGTTGTTGCTGAGTCCTTGGTTGCAGGTTCCAACCTGCAACGCCAACTCTCATTGCACAGGCAGCCAGGACACAGGGCTAGTGTCTGGTTCATTTGCAGACACAGGTCTCCATGTGGGCCCAGCGAGGCTCTCTCCAGCATACAGCAGCATGGAGTGCCATGGGAAGGACCTGAGAGAAGGGGCTGCAAGACGATGTTTCCAAGGTGGTGGCTGCCTCTCCATTGGCACCCTGTGCTAGGGGGTGTCCTCCAAGAAGAGAGGCAGCAAATTCAAGTACAAGAGAAGCTGCAGAAGGGAAGCATCAGCAAGAGGATCAAGAAGTTTTTTACACAATCCTTGGTTGGTGCAGTGCTACAGCCCTGAGAAACAAAAACCTCAGGAAAAGCTTCTTTCCTCCTAGTTCCCTCTCTCACTTCCCTTCTCCCTCTGCTCACCTCCCCATATAGACACACACTCAAAGTGACAGCCACTTCAGCACTTGGCTAACTGTTGGTGTTCAACTCCCAGCCAGCTTTTGTGTCCGCAAGTCTGCCAGAATCCGGCCCACCATCATGTTTACTTGTTCCTGTGCCTTGGAGGAAAGGCCACAGGATGAGATGCCTCACACAGCCCCTGTTGTATGAGGCAAACCTTCCAAAAAACTCGCAGGGATGGAAGGGTGAGCAATTAATTGCCTGTCGAAGTGTCAGCAGTGATAACCAAGTTACCAATGGAGAGAGAAAGGAAAAGCAACTGTGGTTAGAAACCAAAGTTAAACTCTTCAGTATGAATCACTGTTGTGGCAGCCACGATCCTTTACTGATGCAGGGAACAAAGAGGAAAGTCACAGCTGTAAATGAAGCAGTGAGTGTTACTATGAGTGAAGATGCAATTGCACACATCCTGCTTATTGCCCTCCACTGCTTTATCTCAGGAAAAGGAAAAACAACCTTTATAGTCTTGCCAAGGCAGCATGGTATTTGATTCGCTATGCAAGGAAAAGCCTCTCCCCTGGTCAATTTTTCCCTGAACAGGTTTAATCTTGGCTTCTCCACACTAACAATAAGCCTCTCATGAAACAAGACAAATAGCATCTGAGCAAAGAAAATCCCTCAGTCCTTAGCACTGTCAAAAGCAGACTTGCTATCACTCCCACGATCAAGAGCCACAGTGAACGAGCCACTCTCCAATGATTCCTAGACACAATAAAAATCCACAGCAGATGGTCATGGGCCCAGACACCTAGCAATGCAAAGGGCATCACCATGCCACAGTCACCCATGACTATACAAGTGTCACTGAAAAGCAGAACAAGACCTTTACAGGGGCCAGTACACCCAGCAAGCACATCCTACTGAATCAAGCAGAGGGAGAAGGTGAAATATATACATCACCATCCAGTTGGCTCCAGCTACTTGCTCCTCTGGAGCATAGCTGCACCAGTTGTGCCACATCAGTGCCCCACTGAACTTGTTTGGAAGGTCAGTTATGAGTCACTGGGCAGGTGCAGGTTCATAGCTTTCATCTGAGGCTAATCTTGACATCTCTTCCCTATGTTCCAAATCCAAGTATTCATTAGTGTTCATCCTTACAGAAGCTGGAAGAAAGGACAGGAAGCCTGGGAGGAAAACTGAGAGACAGTCCAAGTAGGCAAGGATCAGGTTAGGAAGCTAAAGCCCTGGTAGAATTAAATCTGGCCAGGGATGTCAAGGGCAATCAGCAAGGGTACATCATTGATAAAAGGAAGACTGGGGAAAATGTGGGTCTTCTCCTGAAGGAAATGGGAGACCTGGTTACCTAGGATATGGAGAAGAATGAGGTAGTCTACAACTCTTTTGTCTCAGACTTCACTGGCAAGTGCTCTAGCCACACCATTGGAGTTGCAGAAGACAAAGGCAGGGACTGAGAAAATTAAGAACTGCCCAATGTAGGAGATGATCAGGTTCAAGACCAGCTAAGGAACCTAAACGTGCACAAGTCCATGGAATCTGATGAGATGCACCTAAGACTCCGGAGGGAACTGGCAGATGAACCTGTTAGGCACTATCCATCATATTTGAGAAGTTGTGGCAGTCCAGTGTTCCCATGGTCTGGAAAAGAGGAAACATAACCCCCATTTTTATAAGTGGAAATACAGAAAGACCTGGTGAACTACAGGCCAGTCACTCTCACCTCTGTGCCAGGCAAAGTCATGGAGCAGATCCTTCTGGAAAATATGACTGGGAACAGCCAACATGGCTTCACGAAGAGGAAATCATGCTTGACAAATCTGTTGTTCTCCTGCGATGAGGTTACAGAGCTGGTGGATAAGGAAAGAGCAACTGGTGTTGTCTACGTGGACTTGTGCAAAGTATTTGATGCTGTCCCACACGATATCCTCGTCTCCAAACTGAAGAGACATGGATTTGATGGATGGATCACTTGGTGGGTAAGGATTTGGCTGGGTGGTTGCACTTCAAGAGTTGGGGTCAGTGGTTCGATATCCAAGTGGAAAACGGTTATGAGCGATGTTCCTTAGGGATCAATACTGGGACTAGCGCTGTTTAACATCTTTGTTGGTGACATGGACAGTGAAATTGAGTGCACCATCAGCAAGTTTGCTGATGACACCAAGCTGCGTGGTGTGGTCGACGCTGGAAGGAAGGGATGCCATCCAGAGGGACCCACCTGGACAGATTTGAGAGGTGGGCCTGTGCGAAACTCAGGAAGTTCAACAAGACCAAATGCAAGGTCCTGCACCTGGGCCGGGGCAATCCCAAGCACTGCTACAGGCTGGGTGGAGAATGGATTCAAAGCAGCACTGAGGAGAAGGACCTAGGGGTACTGGTGGATGAGAAGCTCAACATAAGCTGGTAATGTTTACTTGCAACCCAGAAAGCCAACCATATCCTGGACTGCATCAAAAGAAGCATGGCCAGCAGGGCGAGAGAGGGGATTCTTCCCCTCTACTACTCTGCTCTCATGAGACTCCACCTGGAGCACTGTGTTCAGCTCTGGGGCCCCCAGCACAAGAAGGAGATGGACCTGTTGGAGTCCAGAGGAGGGCCACAAGGATGATCAAGGGGCTGGAGCACCTCTCCTGTGAAGACAGGCTGAGGAAGTTGGGAGCTGTTCAGCCTGGAGAAGAGAAGGCTCCCGGGAGACCTTATAGAGGCCTTCCAGTACCTAAAGGGGGCTGCAGGAAAGCTGGGGAGGTACTCTTTATCAGGGAGTGTAGAGATAGGACAAGGAATAATAGCTTTAAACTAAAAGAGGGTAGGTTTAGGTTAGATATTAAGAAGAAATTCTTTGCCATGAGGGTGGTGAGGCACTGGAACAGGCTGCCCAGAGAAACTGTGGATGCCCCATCCCTGGAAGTGTTTAAGGCCAAGTTGCATGGGGCTTTGAGCAACCTGCTCTAGTGGAAGGTCTCCTTGTAGGGGAGCTGGAATTAGATGATCTTTAAGGTCTCTTCCAACTCAACTCATTCTATGATTCTATGATCTATCTCTTCTCTCTGGTGACAGCGACAGGACCCAAGGGAATGGCATGTCACTGTGGCAGGGGAGGTTCAGGCTGGATGCTAGGAAAATGTTCTTTGCTGAGATGGTGGTTGGGCACTGGAACAGGCTCCCCAGAGAATCGGTCACAGGACTGAGCCTGACGGAGTTCCAGAAACATTTGGACGGTGCTCTCAGACATATGGCTTCATTTTTGGGTGGTCCTGTGTGGAGCCAGAACTTGGATTTGATGATCCTTCTGAGTACCTTTCAGTCTAGGATATTTTATGATTTTATGATTCTGGCCAGTGTTGGAGATGGAAGGTAATGGAAGGAAAGACAGAAGCACTTTGGAGCTAGAAGGAGAGAAGGAAACAGAGAAACTTAAAAGCAAGTTGTGTTGCTCTTCATGTTGGCACAAAAGAGGCACTAGCATACTTTGAGCTCCTGGAGATTCATGGTTCATTTTCAGCACCTTATGCTGGTCAATAATTCTTTAAATGGTTATTTTCAGTTTGAAATTTGGGGTGAATGAATCTCTTGTGCTGTTCTTTACTCTGTTTTGGAGCTGACTTGGATATCCAGATGTTATTCGTATTCAGGGAAAGGCTTTTCTGTCTTGTCTGGAGCTAAACCTGTGGGTAGCTCATGAGATTTTGTACATGTCTCATTGCTCATGAGACTTTGTACAGCCTTCCTGCAGGATGACCTTTCAAGGAGAGCTCTACTAGTCAGCTACACACCATAAGTTACTGTATTGTCATTCATTTAACACTCCAAGGTTTATTTCCTTCTCTGTCCCATCTGTAGTCTTTTTCTTTTTCTTGTTCCTTGCTCTACACTCGTTCCTACCCAGGTACATCATGACAAGTGAGTTCACACTGGGGCCGACAGAAGAGTTCTTTGTAGAACACGGCTACTTCAACCTGGATAAATCCAATGTGATCATGTTTGAACAGAGGATGTTGCCAGCTGTTACCTTTGATGGGAAGGCCATCTTGGAGGAGAAGGGGAAAATTGCTATGGCTCCAGGTACCCCACTGTTTGCCCTTATTTGGTACAGTAACGTATGTTGAAAATTACTGACAGCCGGCCTTGGCACACAGGAGCAGTATTTGGAAGTCAATGTCAATGCTTCTAATTAGCATGGGAGGGTTCAGTTAAATGCTTTAGTTAAATGCTTTAGTCTGTTAATCAAGAATGTAGCAACCTCTGTTTAGTTATTGCTGGAGATTTGCCCACATCACTTTTTATTTTATTTATTTTTTTTTTTATTTTTTTAATCAAAGCCTGGGAATATTAGTAGGATTAGGAGGGGTGGGGTAGCTGCAGGTTTGGAATAGTGTGCATGTGCATTTGCAGGGCTGTGTATAAGCTAGGGATGAGTCCCCAGGATGACAGCCCCTGGGCTGCTGCTTCCCAGGGTGAAGCTGTCAGGAGAGCTGTGCGCTCCTTGCCATGCACTGTGCCAGCTCTGAGTTAGTGTTTGCTCAGCAGCCAGCAGTGATGCTGTCAGGCTGGGGAGAAAGCTCACCTGGCTGAAGGCTCCCCCTTTCAAGGCTGATAGCTGGAAATGGGGAAAAAAGCAACAAGCAGCAGAAAGATTAACTCTTTCCTTCTCTTCTCTTAACCTGGACATGGCAAGAGACTCAGTGATGGCAGCCCATTCCAGGCTATGTTGCAGTAATTTGTTTTTTGTGGCTGCAGAAGGGTTCTCCTGAGCTAACTGGAGTGTCAAAGGAGTGACCATGAAATGGTGATCTGCGGTGAACAAATAAATGTACAGATGGAGTTTAAGCCTTTAGAAAGTCATTGGATACTTTTAGGGGCAGGAATATGCAGAGGGTAAGACTGTCCTTAGTGTTTTTCTACAGGCTGAGTTTTAAATGTGCTTTTGCTCTGCACTGGAAGAGAAGAAATGTAACAGGCTTTTCCCACCCTCTTCTGCCACACTGTTTTGCCCATTGGTGTTTTTCCTCTGAGGATCTTACAACACTTGAAAGTCTTATAATGCTTCTCTGTGAGGTTGGTACCCAGTCCTACTTTGCAGGGTTTCACACTAGGGTGTGAAAGTTCAGGCCTTGCCTGAACTGAGTTGGTGGCAGAGCTGGAAATAAAATCCAATGGCACTGATTCTTGGCTAGAAAACATTCCCTGCTCTGCTGTTCAAGAAAATTTGTTCAGGACTTGTACCTTTTGCTTTGTTAATTGCAGTAAAAACCGTGCAGAGTCACTAATTAACCAGGGCCTCTTCTTCTCCCTTGCATTATAGATGGCAATGGTGGCTTATATCGTGCTCTGGTGGATAATAAGATCTTGGATGACATGAAGCAGCGTGGTATACAGTATGTTCATGTATACTGTGTAGACAACATCCTTGTCAAGATGGCAGATCCAGTCTTCATAGGCTTCTGTGTTTCCAAAGGGGCAGATTGTGGTGCCAAGGTGAGGCGGTGCTAATGCGGGGCCATTTCCCCACAGGGAGTTAAGATCCGATTATGCTGGAAGGTACTGGTTAGGGTGAGCTCGGAGGTACTGGGGTGTTCAGATCTCTGTCCAATGACAGCTCACTTGGAGCAGATTTAGATGTGGCATTCTGAAAATGCAAGGGGGAGCTGCTTGCTGCCCATTTTGTATACAGAGTGTACTTCCTGGGGGTGTATTTTTAGGGTCTTCTCCCCTCTTCCCAGAATACAATGGAAAATAAACTTAGATTAAAGCAGAGACTGTAATTGCACAGGAAACTACAAACTGGAATCGATTCCCTTTTATGTGTGCCCTTTCTACAAAGGCACCTGAGATATCAAGAAGCTTTATTAGACTGTGATGTGTTGTATAAGTACACCTTTAAGTCTAGTCAAGGCACTCCTTACATCCCCCTGTGGAGGACAGGTAAAGTTGAAAGAGCCTGGTTTTGTGACTCCAAAAGAGCAGGTGCCTGATGTTTATGAGGACAGATTAGTATTGCTTTAATCATGAACACTGTTCATGCAGACAGGGAGCTGAAGGTTAATAGCTGTAAACATTCTTCATCTAATGCCAGGTCCCAGTTAAAAGTTGTTAAGAAAAGTGTCCCCACAGTATGCTGATTTCTTCTAACTGTGGTTTGTCTTCTGAGTAACTGCAGTTTAAGTAGTCACGTACTGTTTTTTATGCCAGATTGTTGGAAAAAAATATGCCTCCAGGCTACTTTGTATACTCAGCACTGTCTTGCCTGTGTTCTAGAGGCATTAGAGGATCAGCGTGCAGCAGGGTCTAGTAGTATACTTTGATAATTTGGGGGGGAGGGAAGTTGAAATATTGCCAGGTTTTTCTTTCTTCTTGTCATAGTCCTCTGTTCTGTGTCTGCAGGTGGTGGAGAAGGCCTGCCCCACAGAGCCCGTTGGGGTGGTGTGCCGTGTGGATGGGGTCTATCAGGTGGTGGAGTACAGTGAGATCGGTCCAGAGACTGCGCAGCTGCAAAGCCCTACTGGGGGGCTGGTGTACAGCACTGGCAATATCTGCAACCATTTCTTCACTGTTGAATTTCTGCAGATGGTGGCCCAGTAAGTTCCAGCAGAACTACCAGGCAGCTGTGCATCCCAGAAATGCTTCCAAGAGTGGATGTTCCCATTTCCCAATTTGTAATTAGAGTTATGGGTACCTCCTCTCTTCTCAAAAGAGTTTAAAACAACCGTGTCCACTTTTGACCACTCCAACATGCTCTTTAGGTTTTAAGTAATGGAGAGTCTGCATGCTTTACTTTAACTAAGCCAACGGAGATAAACCAGTGCATGGCCTCTCTGGGCCTGCAGAGATGAGCAGGCATGTGAGCTGTGGTGTGGTCAAGCAATGCTGCCCCACATTGAGGGTTTTCAATAGGAATGTTACCAATGCTGTCCCTTGGGACAACAGGTTGGAGGAGTTAGTGGAACTGGGCGGAAGATTCTGCTTGGAGCTGGGAGAGGGAGGCATGATGCTGAGTGTTCAGCGCGCAACTCTCTTCCCTTAGATATGGTACTGACCCAGGAAAGGCTGGGGGTACTGTCTCTGTGGGAGGATATGATATTGATGAAGTCTAACGGTGTGGAGATAGCTATGGGGGACCTAACTTCATTTTTGTCTAGTCCTGAGCCAGACAACATTCCTGAAGAGCTCGATCTACCTTTGTGTGAGAGATCTGGTCTGCTCCATTTTCAACCTGGCCATCTAACAGTTTAGGTTACCTTTTTTTTTTTTTTTTTTTTTTTTTTTTTTCCTCTGCTTGTGATTGCAGCTGGATGCAAGTGAGTCCTCCCTCACTTTTTCCTTTACCCTATTATGTCAGGTTGTGCAGGAGGGGAGTGCTGCTGCTCCCCGCCATGCAGATGTCTGAGCTGCTTTATTCAATTTCCTGGATGTGATTTTATGTCACAACCCACAACAGTTGAGATATGACCTAGAGTAATAATAAGCAGTTTGCTTCCCAGAAGTGTACTTCTTTTCTCAAAGTGGGCAGGAAGTGAATGATTTTGTTTGTCCTTCTTTTTGCAGAAAATATGAGCCCCAGCTGAAGCATCACATAGCCATAAAGAAGGTGCCTTACATTGACGAGGAGGGAAATCTGGTAAAACCGCTAAAGCCAAATGGGATAAAGCTGGAGAAGTTTGTGTTTGATGTGTTCCAGTTCTCTAAGTTAGTGGCAGACACGAATATTTTTCCCCTCTCACTGTTTGTTTGGATGACTGCAAGTTGTAAAAGACCTTGATAGAGTGTGTGGTTTGTGGGTGACTTGTTAAAAAGACAGTTCAATCTACCTAACTCCAGCATGACAGTAACTTCACAGGTTCGGAAGGGTGCATTCACAGAGCCCTTGGCAGCAGCTGGGCTTTCTGTGACCATTCTTTGGGAACCTTTTGTTCTGTGGAGGATGGTTTGGTTGGCCCAGCCTCCAATAGCCATACGAAAGAGAGAGAGAGTGAGAGGGAGAGAAAGAAAGAAAGGAAGAAAGAAAGAAAAGGAAATCTCGTGCAAAGCCAACATTTAATACAAGTACATGTTGAAATATTGGGAATCTAAGAAATCAGGCCTTATGCAATTGTGAATTCCATGACAACTGCAGCTCTTGTTACATTTTAGGTGCATATTAAACAAGGGCTTTGTTCACACCCTTTGCGTACAGAAACCATGTTGCTTAAGCACCATGGGGCCAAGTTACTGTTGCTGTAGGAACTGTAAATGTTGGCTTGCCAAACTCCGAAACATAGCAGAGATATCTGTGCTACAGCGTTAACACAGGAGCTTTGAGTTTAGGGAGTGTGGGATTTTAATCATTTAGAAAACCACCAGAAATTCATAAATGCTATTTTTGAAGGCCTAGAATTCATCTGTAAAGATTCTCATCTAGGCTTAAATGAATGGCAAAGAGAGATCGCAAGCAAACTGAAATATCTTGTTTGTGGATTGCATTTCTGTTTTTAGAGGATTTACTTTAGGAAAAGGAGCTCAAGTTTTGAGCCCTTGTCTCCATTTCCTGACACTGTCATTAATGAAATACACGAAAGGCAAAGACAGTGTATTGGAAATAGTGCAGAGCTCTGGGTTTCAAAATAGCTCATATGCAAGCAGTGATGTCCTGTATTTTGTAAAAATAATGCAAAAATTGCTTGGCAGATGCTCTTCCCGTGTGAAGTACAAAAATGTGCAGAGGCTGATTTCTTACTTGAGTTCCTTTTTCTTATAAGCAACTGTACTTAACATTGACTGTAAATCCTCCATTATTGCTTATATATACCTGGAAACTGGTGTCCTCAGTTCATCCTTACTCACAGATTCTCAAGTTCAGTGACCATTTATTTGAGCTGGGGTCCTGTGCTCTGTAATGAGCGGCCATGTATCTTAGCTTCAGATGTTGCTGTTAGCTGAGAATTTTGTCCACGTCTCTAGTGCCTGGAGAAGTTTCTGAGGGATCTGTGGAGAAGTGTTGTTTTTCCTCCTACCTCTGCACAGTTTTTGAGCGTCATGAGGAAAGAGATTGGGCACCTCAGTTTATGAAAGGCTTAATGAACCTGATCTCCTTCTGATCCAAGGTGAGCTGCTTAGTGGATGAGGGAAAGGCTGTGTATGTGGTCTACCTAGACTTTAGCAAAGCTTTCAACATTTCCCAAAACATTCTCCAGGAGAAGCTGCCTGTTCATGGCTTGGATGAATGTACGCTTCCCTGGATTTAAAAAAAAAAAAAAAGGCTGAGTGGCTAGGCCCAAAGAGTTGGGGTGAATGGATTTAAATCTGGTTGGAGTCCAGTCACAAGTGGTGTCTCCCATGGCTCCGTATTGAAGCCAGTTCTCTTCAGTATCTTTATTAATGATCTGGACGAGGGGTTCGAGTTCACCTTCAGGAAGTTTGCAGTTGACATCAAATTGGGCCTTGAGTTTTGATCTGCTTGAGGGCAAGAAGACTCTGCAGAGGGATCTGGATAGGCTGGACCGATGGGCCAAGGCCAACTGTATGAAGGTCAACTAGGCCAAGTGTCGGGTCATGCACTGGGGTTACAACAACCCCCTGCAATGCTACAGGCCGGGGGAAGAGTGTCTGGAAAGCTGCCTGGAGAAGAGGGACCTGGGGGTTTTGGCCGATAGCCAGTTAAATATGAGCTCATATGGCCAAGAAGTCCAACAGCATCCTGGCTTGTATCAGAAGCAGTGTGGCCAGCAGGATTAGGGAAGTGATTGTCCCTCTGTACTTGGCTCTGGTGAGGCCACACCTTGAATACTGTTCAGTTTTGGACCCCTCACTACAAGAAGGACATCGAGGTGCTGGAGCGTGTCCAAAGAAGGGAGAAGCAGTTGAGGGAGCTGGGGTTGTTTAACCTGGAGAAAAGGAGGCTCAAGCGAGACCTTACCACTCTCTACAGCTACCTCAGTGGAGGTGGTGGTGTTGGCCTCTTCTCCAAAGCAACAAGCGACAGGACAAGAGAAAATAGCCTCAAGTTGCACCAGGGGAAGTTTATGTTGGATACTAGGAAAAATTTCTTCACTGAAAGGATTGTGTGGCATTGCAACAGGCTGCCCAGAGAAGTTACTTGAGTCACCATCCCTGGAGGTATTAAAAAGATGCATATATGTGGTGTTTACAGACATGGTTTAGCGGTAGATTTTCAATGCTAGCTTAATGGTTGGACTTGATGATCTTAGTATTCTTTTCCAGTCTAAATGATTCTGTGATTCTATAATTCTGTTCTGTTTTTCTGTCATAAAGTCCTGGTATTCTTTACTCTTCAGATGGGAGGTGGACTTTCCTTAGCTTGACTTTGCTCCAAGCTGCATACATCAATGCTCCCTAAAATGTGTGAACTCTTCCCCTTGAAAGTTGTTTTTGCATCTTTTCTGCTAACAGGGCTGAATGCTAGCTTTGTTTTTCTTTTTTTTCTCCCCTTTGCTTGTAGGAATTTTGTGGCATTTGAAGTTTTGAGAGAAGAGGAGTTCTCACCATTAAAAAATGCAGACACAGCTGACAAAGACACTCCTACCACTGCTCGGCAGTCCCTTCTGGCCCAGCATTACCGCTGGGCTCTGAAGGCTGGGGCCAGATTTCTGGATGAAAATGGTTTCAGGATACCAGAGAAACTCAGGTGTGAACCTTTGTGACCTTTTCTGTAGCTTCTTTGCATGTGACTGCCCAAACTTGAAAGCTCGCTAATGGCATGTACACTTCATTCTAAAATCAGGCGTTTGCCGGATCACAGGATGACTTGGCATGGTTCTGTTCAGCTGGCCTTTTCTGAACATGCCAAGTATTATCTGTAACAGCTACTGTTCCATTAGTACTCTAGTCAATAATGTACTCTAGTCCGTAATGGCCAGTAATCTTTGCTTTAAGTCTGGCTGAATTTCCTGCCTTGAAGACAGTGAGTTGACTCCTTCTATAGCAACACAAACACAGTGAGACATCTGCCTTAGGTAGAGGCAACCTTTTGTATCATTCAGGATTTAGCCAGCCCAAGGAATTGTAATTTGTAGTCCTCCCCAGCTTTTCTGAATATGATCCTAGTTCTTAAAGCCCATCTAGAATTTCAGGTGGACATGAGTATTGGCTATTACAGCAACTACCAGTTTAAGTACTTCCTGCATCACACTGAAGTAAAAGCAGCTTTCCATTCTTGGGACTCTTAGTTTATCTACACAAAGTTAAATAAACCCTCAAGCTGTTCATTACATTTGAAAAGCACCTCTTTAAATGTCATGTAATTGTTTTGATGATAATTAGTTGGGACCTGCTGATTCCCTTTTCTTTTCAGCGTTTGTGTTCAAATGATGTCTGATGTATATGAATATAACAAATGTCTTACCCTTCTGTATGTCTTATTCCTGACAGTCTTTCAAAGATGACACACTGCTTTGTAAGCATAACAACAAGTTAATCCTGTGTTCTCTTCTTCAGTCTCT
The DNA here is from genome assembly GCA_011075105.1 of Heteronetta atricapilla. Taxonomy (NCBI): domain Eukaryota; kingdom Metazoa; phylum Chordata; class Aves; order Anseriformes; family Anatidae; genus Heteronetta; species Heteronetta atricapilla. The sequence goes on along the minus strand of CM021747.1, from coordinate 123,323 downwards.
CGGGAACTGAAGATCCTCCAGCTGTGTGTGAGATTTCTCCATTAGTGTCTTACTTTGGAGAGGTGAGAATAATTGTCTATGGAGGTATTTTTTTAAGAGTGTGCACGAATGCATCTGATTTCTGTACAGAGATTGGATTTCTTTAGCCTGTGCTTGCTGAGAAATGCTAAGATTGAGGGAGCTAGGACTTAGTCTCTGTTTTATATTTGTGGTTCCCTCTGTGGCTTATTCTTCAGCAGGTTGTTCAATCTTCATTTATCACAAGTTTAGGTATCTGTATAATGAAATTTGTAATGAGTCTGTGGAGTTTCATGAGGACTCACGACTACTTTGAGATCCTCTGCATGAAATGAAAAGTGCAGAATATTCAAATTGCCAAATCCATGGGGTCACTGTATACAGCTGCATACTAATCTGTGATAGCCTTCCACAGTGAGTGAATACTGGGAGTATATGTGCATTGTCTTTAGAGGAAATGCATCTTAGAACACATTTATGAGGTTTGTTCCCTTGGTAAACAATTTGTTCTGAGAAAACTAATTCCATTTAGTAGTGAGAGACGGAGCCTTTATATGTTGGAGAAACAGGGTGAGAAAGAACAGATTGCAGAAGGTTATGTGTACTCTGGGGAAGAACATACACAAAGGTTTACATCTCCAATAGGGAAGAAGCCAGAGGGTTGTAGTTAATGATATGGAGTCAAGTTGGAGTCCTGTATCTAATGGAGTCCCTCAAGGGCTGGTACTGGGACCAGTGTGGTTTAATATATTAATCGATTAATTGGATGAAGGAATGGAGTGCACCATCAACAAGTTTGCTGATAACACTAAACTGGGAGGAGTGGCTGACATTCCAGAAGGCTGTGCTGCCATCCAGAGGGACCTCAACAGGTTGGAGAATTGGGTGGGGAGAAACTTAATGTAATATAACAGCAAATGTATAGACCTGCATCTGTGCAACAACAACCCCTTACACCAGTATAAGCTGGGGACTGCCCTGCTGGAGAGCAGTGAAGGGGAGAGGGACCTGGGGGTCCTCGTGGACAGCCAGATGACCATGAGCCAGCACTGTGCCCTTGTGGCCAAGAAGGCCAGTGGCACCCTGGGGTGTATCAGAAGGGCTGTGGTTATTAGGTCAAGAGAGGTTCTCCTCCCCCTCTCCTCCCCCTCTCCTCTGCCCTGATGAGACCACATCTCGAATATTGTGTCCAGTTCTGGGCCACTCAGTTCAAGAAGGACAGGGAATTGCTTGAGAGAGTCCAGCACAGAGCCACAAGGATGATTAAGGGAGGGGACCATCTCCCTTACGAAGAAAGGTTGAGGGAGCTCGGTCTCTTTAGCTTGGAGAAGACTGAGGGGTGACTTTATTAATGTTTATTAATATGTAAAGGGTGAGTGTCAGGAGGATGGAGCCAGGCTCTTCTTGGTGACATCCAGTGTTAGGTTAAGGGGCAGTGGGTGCAAGCTGGAACACAGGAGGTTCTGCTTAAATATGAGACAAAACTTTTTCATGGTAAGGGTGACAGAGCATTGGAAGAGGCTGCCCAGAGGGCTGTGGAGTCTCCTTCTCTAGAGACTTTCAAAACCTACCTGGACCTGTTCCTGTGTGACATGATTTAGGTGTTCCTGCTCTGGCAGGGGGATTGGACTGGATGATCTTTCAAGGTCCCTTCCAATCCCTAACATTCTGTGATTTTGTGATTCTCGTTCTGCCTGCAGCTGGCTAGCTCATCATAACTGAGGCGTTATAAGAACAAAATAAAAATAAGACAATTTAAGTTGATTTTTCTTTGCTAGGATTGTTTTAATAGGAGGTAAGAACACTCTGCTCCATGCTTCACCCTCTTCAGGAAGGTTTGTTCCAGAGATCCATTGCTTTATAGTTCATGCATGCCTCTCCTTCAGGAACTGTGGTCATGTGGCTAAAGTACTATCCATCTCTGTCACTGGGGAGACGGTTGCTGTTGCCTGTACTTCCCATGGACTTTTAACTTTGGGTAGTCAGTCATCCTTTGAGAACATTATGGAGACTTAAAAATAGTACAGATAACAAATCTGATCCATTTATAACCTAACTTTACTGTTTTCACACATTCTCAGGGTCTGGAGGCGTGCATGAAGAACAAAGACTTCTGTTCTCCCTTTATACTCGATGAAAGCAAAGCAGAAATGCTAGGAAATTCTTGAAAAGGAGGGAGGACTTCTCCTCAAATCAGATACGTGTCTGCCAGAGCCATTGAAAGAAATGACACTGCTAAAATGTCAGTTATGAAGTGTATTATGTATTATGAAAAATCGCTTTACAGAATCAGATAGTTGGCTAATCCTTGAAGCAGTTATGTTTATACAGATGTGCATATGTACCAGTTCTGTTTGGTAACTTCGAAGGCTATGCCTTTTACTTTGGTCTATAATGTAGACTGATGTGAATGAAGATTAATACCTTCCAGGTACCAAATGGATTTTATATTTCTTATTTGTTATGCATACTGATATGTAACAGTAAATCAGAAACAAATCAATCAACTTTGCATTCAAGAAGATTAAGTCTCTGCAGTGCCTTACTATGTATCTTATTTATATCTTTGTTCCACTTTTTGTTGTTATTGTTGCTGTTTTTGTTTGTTTGTTTGCTTGTTTTACTGTGTGCACAGCTGAAGAAGAATCAGTATGATGCCCCACCCTGAAAAGTATGGAATGACTTTGTGTACTAGGTCCTCTGTCTCTAATCTGGTGCTGGTTAGTAGACCAAGTTCAGCACATCCTCTAATTGGGTTATGCAGATGAATCTGCTGTAGGTAGGGATCCTTTTATGTGTAAGTTTTGCTTGAGATTTGGCTTCAGCAGCAGAACAGGCTATTTTGCATATGTAGGCTCAGTGGTGGTATTCCAAGAAAACATAACTAAATATGCAGCTCAGGCTGCATACACTTTACAGCTGTAGTGAACAGTTTTTTAATTATTATTTTTGAGGGGTTGGAGGTGGGGCAAAAAAAGGCTGAGAACTGTTTTCATAATAACCTTCTACTCTTTCTGTTTTATGGCAAACATTTATTTTGCTTTCCTTTTTTTTTTTTTTTTGTTTAATGTATATCCTGTCCCTCAAAGGGGAACTCTTTTAAAGTGGCTGAAAGTAATAGGAGGAACATGCTGTGATGGTAGAAAATAGAGTCAGATGTTTAATCAAAAGCAGAAAAATGCCTTTCTTTTAAAATATATTACTATGTGAAGATAATTGTCAGCTAATTAAGGACAGTAATTGTCAGAACACATGTAGCACATGAACTCAGTCTTGTCTGAGGGTTTCCAGGGTGACCATGATACATAGCTCCTGTTTAGCTCCCGCAGACCTGTGCCATGTGGGCAGCTGCCTACAACAGAACCTTCACTGAGCACACCACAGTCATTTCACATTTCACAAGGACTCTGTGTGCTCTGCTGAGTGGAATTGTGTTGAGGAGCATGCTATGCTTTTCACCCAAATCGGGTATAAGGAAGGTGGTGAGGAAGATAAAACATTTCAGATGAGGCATCATCTGAAACACCAGGTCTCAGTAACTGTTTCTACTAAGGAATTGCTGATGCTGATACTAAACATTAATCTTTTACATAAGTGATTTTCTGAAATTCCTCACATGAAGCTGTATTCAGAATGTTGGAGAAGTATTAAAACAGCTTTGAGAGTAATTACAATTTATAAGTAGACTCATGTGTTCCAAAGGAACCATTTAAATGTCACCAGCAGAATTTAAAGATATAAAGTGTATCTACATATGCATAAGTAATTATCCTTTTGCACATGCAAACCAGCTAATTACAGTTCTGATTACCTCATTTTGCATGTGCAACCAATAAACAATTTTTAGTATAAATTAAGCATTTGTCTTTGATGCTCAATTTTGTAATTTTTTTTGCACAATTTTCTATGGGTCATTTTCATTCCTGTTAATCAATTTTTACATCTGAGAAGTAATGGCATGGTATCTTTGTAAGTATTGCTTCTCAATTCAGGCACAGGTTACTTTAAGTTGCACTGTGCTATAAAGAAAGGTTATATATATTTTTTTCATTTATAGAATGCTTTCTCTTTTGAAACTCAATTATAGCCCATTTTCTATGTGCTTAAATCATGTGAACACTGAACTGCTGACATGATTTTTAGAGATTGTTTTCAAGGTGAAACTGAATTAGTATGATGAATGCCTTTTTTTTTTTTTTCCCTATGACTCTTCATGTTTTAAACTAGAACATTAGAAGATTCTTGAGGGAACTTTAAAAAAAATCTCATCTTCATTGTGAAATGAAAAAAATAAATCTGAAATAAAGGGGGATCCTGTAGTGTTCCAGAAACTTTGGGAGACCTAAACTTTTTGATAATAAAGATGTTACTGTGATTTCTGTGTGTCTGTTGTCCTTGTTTGTGAGGAGAATACACTTGTCTTTGTCCCTACACATCATGGGTGTTGTCACCGCAGCTGCAGTACACTGATAGTGTGCCACTGGTAGTGTGACTGGAGGCTGCAGTGCCCATACTACATTTACAGGATGACATGGAACTCAGCTACATGTAATACCTGAAGAGGTTTGACATTGTGGGATGTGTTTTTCCCTCAGAAAGTAAACAGAACACTCTTTCCTCCCCTGCAATTCTGTATTGTGTGGTTTTGTTTTCTTTCTTTCTTTTTGTTTTGTTTTTCTTCTTCAAGTTTAGCAACTCAGTTTGTCCTCCTTAATTGTGGATGGTGTGCATTTTACTTTTATTTAAAGTAGACTAGAGTGATCTGGTTCCGAGGCAGGCTTTCACACCTATTGTGTAGGTAATGAGGTGTGCTAAGCACCGACTGTGGTAGTATTTCTGCTTGGCTTCCAATTATCTGGCACATTGTAAACAGTCTATTTGTAGAACAGTAGGGGAAGATAGTACTTTTTTCCACAAATGACAGATTGGGGGTTTAGTGCTAAGCCCAATGAGGGTCAAAAGCAGATTTTCTTTCCTTACCTATTTCATCCCATATTTCTATTTTGGCACCCATACAAGGGTTGCTGGATTTTTTAATGCATTTTTAAGCTACGTGAATTTGTTGTTTCCTGTGATAAGAAAATGAATACTAAAAAATGAATGCATGCTTCAGGCTTCTGTTAAATTGTTTCTCTGCTTGTTTGTGCAGAGTGTTCAAATCTCCAAATACAATTTGATTTATTGCTTTATATATTATTATTATTTTTTATCCTGAAAAGTCCACCCAATTCTCAGCTTTATCTGGATGATAAACCAGAGGCAGATTCCAAATTTAAAGGTTCATATGATGCATGTTAACTGAATAGTTAGGCACAGATATTCAGGGCCAGCACTTAAAGTAGTAGCCATGGCTGCTTCAATATTTTTTTCTGTTAGATTGTGAACCTGATATAGAAGTAATCTGGTTCTCAGATGTCAGAGATGGCAATGGATAATACAAAAATGCAGTCATTATGGATCTAAATTTGTATAATATTAGATGGTACTCTTCCCTACTCCTCTACACCCATTGATAATGACCATCCTCTCTAATGAAGATGCTGACAACTATTTGTGCAGGGTGGGACAGGTCGCAGTGGGTCTGTGGAGATGCAGGTAAGGGAATTGTGTGAATCCTGCTGTGTACCAAAATTCAGTGCCAAATCTTCTAAAAGGATTTATTTATAAAACTTACCTTTCCTTACTCACATTCATTCTCTCACAATTTTGTTCATGCATGTTCACACCTGTGTGCTCTCAGGCCAGCATTCTGATAATTATCCATCCAGCACTGGGTGTGATGCAGAGGATGAGGGATGCTTTAGACAGCTCTTCTCTATCCTCTGTGAGTCAACAGAGGTTTGGGGTTTGCTTTACCTGGTGGGCTGGCCGGAGGAGCAAGTGTGTGTGCAGCTTTGCTGCCTTGCTGATGTACTCCAGCCAGGATACAGTGCTGTGTGGTTTGTGCTGCACCCTTACCAGATCAGTTTTCCAGGCTGGGCAGGAGATGCACCTTCCTGAACTTGACTAGTGGTAATGCATTCTTTCAATTATTTTTTTTTTCCTTATTACCTCCCACATATATATTTCCACTTAGGTTTCTTTCATGCCAATCATGGTATGATTGTGACTTGTCTTTGTGATAATCCCACACTGGAGGAAATGTGAGGGTTCTCAGCATCTCTACATCTCATTCCCTGACCAGGCAGCTGAAGATGGAGTCTGACTATGTGGTGAGTGAGAGTACCTAGAAAGTGAAGGCTAGCAAGGGGAGGGAAGGAAACAAATTTTTGCAGCCCTGAAACTCCACTGACTCTGCCCAAAAGAACTGGCCACGTCCAAGAACTGGCCATGTCAGGATGACTGGGGGCATTGTACAAAACATGTCACTGAGACAGTGGGCAGCAGGATATAACCTGCTCCCCTCGGCGTGCTCGTTGGCTTCTGTGTCGCTGCTGCTCCAGTTTTTTCTACTTCGGAACAACCCTGCTCTGTGCGGCCTGGCACTCACTGCGTGTGTCGCCCTGAGGGGCCGGCGCGGTGAGAAAAGAGCGCTGCAGGGACCGACCTCCCTCTGGCGAAGAGCAACGGTCACCTTCCGGCGCCCTCCGCGGGGCGCTCAGCGGCGGGCGGGCGGCCCCGCCTAGAGGCACTGAGGGGGTCAGGCGGCCCGGGCCGCCGTTGCTAGGGCGCTGCGGCTCTGTTGCTAGGGCCGCCATAGAGTCCCGGAAGTGCTGTGGGCCTAGAGCGGCATCCGGAAGCGGCCGCTCTGTCCCCCCTACGGTGCGCGGAGGCAGCGAGATAATGGCGGGCCGGGCGAGGGGCCGCGGGCGGCTGGGCTGCGGCCCCTGAGGCGGCTGCGGCCATGTACTCGGCTGCCGCCGCGTACTCGGCTCCCGCCGCCTCGCCGCCCAGGCGGGACTTCATCTCCGTCACCCTCAGCCCGGAGGAGGCGGTGGGGGTCGGAGGCTACAACAACAGCAAGGCCTGGAGGCGGCGCTCCTGCTGGCGGGTGAGGGCGGCCGGGCGGGACGCGGGCTCTGCCCGCGGGATGCCCCTGGCTGCGAGGGGCTCGGGCCTCTGCCCGCGCGGGGAGACCTGACAGCGAGGGTGCTCTGGCGGGCTCGGAAGCGCTGGGCTGCATCACGGAGTCGTAGGATTGTTCGCGTTGGGAGGGACCCCCAAGCCCATCCGGTTCCAACCCCTGCCACGGGCAGAGACCCCTCCCCCCAGACTCTAATCTGGACTGGAGGAGGTAGATGAGATTCGGTTTGGGTGCCTTTGCACCCTATTTTACGGCTTGAAGGAGCAGCGCTGTCCTCTGCTGCAGCTTCTCAGTAGAACGGTTCCGTTTTTGTGGGAGGGTTGAGTATGAAAAGAGAGGTCCCTGGCAGAGCTGTGAGTAAGTGACCTTATTGTCTGACTGCGACAGGGAGTGAACAGGCAGATTTAGCGAGGGTGAGCGTCTTCTGGTGGAGAGGTAACCTGGGAAAATGTGAGGCAGTGGGATGAGGTGACTGTGGTTGCAGATAGGGAATGAAGTACAACCAAATGTAGAAGACTTCACAGATTGTTGGAGGAAGCGTATGAAGAACTTGTTTAGGGACACAGGACTACAGCTCTTCTCTTATTTACAGTTTAGGAAATGCAGGGACAGAGCACAAGATATGTCATCTTTCCTTTTGTCTATCTTCTTTGCCAGCATGAAAAAGGAAGATACTAAATGCCTTCATGTATTTTTGTGCCTAATTCCTGTCCGCCCCAAGAACACACAGTCAGTGCCTCTTTTCCCATCCTATCCTGAGGAGACAAAGGGCTGCTGGATTTCAAGCATCCTTTTGCAATTGGATAACTGTGATGTCGTTGACAGTGCAGGTAGAGATGAAGGTGAAGGAGCAGGACCAGCATGTTGCAGCATGCATAGGGAAGGATACACAGGGTTACTGTACTGTCAGTGGTGTGGGAGGGAAACAGGAATTGTGTATCTTGGAGCTTGGCAATGTGAACACTGATATTTTCTTCATTGAAATATTTGCAGCCTCTGGCTTTCACTAAGAGGATGAGAACTCTAGGAAGTACTGTGGGGTGTAGAGAAGTTTGTAGGAAGCTGCAGGGTGTTCCCAAGCATAGCATCAACACTGAAACTCCCTCTCTGTGTGCCAAAGCCAGTAATTAGAAGCAAATTCCTGCTGTGGTGCATTTTGCTATGACTGTTTTAAAAGCAACAAAATGGTAATTTAACAATTGATGATTAACTGCACTCTATAAATGGGGGAAACTTCTCTGTTAGACTAACATGTCATTTGAAGTCTGACTTAGTAATTTTGTTGTAAGTACTTCAATTTAAAAAACACATTTTTGCCTAAAACTAATCTTGAAAATGTGGTTTTGTTTTGCTTATTAAACTGTTGTTTACTTCTTTTTTATATGTTGCTATGGGGTGGTTACTTTTTTTCTGGTGACAGATCCTATTCTACATGACAGTTCTACAGATGATTTTTCCAGGGGCAGTATGCCTTGCTTTTCTTGTCAGCGACTGGTCCTTAGCTTATTTTAAGCCTTTCTTCTTTTCTGCAGTAGTTTTTTTAGTTTTCCTGCCACTTTTTTCCCTGTTTCATATTTTGGCTGTCTGTTTTGTAGTAGCAGCTCCCCAGCAAAAGAAGGTAAGAGACTTCTGGCTTGTTTCCAAAGTGACATCTGGGCAGATGCACAGGTCAGCCAGCCAAGGCTGTGATGAAAGTCACCATGCTGCAGATGATGCTCTCTGGGATTCTCAACATATGGCATTCTCCAGGGTTCTTGCAGCAAGTGGCTCTAATATTTCTCTGAGCCTGCTGTGCCATATGCTAGCATGTTATATTTCTTTTTTCTCTGCCATCAGAGAAAATAAGCAGTGAATTTTTGCAGTTGGAAACAGAGGATAAAATTAAACACAGTTTTGCGTTACTTGCTCCGAATGAATTGATAGGTTTATTTATTTATTTATTTATTTTGATGGAATGGGCTCTTAATGTTTTGCTAAATATTCTTCCTCTCTCTCAAAGAAATGGAAGCAGCTGTCTCGACTGCAGCGGAGTATAATTCTCTTCCTGTTTGCCTTCTTGGCAGTCTGTGGAGTCATTTCATTTACCAGCATGGGGGAACCATGGAAAAGTATGTGTTTTGTACGGCTCTAAATTATCTGTATGTGGTGTTATTTTTAAGAGATTGTTGTAGTTTTTATAACTCGTTTTAATTTTTATTGACTGTGACTTACTGCATCTCTTACAGCACAATTGTTAAAAGATTTTGTGACGTGTTTCAATGGGTATGCTTAGTCTGAAGTACTTTTCGTATCTCTTTGTTATCTTGACTGGAACAATGTTTTGTTTTAGTTGGTCAAGGTTTAGAGATATCTACATATAAATGTTATGAAAAAACATAGAGGCTATTAGTAACCCAAACCTAAGCAGTAGGATAAGGTGATACTCTTTTGGTTTTGATTGCCCATAAGATTTGAAATTCTAAGGTTCAACAATACAAAGGCACATTTACCATTGATGTAATCTTGCTGTCTGTATTGTGAAGCTAAAATAATAGCAATTAAAAAAGCATGTGCCTTTTATCAGCCTCCTTTGATATTAAGGAGTTTGTTAACACCAAATGACACTTGGTATCCAACAATTAGTGCAGGTTTATCAGTGATGAATGGAAACACTTTTTGGGGGTGCATCTAGTGTGTGAATGCAGCAGACTTACACATTTCTAGCTGGCCATGTTAATTCTCTGTGTTGAGCAACAGCTTTGTATATCTAGGTTTAACAAACAAATCATTGGATGAGCAGAGAACAGAACCAGAAATACCTGGATTAAAGCTGGTGAATCCAGCTGTTCTGCCAGCACCACAGAAAGCAGATGCCAATGTTGGAGACTACCCAGAACTTTCACCTCAGGTATTATGAGAAGAAATGAGTTTTGTAAATATGCCAAAGAGTTTGTGGAAGCTGCAAATAATGATTAGTTCCAACAGATTTTGTGGAAAAAGGTGTTATAACTTGTAACAAAAACCTGCTGTGGGTGGAATGGTGTCATCTCAGGAAGGGCTTTGGGCATGGTATGGTACTAACTGGCTTTAAGTGTTCAGTGTTCAGAGCTTTTTCTTCATCAGCGATGTACTTAAAAAAACAAAAACAAAAAAACCCCTACAACTTAAAATTTGGGTAATTTAACCAAAAGTTTTAAATGAACAAATGAAGAAAACATAAAAAAACCACCACCACCACCAATAAAAAGATGGTGTCTTCAGTATACCTTCCAGTCAAATAAGAACTTGCCTGTTGATATTATATCAAAATTAATAATTTTGATTTATGGTTTAAATTTTACCATCTGTGCAATGTACAGAGCTTTCTTTATTTCTTCAGAAGCAGCCAAAATTGCCTCACGTTCGGCATAGTCCTTCCAATCTTCAGATGAAACCACCACGGAGGGATATGAGGCTGAAGATGCGACATGCAACCAGCAAGATTGTAGAGGAGCCAGTACAGGCTGATAAAGAAGAGAAAACAGAGAAATCTGTTATCAGGTAGAAGTGTTTCCAGCAAGTTATAACTTTATTTTTTTTCTTCTCTCTCACCTCCCCCCTGCCCTTTCTCTAAGGATCCATTGGATGTTGGAGTGAAAATTGCAAGGGCTTTTTGTTGTCTGTGTCTGAGGTTGATTTTTATCTTTACCTATGTTTATTCTTAAGTTTGGTCTGACAGCGATAGATACTGGTGGATTCATTTATTTAATTTGGGTGAATGTGCAGTGTTTCTGTTTTTACTATTTGCTTCTAAGAATTGCAGAAGATTTGGAGCCCTGCTAGACTCTAATGCATTTCTTATGTATTTAGACAGTTAATGCGCTGGAGAATTATCAGTGTCTGTGAATTTCTTCCATTTGTTTTGTAGTAAACATTAATGTGACGGTACCAATATAATAATACAGTCAAAAGCCTCTTTGTCCTGGGCTAGATAAGGAAAATTGTACCAGTCTCATAGTGTTGATTAGGGATATGATCCCAGTAAGCAAAGTTAAGCCCAAGTTGAACTGATAGAAGCTGTAGACATGTATATAGCATGTAACTGTGTAAAATATGTTTACTCCTTTCTTATAAAAGCTTAATCATACAGTTCAAACAACCCTTATGCAGATACAAAAATGTCTTTACTAGAGGATCTATGCTGCTGTAAATATATTAACCTAATTTATTAGGTTATTATCCAAGATAGTATTGACTAAAATATTTTGGTTTGGAAGTAATTGAAGAAATGTAACTTTGAAAATGAAAAGACTACCAGAAGTTCAGCAGAGGTGCTTAAGATATGGGAACACTAGACTCCCTTTCCACTGCTCCCACCTACCCCCCCTCCTGTGTTTTTGTCCTTTTCAGCACTGGCACAGCTCAGCTGATCATAGCATCAGTATTTTGGCTGTTGATATTATCCAAAATCTCTCAGAATGACTTGAACTGTTTTATTCCTATGCTTCCACTGATGCTATTACTTGTAGGATTAAACCAGTAGGAACAGGAAAATGCAAGAGTGATGAAATCACTCAGACTTGATAGAAATTTAAAGAATGAAAGTAAGAAATTAAATGATTGAATTTATGCAAGTCAGAAGCTACACTGACTGTAAACAAGATAAACTTTAAAGGTCTTGTAAGCTCAGTTCTGTAAGGAGAATCATCATAGAATCATAATGGTTTGTGTTGAAAGGGACCCTAAGGATCACTAGTTCCATGTCCATCTGTCCCCATGGGCATTGACACTTCTCACCAGACCAGGTGGGCAGCTGAATTCCACCACAGATGCACTCTCAATCGCCCTTCTCAAAGGAAAAATGGGAGAAAATACAATGGAAAGGGCTTGAGAGTTGAGATAAGGACAGGGAGATCACTCAGCAATTATTGTCATGGGTCAAACATACGAAGTGTGGGGAGATTAATGTAATTTATCCCTAGCAGACTAGGGATAAATTACAGTGAGAAACTAAAACCAAACTATAACCGCCCTCTTCTATGTTCTGCCCCCGAGTGGTGCAGGGGAACAGGGGCTGCAGTCAGTCCCTAATGCCTCATCTCTGCTGCACCTTCATGATCACTCTCTGCCCCTGCTCCAGTTGGGCTCCAGAAGGAGCCCTGCTCCTTCCCAAACTGATCCTGTGTGGACTTCCCACAGGCAGCAGCTCTTCAAAAACTGCTTGAATGTGGGAACGTACCACAGCGTCCATCTGTCAGGAGCCAACTTCTCCAATGTGGCTCACCCGGCAGCAGCTTTCCCCATATCTCCCTGCCATGGATGGCAGGTGGATCCAGGGCCCCCTCCATGGGCCACGGGGGAACTTTTGCTCTGGCACCTGGAGCCCTGGAGCATCTGCTGCCCTCCTTCTGCACTGATCTTAGTGTCTGCAGGGCTTTCTCTCTCTCCTCTCTGCCAGCTGCTGTTGCACAGTTGTTTTTTTTTCCCCCCTTTCATAAGTCTGCTCTCCCAGAGGCACAACCAGTGTCTCGCATTGGCTCAGCTCTGGCCAGTGACAGATCCCTTCTGGAGCTGGCTCAGATCTGACACGGGGTACCTCACAGAGGCCACCCCAGCAACCCCGTATTACCAAGCCCTTGCCATGTAAACCCAGTAGGCCAGGTTTTTCAAAGTCCCATCCAACGTGACCGTGAATGCTTCCAGGGACAGGGCATTCACAACTTCTCTGGGCCACCTACCTGTTCCAGTGCCTCACCACCCTCCAAGTAAAGAATTTCCTCCTCGCATCTAATCTAAATCTCCTCTCTTTTAATTTAAACCCTTGCCCTATCACTGTCTGCACATGTAGTATCATGAACTCAAGATACACCACAACCTCAAAGTTAACATATCTACATAGTAAACAACATGGTTGAGATCAATCAATTGACGTTGATATGGACCTAGCTTGACGTGAAGCCCATACTGAAAGACTTTTCTTTAGGAAATTTGTACTGATAAATGAAAACCTCTTTTGATTGATTTATGCTTCTGTGTTGGCTGGGGATGCTTGGGAAATCTATTCATGAGTTCTTACTGATCATCATTTGTGTGGTACTAATTTAGTGTTAGTGACTTCTGTGACTATTTCAGAACCAGTAGGTAACAAAATGCTTCAATGCAGGAATCTCAGATATCTTAGTACTTTTTAAAAAGTTCTTTATTAAATTCTGTTGTCAAGATACTTAATGAAATTCCAGGAGCCTGTTCTAAGATACATATCTTAATCCAGTAAAATTTCTCTGGCACAAATAACTTTTTCTTTGAACAAAACAGTTATCTAGTGGACAACATGGTTACTTTGACCCTTGATACAAAATCACTCCTTTTATCAAAATATAGTGAAAAATAGGAAATAAGTCTTATTCAGTTGCAGGACTTACTGTGATTAAATTAAGTATTAATTTCAATCCTCTGTATTTGCAGCTGGAGAGGAGCAGTGATAGAACCTGACCAAAGCACTGAGCCTCTATCTAGTAAAATAAAGGAACCAGAAAAACCTTCAACTTTGGAAGCCGAAGGCCAGAAGGAACCAGGTGAATAGTAAAACTTATTTCTGTTCACTCCTCGCACGTTTTTTTTTCCTTTAAATGAAGGAAACAAAATTCTGTCAGGAGAAAGGAGTAAGAACAAAAAAGGTGTAGGAAAGATGATTTCCAAAATTAGGACATCCAAACCTTTCAGTTTCCTTATTTCAACATGGTAACGTACATGCTTGTTAGTCTTTTGATGAATAAAATTTTGATGAGTTGCAGCCTCAGTTTTCAGTATTGAATAAAGAATGCTCTGATGCATGTGTAGAACTTAACTAATGTGTCCAGTGCCATGGTAGGAAACAGTTTGCTGTGACTATCTTTAGTGGCCAGATTCTATGTGAATAGGTTGCAGAATGTGTGTTATATGTGCTATTCCTGGCAGCTCACTGTTACCTCTGTCCTGTTATAAAATGCACGTGTCCTTCTGGAAAATGTATTGAATGTTCTATGCAGCACCTAAGAGATGACATGTTCTCTTCCACACATTATTGGAACCATAACTACCAAGGGCTCACTGACTTACATGCGATTGTATGTGCCTATTCCCTCAGACTCTATATTTTTGCAGTGGCATTATATCCTCTGAAAGTCTGAAGCAAGTTATTTTCTAAGCTAGAGAGGCTTCTGATTATGGACTGATTATGGATTCTGTTTCTTTGCCAGAAGATAATCTCGTCATGTTGAGAGCACTGTGAGGATGCCCTCAGTTTCACCCCTTATTTTTTGAATCTTGGGTGCTACTCTCCCACATTGATTTTGTCTCAGCCATACAAGAAAATCAGAAGGATGTGCTGAAATATTTGCTCAATGTACTTTTTCCTTTTGTTTAGAGAGGGCACACATTCCATTCAGTTCTTCTTGCCCAGCCTTTGCTTTCCTTAAACTGTTAAAATGGTACTGAAAATAAATTTTAGTGTCAAATTCTTGTGATCTATTCTATGGGAAGAGCCAGACATTCCTGTCCTCCAGAAAAAGGACATTTAAAGAGAGAGGGCTTGAAAGTGAGTTTCCTTTTTCAGCAGTATTTACTTTTGTTCTGCAAATCCAAGGAAAGTGACTTCCTCCCTGATTTAAGTTGAACTCTTTTTTAAGGGTTCTCACCAGGAAGTAGTAGAAATTTGTTTTTGTAGTTGCTGGACTCCTTGTGGAGTAAATATCCTGTTGTTATGCTTTGTGGTTTCATGTAAGGAAGTTCCAATATGATAAATGTGGCATAATACAATGTGATGTATTTGGCTTGTGCTACCTTAGTATAAATAGGGTTAGTTACACTGCTTGATATTCCCCCTTTAGAATTCTGTTTGTTTATAGCTTTCCAAAGTATTAACTAATGGGCTTCAAAATTTTCACGTTGGATATGTACCATGAGTTCATTTTTTTATGGCAAATTTTAAGCAAAACCTTCAGTTGAACCATAGAAAAGGACATGGATTTGCCTAAGTCAGAAAATGACATTTTTTGTCCTTTTGTTTTAAATGAAAAGTTCTAGAGAAACAATTTTGTAGAACTGAATTTAAATTTAGCAAAGGGAACAAATAAGATAGGGAAGATAAAGAAAAATGGTATGTGGTAAAAAGCTGAGGTCTGTTCCTAGTAAGCATACATACACAGCAACTGAATTACAGTTGATTTCAAGTCTTAATTCTGGTATTTCCCAACTTTCAGGTCTTTGAGCTTTAGTGATACTCATCTCACAGCTGTGTGTGTGAACATTTTAATGTTTTATTTGGTGAAACGTCACTGTCAGGGAGCGATCTGTTTCCATGAGTAAATTGCTGACCAGAGATGCTGACTGGTTATTCCATAGAGGAAAGGCTGTGCTGAACATAGTAACCTGAGTTTTTTCTACTTACATAATTTATATAGTTTTAGAAGAAAGCTTATTCTGGGTGGGATTCAGCAAAATGGTGTTTGGTATAGGGATGCATGTATATGCAGTATAGGGAGTTTGGTAGCTCCCCTGCAGAAGTCTTGAGCAAGGTGCTGTTTTCCTTTTGCAGTGCCCATAAATGAACGTCAGATGGCTGTGATAGAAGCGTTCCGCCATGCATGGAAAGGATACAAGGATTTTGCTTGGGGCCATGATGAACTGAAGCCTTTGTCCAAGTCTTACAGTGAGTGGTTTGGACTTGGGCTTACCTTAATTGATGCCTTGGATACTATGTGGATTCTAGGCTTAAAAGAAGGTAATTTATTTTTTCTCCTCCATTTTTTCCCCCTGAAATTGCTTATTTTCTATTCAGGCAGTATATGGTTAGAGTTCTTTAAGGGAACATTTATTAGATGTGGCTGATAAGTTTAGTTTTCCTGTTAGGGTGAGTGTGCACATGCACACACATGCACAATGTCTAAAAATAAATATTAAAAAGTATGAAAAGAGACCATTGCTCTTGGATTAGGATTTTGAGCCAGGTAATAATATTACACTATTACATATAACTGGATATATATGCTAGAAACTGAGAAATGGATTAATAAGTCGCTGGATTTGGTTTCTGCACTAAAATACTAGTGATATCTTTGTGCCATTATACAGCCACTGTGGGCTTTCTACCCACCAAATTCATGTAGTTAGCCTGAGATCTATTGGTTTGTGTTTTATCATACCTAACATAAATATTTCATAGCTGGATTTTAGAAGTTTATGTAAGGAATCAGTGGATAGAGGAGGGGAGTATTCAATACCACCTCTGTGAACTGCTCTACTGTCTTATGTTTTTCAAATATTCTGGAAGTAACTTCGTTTTTAGAAGACTTGCAAACAGATTCAAACAGATTTTAAATACCAAGTCAAAAATCTGCAGTTCTGTTGAAGACTTGATTAATCAGTATTTAAATGTGTAAGAGTGTTTTTGTTGTTGTCTAGGTTTTTTTTTTGTATTAATTTTTTTGGAACTTTATGTATTTAACACTGGTAGATAGCTTCCTTCGTAAACTTTTACAAATGATGCCATTCTTAGTAAGCATGATAGGAAGAACAGAGTTGCTAGAAAGGATACAAAGAACAGTGAAACCTTTTGTGGTTCTCTCTTTTCTAAGATTGAGGCTTGTGTAAAATACTAAATCAAACAAAAACTCCATATATTGTGTCTGCAGTGCTAGAATTGAGCAGGTTGTCTTGAAATTTTGTCAAGTTGACAGTGTACCGCTTTTTCCATAAAAAAAAAAAAAAACTGTGAACTTCATAGAGCTTTTAAAATATTAAAATTACACCTGCTCCACCGTGGTCTCCTCCACAGGCTGCAGCGTAGAACCCTGCTCCTCAGTGGTACTCCATGGGCTGCAGGGGAACATCTTGCTTCACTGTGGTCCCTCACCACAGGTCACAGGGGACTTCTGCTCTGGTGCCTGGAGCACCTCTTCCCCTACTTCTTCACTGACCTTGGCACCTGCAAGACTGTTCCTCGCTCCTCTCACTCTCCCAGCTACTGTGTGGCGCAGCGTTTTTTTCCTCTGTCTTAAACATGCTTTCACAGAGGCGCAAAACAACATCACTTATTGGCTCAGCTCTGGTCAGCAGTGTGGCCCTTACCAAACATGGGGTAGCTTCTAGATCCTTCTCACAGAAGCCACCCGTATGGCCCCCGCTACCAAAACCTTGCCACGTAAACTCACTACAAGTCTAAATGAAAGTTATGTTTGAGGTTGCTGATTTTTCTTATAAGGGGATAAATGCTAATGCTTCTGTGAAAAAGAGTACCTTACATTTTTTTACTTTATGGCTAGATAATGGTAACAACAGACAGCACAGATTTTTCTGTGGTTCTTCTCAAGTAGACTGAGAAGAATATTTACCCCAAAGCTGCACGAGTTTTCTTGGCTGCTGTAGTTGAAATCCTTTGTTCATTTCAGGTGATCCCAGACTTTATTCTTAAACAGGGTACATGTCATTTGCACCTTTTTTTGCATCCTTCTGCTTAATCTTCATATGGAATACCTTTCATTTCCGGGGAAATGGTTATTCTTCTGTGACTGTTCAAATGCAGGAGTTTCTGAAGGGTGTGAGATAGTTTAAGATAGCTTAGTCTTCAGTGTTAGAGGTGTAGTCTAACTCACATGGACCATGGAGATAAACCTGTGCGAGAGCAGTCATCAGGTGGTACTGCTGAAATGCTGTCAAATCCCAAGTGTCTTTTTTTATTTTTTAATTCCTTTTTGAATTAGTAGTGTCAAAACAACCACTTTTGTTTGTGGGGAAAAAAATTGCAAACAATTTTCAGTAGCATGTGTCTTTGTGTGGATTTTGTGAGTTGCGAGCTGAACTAGGAGGCAGGCTCCCCAGGATACTGCTAGACTAGAGGCATTAATGGCTTTGATTGAAAATGTTACCGGTTATCTTGATAGATCTCAGCCTTGGTTTAAAAAGATTTAATTAAAAATTTCAAACAGCTCTTGTTGGATGTGTAACTAATTGTCTGACAAATCAATGGATGGACTTGAAAGATCTCAATTTCTAGACTATATTAATAAAGAATTTTTCCAGTTCTTTTTATTTATTTTTGCTGAATATTTCTCTTTGTATACATCTGCAGTACATGCTGAATAACATCTAAGCTGCTGGTAATCAAACTTCACCTATTGTGTTCTCTTCGCTACAGTTTTCAACCAAAACCTATGATCTTGGTAGACAGATACATAAGTAATTGTCATGGATATATGGAATGCTGATTTCTCTAGTACAGTTTTTGGAAAATGCCAGAAATCCATAAGTGAACTACATTTTTTATCTTTCAGAGTTTGAAGAAGCAAGAATATGGGTAGCAAACAACTTAGTCTTTGATAAAAATGTGGATGTGAACCTCTTTGAGAGCACAATTCGTATTCTTGGTGGCTTGCTGAGCACCTACCATCTCTCTGGAGATAGCCTCTTCCTGGAAAAAGCTGTGAGTGATTAGAGTCTTAGTAATGAAACTGGACTGTATACCTCGTATTGGACAAAGTTGAGGGAAGATTCATCACAAAGTTGAATGTTGCCATTTGGCAACCATTTCATATTTAAAATGGTGGGAGAGGGATTTACTATTAGTCTTTTGATCCTGCACTTCTATTTGCACCCTTGATCACCTCAGAGCCCTAATGTGTTTTATCAGGTATTCTTATAGATGTGCCTGTTCCTCTGTTAATGAAGAGCTGACCATAATAAGAAAGTTTATGAAAAAAAAGGGTAAATGACTGGAAAAGAGTAATAGTTGTATTTTGTTCCCTCTTCTGTATAGGCATCTTAACAGCATCAACCACCTCCTTAAATTAGCATCTCAGTCATTTACTGCAGGATTAAATCCCGTTGTATAGGGACTGCAGACTCAAATGAGGCATACAGTACTAGGAACAAGGCAGAAACTCTGTAGTTGTTAGGAATAAATCCATGACCATTTTTAATTCTTAGTTTTAGATTCTGAAAGAAAGCAAAGTTACTGTTCTCTGTCTGGTTACTGAAAGAAAATATAAAGGACTGGGTGTTCATATATATTTTTGTGTGTGTGTCCTGTGCTCTTGGGTTTTCTTCAGAAAGACATTGGGAATAGGCTTATGCCAGCATTCAAGACCCCCTCCAAGATACCCTATTCTGATGTCAACATTGGCCGGGGCACTGCACATCCACCTCGCTGGACATCTGACAGCACTGTGGCAGAGGTGACCAGTATTCAGCTGGAGTTTAGGGAGCTCTCTCGTCTTACTGGAGATGAGAAATTCCAGGTACGGAAGAACGTGTTGATGTTCCTTTTTTCTGCCTATTTATTACACCACCGCTGACTCTGACTCTGTAATCCTTCAGTGATGTTAAATGAGTTTTGAAACTCTAGATGAAGGAAGAATAAGAAAAATCATTCAAATTATGTTCTTAATTATCAGAAGGTAGTAGTGGAGACAAATAATTATTTTTCTCCCTGAGGAACAGCTTTCATTTTTTATGAAGCAAAACAAAGCAAACAAACAAAAAAACACAGTTTTTAGTATTGGTGTTTTTTAACACCACGTTATTAGGTTTGAAAAAAATACTAAGCTAAACAAGGTCTGTGAAGCTGTGCCTTGCTTAATATGTAGAATTCTGTGTGTGGTTTCTTGATGCCATTATGTAAATGCAAAGAACAAAACCCTGTTGTTGCACTCCAAGGAATTAGAATTATTAAATTAGATTCTGAGTCACAGTATATAAAAAAAGTTAGTTGCAACAAAAGTAATTCCAGATAAAATAATAATTTCCACTCTTCTTTTTATTTGGTGATGTAATTCTATTGTGTTAAAGAATTTTTAGCTATAGAAGGTTCATGTAGTTGTTATTTTAGCTGGACTGCTATTGTGCAAATATAACTGAGTCAGATTGTTGTCTCATGCCCCAGTACTGTTTTTAGAAGTACTGGTTTTTGAATGGGGTTACAGCATTTGGGAATATAGCTGAATATAGCTTTGTATTTGGGAAGGAGATAGTTACAATTATTGCAAGGTAATCATATTTACCCTTAACATGAGGTTATGCAAGTCATAAAGTTTGAAGTCCTGTATTGAATATATTGCATGAATGGAACTTGATATCCCTGATACTAGTTTGAAGAAGAATAAAGATTTGTTTTCAGCCTGAAGCTACTAGCTATAGTCTTGTACGTGTAACTTGTTTTTTATTTTATTTCTTCTAGAAAGCTGTAGATGAGGTGATGGAGCATGTTCACACGCTCTCAGGGAAAAATGATGGACTGGTGCCTATGTTCATAAACACCAATAGCGGACAGTTCACTCACTTGGGTGTCTATACTCTGGGAGCCAGAGCTGACAGCTACTATGAGTATTTGCTCAAGCAATGGATTCAGGGTGGGAAAAAAGAAAATGAGTAAGTTCTTTCCACTTCTCATATTGGTGTGAAAATGGTGCAAGCTGTAAAAATTTTGCTGTAGATGACTGTGTAAAGAAAAATAATCTTTATGTGCAACAGTCAGCTAAAAATACCTCTTTTTTAAAAAAGCAAGCCAAGAGGACCTATGGTAAGTTGATGTAAAAACAGCATGAGAATTAGGCTTAATTTAAAAACTTATACTCCTCAGAAAATTTTTCTTTGTTGGCACATCAGATGCGAGGAGCACTAGAGACTGGAGAACAGGTAAAAGTCTTTGTGCTAAATATGGAGCATAAATAGGCTAACTTCTGAAATAATGTTGATACTTCATTTCTGCAGCGGTACAAACTTTCTCTGAGTTTCTTATTGGAAGACAGATTGTTTTAAATGGTTGGTTGAGGTGGCAGATTTGGTCTTCATGGTGTAACCTCATAGAAAGAAGGAAATACTGAAGCTTGGTATTTGCATAAGTGTTGCTTTATGTCTCATGTTTCTCCTACCTGCCCTGGATAAGTGAAGAGAATGTTTGTAAGGAGTAGAGCAATTAGAGATGTCGAAAAGGATTTCCTCCCAAACAAGACAACAAAAATAAAAATCTAACCAGTTTTTGTCCTTATAAGCTAATTATGTTGGACTTGTTCATGTGAAGGGGTTTAATCCACACAGAGAGACAATATGCCCTAGTGAGGCATTTTGGAGCAGATCTATAAAGAAAGTTTGCATCATGGCTTTTTGCAAGCCATACCTCATTGTAAACTGAGAACCATTGCCTTTAGGTCTATGAATGATAGCATTTTGTGAGCCTCAAAAAGAGAATTTCCCTTGTTTTGAGTACTTTTATGTAAGAAAAGCAATTAAATGTTGTGAAAAAGTTTCAAAACAGGGTAGTGAAATATTAGAAAAGATTGGGCAAGCTCATTGTTTCTCCATCTTCAGAGATTCTCAGAAATTAATTGGAAAGTCCCCGAACAACCTGATATAATTGAATCTAATTTAGAGGAGGGGGTTGAGCTAGAGATGTCCTTATTAGCCTGGATTAACTGTGGTATGAATTACTGTAACCTTAAGGATTCCTGAAATGAAATCTGATGGTTGCCTGGAAACAGAGCTGGTGATATCTTTACCTTAATACTTCATACTTAGGGGTTACTTGAAAAGCAAACCTGTATGGTTACATGGTAGCAGTAAGTGATAAATGTCCAATATCAGATGCGGTTAAACCTATTATGTGTGTATGTGTGCCAAATTGAAATGGTTTTAATTCACAGACTGTTGGAAGACTATATGAGAGCCATAGAAGGTGTGAAAAAACATCTTCTTCAGAGATCACAACCCAAGAAGCTTACCTTTGTAGGAGAGCTTGCTCATGGCCATTTCAGTGCCAAGATGGTAAGAATACACCTGCTTATAAAATGCCAATTAAAGAAAACAACAACAAAACAACTACCACCAAAAAATATCCACATATGTACAGGCAAATGCAAGCCTGCTGTGTCCTCTTTCCTCTCTGCCCACTCCCACAAAATGAACAACATCAACAAAAAAAACCCAAACCAAACAAACAAAAAAGCGCCTCGATAGCTGTTGTGTGTCTCATGAGTTGCCTGCAGCTTGTCGGAGAAAATCTGACCCGTAGTGATTGCTGTCTGAGCCAAGACATGTTCTCTAGACATGTCACTTCTGGAAGATGACAGAAATGTCCCTGTAGTTCTTTCACTGCTGATGTTGCATGTTGGGAAAGCAATACAGAATACTGTGCGCACAAGTCATCCTCAGGTGCCTGAAGAAGAATGGTACTCTTACATCTCTGATGCTCTATAGAAGTGAGGGGTAAAAGCTTTTTATTACTCCCAATAAAGTTGCAAGAAAGGGGCAAGCTTTCAGGCAGAAATATATATGAAATCTTGTCAATGTTTTCCAGTTGTAACAGTAGATGTAACTACAGTGGTTTTGTCTCTGTGAATGTTGTCTGTCTTAAAGCAGTGCTAAGGTGATTATTTCAGAGTAATGAAAATCTGCTTCAGCTGTCCTATCCCCCTTCCCCTAAGCTTTGTTTTCTGTGGCTGAATCGTCTTTCTCTTTGGTCCTACCACAGGTTTTATTTTAAAATACTGGCACTTGGGAAGTTCATCTCTTATGTTACATGTTTATTTTAAATACTATTCATTAAAAATACAATTTAAAACATCATTTACTTAAAGTATTATGTAAATATTTTAAATAATGGTATTTTTAGGCAATATCGTTTTCCTTTACCTTGCTGTTTTGATGGACATCATAGTTTATGAGCAGTTATTTTTGTGAAGATACTAGGCCTTCAAAATCTGCTAGGATCTCTTTTAAATGCTGTCTCAAAGTATTTTTCTTTTTCTAACGAACTTTATAGCAGTGCTTGTGTTCTATTATAAGTTTAATTTTAAGATCAGATGATCAGTTTGTCCCTTATTTAGTTGTCTCTATTGAGAACCTTCAGATGATCAACACCCCCCCTCCCCAGCTGGTATTAAATGTACAGTTCCTGTAAAACAGAACACCCCCTTTCCCCTAATTTGCCCAGACCTGCCACCCTTCTTTCAGATACCTGACATAAAAACACATGGTCTGATACCTTTTTAAATTTGTGATGTTACTGTAATAATGCTTTCCTGT
This sequence comes from Heteronetta atricapilla, assembly GCA_011075105.1. NCBI lineage: Eukaryota > Metazoa > Chordata > Aves > Anseriformes > Anatidae > Heteronetta > Heteronetta atricapilla. The sequence goes on along the minus strand of CM021747.1, from coordinate 100,270 downwards.
TTTGTGTTGCATTACACTAGATAGTTTAACTTTACTTTCAAGTACTTTGTACATGAAATGTCAAGAAAACAAAACACAAACAATTTGAATGCAAATGTGTCTGTATGTGTAATATTAATCTTGCTTCACTTGATTTTTGTAACTTTTTTCCTAGTAACAGTTGTCTTGCCTTACAGGATCACTTGGTTTGTTTTTTGCCTGGTACTTTGGCACTGGGAGCTCACAATGGATTGACTGCTGATCATATGAAACTAGCCGAAGCCCTGATAGAAACATGTTACCAGATGTACGAGCAAGTAGAGACGGGCCTGAGTCCAGAGATTGTGCACTTCAATCTTCATGCACAAAAGGGCCACAAAGATGTGGAAATCAAGGTGAACAGTTAGCTGGCCTCAACAGTACTTAGTCTCTTCTGTATCTCTAGTATGCTGTTAAAGCTACTGTCTGGACATTGGTGATGTACGCTGTTCTTGTGAAGCAGCTTGTTCTGTGGCTGCATTGCTTTACAGGTGTACCCTAGTCTGTGGTTTTAATTAACCCTGCAATGTATTTATTATAGAAGCTGAATTATACATAGTAACTTCTTTAGGGTAGGTGGAAATAGGAATTGCTATTTTTCTCTCTGCATGTGTATTAGTCCGAATTATTTGCTTTTCTATTTTTCTCATGCAGCCTGCAGACAGGCATAACTTACTGCGACCAGAAACTGTGGAAAGCCTTTTTTATATGTACAGATTCACCAGAAATAAGAAATACCAAGACTGGGGCTGGGAAATCTTGCAAAACTTCAATAAGTACACACGGGTAAGGTCAGCTGATAACGACCTGGTTCTTTCAGGACTATATTCACTCTCCCTCTGACAAGAACTTCTGAAACTTTGTTTCTCAAAAGCCGTCACATAACTGTGAGGATACTCATAAAAACACAACAAAATGTCGATTCATGCAGTGCCTTACAGTCTGAAATGCACCAAATACTTAGTATATTTAGTAAGATTACTTATATATTACATTGATTAAAAGTAAAATGAAGAAGGTCTGTGCAGACTACCGAAGTACTTGTATGCTGTCTTGGAAGCTATTAGGATCTATACTGTGATCTTTAGAGTTCAGAAGCTGAGAAGTACCTGGCTGGTTTGAAACAATACTTTGATTAAAGTGGCCAGACAAAAAATGCTGTGGAAGCATTAATGCTTTAGTAAAGGGCTTTTTAAAAATTTATTCTGACAGCAGTGTTCATAGAGATATTGCTTTGATATGCTGTAAAAGTGTGGTCTAGATGCCAATGGTCATTAAATACCAATGGTCTGTTCTTAACAGGATAGGTATGGTACTCTGGCCAACTGTAATGCAGACATTACACTATTTAATTCCTGTACATCTGTCCAGAAACTTCATTGGTATGTTCTTTGTGATACTTCTTTAAATTAAGCATAAATTGACATTTTGCTTCATTTTATTGTAGCAGTTTGTTTGGTGGTTTGTTTTGAATTGCACAGATTTTTTTTAAGAACTGAATTTTTATGTGCAAATGAAAAGCAAGTACTAATAGATGTTCTTAGCACTTTTCTTTAGGAGGAACTGCATGTTGAGGTTAAAATAAAATATTTTAGGTTATAGAAATATACAAAGTTTCTGCTTTTTTTTTTCTCTTTTTGCACAGGTTCCTACAGGTGGTTATACTTCCATTAACAACGTTCAGAATCCCAGTAATCCAGAGCCACGAGATAAAATGGAGAGCTTCTTCCTTGGGGAAACACTCAAGTACATGTTTCTGCTGTTTTCAGACGACTTAGATTTAATCAACCTTGACAAATTTGTATTTAACACAGAAGCTCATCCACTCCCAATCTGGGTGCCAGCATAGATAGGGTGTTAGTAGACATTGCAGTGGTGTTGTTTTTATCTTCAAGTCACTTTAATTTTCAGGGTTTGAAGAGAGATGCTATATTGCACCTTTTTTAGGCTTAAACAAAACCTTTGAGAAAGCATCTCTGGTTTGGAGAAGTCATGTCAGTCTTATATCTAATCCCTGTGCTTTGGTTCTGTGATGGACAATCTGTGCAATATTAAGCTGCTTTTCCTGGTACTGATCATTATGAGGTTTAGAGAATACTCATAGTGTGGACCATGACATTCACAGGGCTATGGTGAACCAGAACTCACTTATGTCAATCTTAATAAATGCTAATTAAATATCAGGAATGCAGCAAGATGTCTTAAAGCACAGGGATGTCTCTGGAGAGAAGGAATAAGCCTTCAGGTTTATTCTGGACATACTGAAACACTTGGTTATGGTGCCATTCCTTTGTAAGAGCATATAGTGTTTCAGATGTTAAGCGGAATAAACGATGAACCGTAATTTCCCAGGTAGAAGTTAAAGCTGTCAGTATTGTTACTGATACTCTTGATCTCATTCCAAACTACCAAGCTATGCTGCATCACATTAGAAGGAAGTGGCAACAGAGCACCTGTTGTACAGTGTCTTAGTTTTATAGAGCACTTTGAACAATCTGTTCAAGCTGTGGCTGAAATGAGTGATGGAACAGAATTTGCTGCTGATTTGGCTCAAAGTGGTATATAATTTTATAGACGTTTTGCAGTTTTTTTAACTTATCTGCAGGAATGCAGGAGACAATGTGAAACAAGTGAAACTACACATGCATTATATATATTAATTGTATCAGTTAGACCTCAGGTATTCTGACTGAAAGCTGCTTTGTGAGGTTGGGCGCTGGGAAAGCTTGTGAGCACATTATAATTCCAAGTAAACTTCCTTCCATCCCTTCCTGTCCACATCTTGCATTGTAAGGTGTTTGTTGATTCAACATACAGCAAAATTCAGTTTATTCATCATTGTTTAGACTGTAGAGAAGTTGTCAATTTTTTGTTGTTGTTAGGGGTTCCTTGGTAGGCACGTTTTCATCTGAAGTATTAAAAGCAGACAGTCTAGTTGTATTATGAGGTTTCCCGGTTGCAATAGAATTACTGAAGATTTTTCAGTTCTTTGAAAAGAAAGCAGACTCAAGTTTGCTTTGTATAGAATCTTATGGGAGCCTTGGGATCTTCTGTTTTTGTATGTGCAAATAGGTTTTAAATCATGCACTTGGAAATCAGCTTTCTGTACTTTTCTGGCTTTGGCTTTCAATCTACTTGGACAGTTCCGTATTCACAGATCACAGAAATTTGTTTGTAATTTTAAAGAGGTTGTTCTCACCAAAATGTCTTTTCCCCTTTTTAATTAGTTAATTGGAGCAGTGGGAAGTATGCAGGTGTATGGTAGTGAGGTACAGTATCCTATAAATCTAGGGTTGCAAAACAGAACTAGTCTAAATCTGATTGTAATGGTTAATTTTCCAGTGGCTTAGGCATATGTGTATTTTATAGCATTTGTATCCATTGACTTTTAAAGTAAGGTATATCTTTATTTGTTTTATGCTGATTAATTCTGTTTACTTGAGTTTGAACTTACTATATGGACCACCACTGAAGTCCTTTGAAGAATCTTTATCATTCCATTTACTAATGATGACTTATGGAGATGAAGGAATTTTATAAATTGCACCTTTTTCTGTTGTCAAAAAGACCCTGTGATTTTTCTAGACAGGGCAATTTTGTGCAGAATTACAATGTTCCTCCAGTTCAAATGCCAGCAGTAACCTTGGAAGTACGTTTCTCATGTGTGCAATGTAATCCAGTAGCCTTAGCCTGCACAATCTATTTGATACTAAGATTTTCTCTGAAGTAACAGAGAAGGAAACTGCTGTTGAAATGGAGGAGGAAAGACCTTCAGTTTTTTAGTTTGTGAAGCAGGTTTGTGTTACTTTGGAGCTCAGCTTTGGCTAAAAAAAAATGGAGGATTAAAATGAGATAAAAGGGAAAAAAAAAAAGATGAATTCAATGTGAGTACACAACCTCTTGTTCTAACTTGAGTTGCTTGGGCTGCCTGCCTTCAATTTCAGCTAGTATTGATCCCGTAATTGCTGATGTTGCCATGGATCATAAAAACTCCAGACTCTGGTGTTTCATCTATATGACAAGCCCTGTTGAGGGAATGAAGAGAAGTATGAAGATGTGGAATATATCTAGGTGTTCACCAAAAATCTGTTGTTGAAGTCTTACGCTGATCTTAATGGAGCTGGCTCTACGAATGAGACTGGGAGTCTGTGTTAAAATTTCCTTTTGTGTCATGTTTAACATGAGAGTAATACTAATCCATTGCAGAATGAGCAAAACGAAGGAAAGAAGAATAAACACGCACTTTTGCATACACATTTTTTTTCTTCTAGCTGAGCTTGTTGGTCCAACTGACTTATATACCTAATTCTTTATTGGAAACTGAATTGTCTTTGCTAAGTGTGATTTTCCTGTACTCATCCTTCAAGTCTGAAGTTAAGAGTGCTCAGCTATGTTTAGTATAGAAAGCAAATGCTTGTTTGACTCCTTTATCACATGTGAAATGGCACTAACCTGAATAATATGACAAAAGCTCATCTGCTTCTTCCTATTCTTTTGCAAAAGTCATTTTAATTGCTTATTTGTTTTTACTTCCTTAATATAATATGTTGTGTCAGATCAGATTATGAACTTTGTCCATCTCACTCCTACTATGTATTTTCCCTTCCTGCCCTCCCAAAGCCAACAGAAATTGTGCACTTTTTTTTTTTTTCCAGGGGCATGTGGGGGTGTACTCTTATGGTTCTTGAACCACAGCCTTAAGTCTGGGGTCTGCAATTCATTCTGGTGTTTCAGCATCCTAGTGTGCTTCTGACTCTTAAGTCAAATGTTGTGGAAACATAATCTCTTCAAGCCAGTGATTTTGTCCTTTTGCACAAAGAGCTGCCTTGGTTTCTCTCCAAGAGCTTGAGTGCCTTGTCTAATTTAACTAAAGCTAAATAAATAAATAAATAAAGTTGTACCCAGCTATACTGTTTATTTATGCTTTCACTGAGAAACAAATGGGTATGGTCACACCCACAGAGAACTGCACAAGTGTAGGGGTTGGAAACCTCCCGCTCTGGGATTTAATCTGTTTGCTCAAAGAAAATTCAATAGGTGGATGGGGAGCACATTTAGCATCTAATCTTTGTTAAACCTTTTTGAGAACTGAATTCTTGCTACCAGACTGGGAAACTGAGAGTTTTGCAAGGTCCATGGTATAAGCTTACAGGGGGCCTTCCATATTGAACATTTAAGATTTTCAGCATTAAATGTCAAGCTCAAATACAGCTGTATTTACTCCTCCGAATACTAGACAAAGAATCAGCTCGCTTTCCTATTCTATATCTGTGTGATAGTGCAGTGATAAGGAATGCAGATAGGACAGTTTTTTTGCAACTAACATGTAAACAGTTTTGTGAGTTCTTTGCATTTTTCATGCTCTAAGACTTTTTTTTCCCCCAACTCCACATTGGAAAATATTTTTTTTTGTGCGTGTGTGTTTGGTTTTTTTAGGTTGTTTGTTTGTCTGCAAGTATTGTTGGAACTTAATGTCAAAGTCTGGAGGCTTCTGCTTCCACTAAAAACGAAACCTTTGGATATTCATGTTTTGTGCCTGCCAGCTTCCCAGAAAACCTGCTCATTTGCATGATCAGTTTCCAAACTCTGACTTAAAGGCTTGTGGCCAGAGACACCGTTCTTACTGCTTTGTGCAACGTTCCCAACTTGGTCATACCTTCCTTATGCTGTTATGTGGTGATAAAATAAGCCTTTTCTCAATGACATCACTGATACAGGTCTTAAACCAGCATTTATTTACAGTGTTTCAGGTCATGTTGTGTCTGCTTGCACTCCATTTTTCTTTTGTGTTCCCAAAAATTCAGCCACAAGCACCCATCCCACAATGTGTATGAGTGGTGACTCCTGCTGTTGGGTTTTCCATGTCAGTTCACAGAGCACCATATAGCTAGGTTTTTCTACTTTGATCCCACTCTTTCTTGCCCAAGGTTTCAAAATGTTATATATGTTTGTGGTACTACCTTCGGTCTTCAACCACAGTTTGAAGCATATTTTTGTAATTATTTTTAGTACTGCTCATCCATAATCTGCATGGAAGTCCATGTATATCTAGTTTATCCCTTTGCTGTAGTACTTTAGATTTTAGTATTTATCCATCCATATAAATCAAACACTTGATGCATGTCCCTCACACTATGTGGATTCCTCTGGGGCAGGTACTGTCTGCAACAGGAAAATAAGGGATCAGCCATAGTTCATTGTAAGAGGATTAAAGAATTTGTATCCCTGTGGAAGCTCATAAGATGCCTTGGGCAGCTGATCGCTCAAAGGCACCACAAAAGCTGATGTCCAAAGGTGGTAAATTGCAGATTACTTTCCAAAAGGTGTACACTGAACTTGTTTGCTTTAATGTACTGCTGGTTTGGTTTAGGGTGCCTGCTTGCTGGTAGCTAAAGATGCTGTTAGGTAATAGAAGCAAGATGCAATCCTCTCTTTTTGCACAGACATCCACCACTGTATGCCTTTTTTATGTGGTGCTACTAATGAATAATTGCTAGGGTACAGCAAATCTCTAGTTCAGAAAAGCTGGGTGACGAGGGGTGTCTCTGTGCATGGAAGATGAATACCAGGTTGTAGCTCACTAAGGCAGATTTGTATGACACATAGTTTCAGGAAAAAAAAAAAAATCTGAAGCATGACTAGTAATGAGCAAAAGGGATGCTGACAGCTCTTAGCAGAGGGATGCAGGTTTTCCTACAGCACAAATGGGAAGGGAAAAAAAAAGTATTAGTGAGGATATAGTTCCATTAGTAGTCTTAAAGCCTCTTTATTTGGGGCAAACAATTAGTTTGACTAATTGTGTCTTCCTAATGGTGTTCTTCATTTGTAAATATCTAAACAATTTGATAAATGGACTTCCATCTGCTCCTGTTCTTCTTCCCTGCATTACTCAATAGAGGGCATGGGGCAGAAGTTTTGGCCTTCTGAGCTTAAGAACAGGAAAGAGGTAAGTTAGTCTTACGCAAACAAAACCAAATCCTTTTATCAGCACCTGAATATTGTGAAGTAACATCAGTGATTGATATTGTAGCTCTGGGAACCAATGTACTGTGATGGCAGGGAGGACCTGGTAGTGCAAATACTTAAATTCTTGTGTTTGAGCAATGTAATGTAAGTTGAAGCAATGCCATGACTTTGTGTAAGTAATGCAAGCCTTTGGTGTCCTGTGAGACTTCTTTACTAACTCATAAACTGAGGCATCCAACTGATAACTAAGATGTAATATTTTTGAAATTATGCTGGTATTTATTGGTATATAGTAATTCTAGTAGGTGAGAATGTACTTGTTAATGTGCAAAGATGAGTTTACCTTGAAAGATCAAAACTACCCTTTTTTATCTTCTTTGCTTATACTACCAAGCCATGAAATTGTCATATACTTTAATAAACTTGTATTTTATTTTAAAAAGACCTGAAGATGTCTCAAGTGTAAGTGCATTTCCTGGTCACTAGTACTCAGCTCCTGAGTAACAGCAGTACAAAACAAAAAAACACCCACAGCGCTGCATGAGGCTGACCAAGTCTATTTGTGTAGCTGATCACTAGTGGAATCTCTTGTGAATCTGTGCATGCATGATACAAAGATGTCATGAGACTGCCTAGGGACAAAATTAGAAGGGCCAAAGCCTAACTTGAGGTCAAACTGGCTTTTGCTGTTAAAGAGGAAAAAAAAATATAAATACATAATCAAGAAAAGGAGGACTAAGGAGAATCTCAATAATTTCTTGGTTGTGGAGGGAAACATAGTGACAATAAATGGGGAAAAGACTGAAGTGCTTAATGCCTTCTTTGCTTTGGTCTTTAGCAGCAAGACCACTTGTTCTCTGGGTACTCGGCCCCCTGAGCTGATAGATGAGAGCTTTCTTCTGCTCCTAGGCCCTTATAATCCACAAGGAAAGGGTTAGTGACCTGCTACACCACTTAGATGTGCACAAGTTTATGGGGTCAGATGGGGTCCACCTGAGTGTAACTGAGAGTACTTGTCAAACCCCTTTCCATCATGTGTCAGCAGTCCTGGCTATCAGGAGATCTCAGGCAACTGTCAGCTAGCATACGTGACACCCACCTACCAGAAAGTTTCCTGGATCCTCCTTCCAGCCTATAGGCCTGTTAGTCTGACCTGGGGAACCTCATGTAGCAGATTGTCATTACACAGCATTTACAGGAGAACCAGGTGATCAGGTCCAGTCAGCATGGGTTTATCAAAGGCAGCAAGCTTCCCTTGGAGAGCTTGCTGGACAGATGTATGCTTCATTGGGTTAAAATTTGGCTGTGTGGCTGGGCTCAAAGAGTTGGGGTGAATGGAGTTAAATCCGGTTGGAAGCCGGGGGAAAGAGTGTCTGGAAAGCTGCCTGGAGAAGAGGGACCTGGGGGTATTGGCCAATAGCCAGTTAAATATGAGCTCATATGGCCAAGAAGTCCAACAGCATCCTGGCTTGTATCAGAAGCAGTGTGGCCAGCAGGATTAGGGAAGTGATTGTCCCTCTGTACTTGGCTCTGGTGAGGCCACACCTTGAATACTGTTCAGTTTTGGACCCCTCACTACAAGAAGGACATCGAGGTGCTGGAGCGTGTCCAAAGAAGGGAGAAGCAGTTGAGGGAGCTGGGGTTGTTTAACCTGGAGAAAAGGAGGCTCAAGGGAGACCTTACCACTCTCTACAGCTACCTCAGTGGAGGTGGTGGTGTTGGCCTCTTCTCCAAAGCAACAAGCGACAGGACAAGAGAAAATAGCCTCAAGTTGCACCAGGGGAAGTTTATGTTGGATACTAGGAAAAATTTCTTCACTGAAAGGATTGTGTGGCATTGGAACAGGCTGCCCAGAGAAGTTACTTGAGTCACCATCCCTGGAGGTATTTAAGAAAAGTGTAGATGTAGAGCTTAGTAGCATGGATTAGCAGTGGACTAGTACTAGGTTAAAGGTTGGACTTAGAGGTTTTTTCCAGCCTAAATCATTCTATGATTCTATGTAATGACCATACCTCTGCTTTTCCTCTAGTCATCCAATTTTTATGTTCTCTAACAATTTACCTTCATCCTACCCAATATACTGTTCAGGACAGTGATGACTCCTGGGCCTTGAGGTAAGCTTTTATTCTTTCCACCATTTGCAATAACTTCTCATTAGTAGGTGAACATGAAACACTCAGAAAATCATTTTGGCTTCAGTCAGTGATTTATCCTTTTGTTTTTCTTTTGATTCTTGATAAGGTGCAGGTGGGACACTTCAGGAAGGTGAATTTTCATCAACATGGTGGAGGAGATAATACCTTCTCAAAAAGAACAGGTCAGCAGGCTGTGGCCTTTTGCAGCCTGGTAGCAAGTAGTGGCAGCCTTGCCACCTCCATACAGGCCCTGTGTGTCTTATCACAGCTACCCGCTTGCTGCAGCTCCAGAGTGCTTCTCCCATCCTCTTTTCATCCTTGCAGATTTCACCCAGTCACTGATGATGCTTGCTTCTAACGTGCGTGCCTCTATGACAGATGGGGGGTCAGCTGGATTGTGTCCTCTAGAGAAAGCAGAGCAGTATGAGCTAGTTAGGGGAGAGCACTGATACATTTTGGCTAAGCCTTATCTTTGTCTCTTGCACAGGGAAAGCATAGCCAGGGAACCAATGGACAGAGATCATCTCTTTAGTCTCATGGTTTGTACTTCATATTTAAACCCCAGTTAACATAACGCCCAACAAGCTCGGGGGAGGCAAGACAAGCACAGAGCTCTGCCTTGTATCAGTGGCTGCTGCCCTCTGTGCTGGAGGACTGAAGACTGATGGCTAATGCCAGGAGACACTGGACTACTTCCTATGACTGATTGCCATCAGACACTCATGGCAATTCCAGTGCAAGGAGAACATGTTCCAAGAAAGTGCATGAGTTTAGGGATGAGTCCTGCATAGCCTGTCTTCCATGAAGGCTAAAAGAGCACTTGTATTAGGTTAGAAAATGACTCCAAAATTATGCCTTAACAGTCTGGTATCCAGTTCTATTTAAATAAAGTACCTCCTTGTTCTGTGGACTGTGGCTAGCTAAGACCAAACATCCATGGCAGTAGGATCTTGCCATCCAAAGGAAAGTAACCTGTCAGTTACTACATACTTACCGGAGATCCAGGTGATGAGCACCTCCTTTAATGATTACTGCAATTAGTGAGGGACTTAGGCTGCTATTTATCTGGAATGAAAGGAACAGAGATAAACTTTCACCAAGTAACCAGGCAGAACTGGACATCAGTTCTGAAAACTGATGTGGGCAGGAGTGATGAAATGCATGGGAAGAGATTGTTGGTATAGCTGGTACTGTGTGCATGGTATAGCTGGTACTGTGTGCACTCCTCTTGAGTCAAACCCTGTGACTCAGGTGAATTGGAGGCTTCCCCTAATATGAAAACTCAGCCTAATCTACAATAGGCAGTTTGAAATACAAGCTTCATGCACCCTAAGGACCCTGTTCGTTTTGTAGCTGGAACTGCCAAGCCAGCCTAAAACAAGGGAACACCTGCATTATATATAATCAAGAGCTCAACTAACTCAAAATCCTGTCTTGGGTCTTTTTAAAGTAGAGTTCTATCACCACTCTGAAGTTTTGTTGACTCTAAACTGAAATGTTCCCAGGTTTAGATTGATGATTACAGCAACTGCCTGATCTAACAAAACATGCTAAGAAAGGAAAATTCAAGGTGCATTCAGTGCTGAGACTGTCTTGAAATAGAATTGCAAAGGGTTAAGGTTCATAGAATCACAGAATGGTTTGGGTTGAAAGAGACCTTAAAGCCCGTACAGTTCTATGCCCCAGGGACACCTCCCACCAGCCCAGGCTGCCCACAACCCAATCCAACCTGGTCTTGAACACTTCCAGGGGTGGGGTAGACTCAGAAGGTGGTGGATTCCTGCCGTGTCTGCTATACTCAGGAAGCCACCACTACTGCCGCAATGTTTCTGGCTGTTTGGCAACTCACTACTCAAACGTGTCTCTCATAAACGTCTGGGGACTCCTGAATGCACAAAACAGCCACTTGCAGAAATTTAGATAGGCTACAGTTGAATTGCAAGAGCTGATTTGAAAGGGAGAGGTGGGCAGTGCATCACCTGGGAAGGCTGCTGTCTGCTTGGTGGATGGGAGTTCACCTGCTTACCCCACCTCCAGCCCATGGGTCCAAGTCTCCATTTGAAAAAATTATGTTGCTTGCACTTTTCAAGTCTGAAATTCAAAGATGACATTTGAGAGGCTTCCTTTCTGCCCATTTACCCACACATGTTCGGCTTCTACAGCAAATAAAAACAGTAACAGAAAACACAAGAGAACAGAACTTCCCACTTCCATCTCAGAGAGAGCGAAGTCTGCTCAAGCCCTAATACTGGGCCTGGTGGCTGTGTTTTTCTGCTGGCACATGTTAGTTAGCTATGCCTGTCCCCCTGCAGGGCTCAGCCAGGCAAAAGGAATGCAGGGAGAAAATTACATGAGCAAAGTGATGAGCACCCAACACAACACACCTCCTCCCCAGAAATTTGTCTGCAGCCACTGTGCTCTTGGCTTCACGCTCCATTTGCTCTGACAGTACTGCTCTCTCATGGCTTCTGTGAAGGGCATCTGGGGGAACATGTCAGTCACATTGTTGCTGTTGAATGTTAAGTTGATCTCTGTACAAACCTGAAAGAGGTACAAGAATTGCCATTGGAGGTAGAGGTGGGGGTGGGGAGGATGGTGGTGGGGAATAAACAGGGCAGCTGTTGAAGCTTGCTGGTGTCTCTAACACCTTACCTGATAGTCCCAGGCCTCAGCATCCATGCCAGTGCCACAGCCTGTGGGATCAGCACAGGGCCGATACAGTTGGTATATGTCGTAACACTGTACTGAGCCGGAGGAGTTGTACAATACCCCTGCCAGGTGGAAACACAACACAAAGCCAATTCATTACCCCTCTGCCCTTTCAGCCACAGCCTTTATGAAAGTTGTGCATCCAAGACCATCGAAAGGGTGGATACCCCAGGTAGGTGAGCAGGTAAGGCAGGGAAAGCCCTAGCAGCATAGGTACCAGCTTTGGGTTATGATCACAACTTTTTGCCAAAGTGTTCATAGGGTCTCACTACTGTCTATGTTCTATCCCTTGATTCTGCTGCATCCACAGTTAGGAAGAGGCTCCCAAAAGTTTCCTGCTATCTCTGCTCATGCCAAAAGCCGAGTGACCGGCTAGCTAGTCTTTGGGAGGGCCCCAGCCTCCAATCCCTAATGCACCCAAGAGCAGGCTGTATAGAGAAAATTAGTCTCCAGCACAACTGGCTTCAAACTGAACTGGACGTGTCTGCTGACACCATCCTCCTCCCCCTCCCAGAAAGTATCTGTTGTGTGAATGCCTCTAATTAAGCAAGAAGGCCAAGGGGGTGCATGTCACAAGATTTTGTTTGACTTGTTCAAAAAGGGAATGATGGCATGTGCAAGCTTGCCCTGATGAAAGCACCTGACCACAGGGTCCAGTGAAGCATAGCTGGGAAGCTGCAGAGGAATTAGTTGCTTTTGTGCAGATGGGTAGTTACCAGATAGCACGAGGAGGACTGCAGTAACACCAGTGGCTGTCCACTGCTGCCAGTGTCACAGCCCACAGGCAAAACCCACAAACACTGTTTCTGCGATAACCAGCACCAACAGCTTTGCTGGAAAACAACCCCACTTAGCTCTGCGAGGCATGCAGCACTCAGCTCCTGCAGACACAACCTGAAGAGGCACGATGAGGACAGAAGATGCTGCCGTGTCTGCATTTTGGATGGGTTGGTGGAGCAAGCAGCACAGCCTCAGCTCCCTCAAAGCATGAAACCCCTGGTTCATCTGCAGATGACTACACAGGACATGCACTGAGTGTACGACGACAAGTCCTGGGACTGTGCTGTTCAGAGTGATGCTGCTCAGCTCGCAGACCAACATGGAGAGGCTTGTGGCTGACACTTACCTGGTGAGACTCCTAGAAGGGATCAGCAGCCTTCGTGCCCAGAAAGCACTGTGTGATGTAACACTGGAGGCAGAAGGGGTTTGCTTTCCAGCACACAAGATCATTTTAGCGTCAGCAAGTAATTACTGCAAGATCCTGTTTGTTGGAAACTTGACAAGAGTGAGAAGCTTGGATCGTAACATCCATCTGAAAGCTGTCAGTGCTGCAGGGCTGAGGAATGTTCTCAACTTCATTTACTCCAACAAATTAGATCTTTCATTACAGAATATCGAGGAGACATTCAAAGCTGCAGAAACCCTGCTTGTTCGGGAAGTCATCAAGCTATGCTTCCAATTTCTGGAGGGCTGTTTGAACTGTGAGAACTGCATGGATGTTCTTAACATTGCTAAAAAACTTGACCTGGCAGAGTTGAGAGAGAAAGCCATGTACTATGTAGGGCAGAATTACAAACAGATACTGGCTGATCCTCAGTGCTTGAAAGATCTTGACAGAGGAACCCTTTGTGAAATTTTAGACAGGACCAACACAGAGGGGTGCAGCAAGCTGGAGCTGTTCAGAGCTGCCATGAGCTGGCTGCAGCATGACCGCACACGGCTGGAAGATGCAGCAGACACTTTAAGGTGCATAAGATTCCCTCTCATTCCTTTACAGGCTCTGCAGTGCTTTGTTCAGGAAATGCCTTTTATGAGGCTGGATTCAGGCTGCCACAGGCACCTTCAGGAGGCTCTGACTTACCATTCCCTGCTATATGCTCAGCCACTCCTGCAGACCAGACGCATGAGCTCCAGTTCCGCCATGCTGCTTATTGCTGGTGGCAGAACCACTGACAATTGCATTTGCAGAGAGATGTGGGCTGCTGACAAGAGCTGCAGCACATGGCACAAGGTTGGGGACCTCTGTGTGCCAGTGTACAACCACTGTGTAGCCATCATCAGTGACTTTGTCATTGGGGGACAGTGCAAGTTTGATCCCATGGGAAAGCAACCATCAAATGAGGTAAGACACAAGAAACTTTTAGACTTGGAAAAATGGCTAGGGAAGAGAGGAAGGGAAGGAGGGAGGGAGGGTATGTTATTCGGCTTGCTCACTGAAGGTCTCCCACCTCTACATATTAGAATTGCAGAATTATCTTGATTTGGAAAGGACCCACAAGAATCATTCAGTCCAAGTCCCACCTCCATGCAGGACCACACAAAAATCAGACCCCGTGTCTGAAAGCATTGTCCAAATACTTCTTGAAGTCTTGGTAGCTTTGGTGCTGTAAACACTTTCCTGGGCAGGCTGTTCCAGTGCCCAACCACCTCTTGGAGAAGAACCTTTTCGTAACACACAGCCTGACCCTCCCCTGTTGCAGCTCTATGCTGTTCCCACGGGTCCTGTCGCAGTTTCCAGAGAGCAGAGATCAGCACCTGCCCCTCTGCAGGGGTGCCAGCTCCATCAGCAAGGTACTGCTGTTTCAGCTGTCCAGCTCTGAATGTAAACCATCCCTCAACCCAGAGAAAATGTTAATTAGTTCTTGAGGACACATGAGATGCAAAGCCAGGCACCTGCTTTCTGCTAGCCATCTCCTGTATTTCTAGGTTTTCCGATTTGATCCATGCAACACTTCCTGGCTTCAGGTTGCCAGCATGCTGGAGCAGCGGACATGCTTCCATGTGGATGTGCTGTCTGATCGTATCTTTGCTGTGGGTGGTGGGACACTGCTGGGGACCCTCACCTGCACTGTGGAATCATACCAGCCTGCTGACAACAAGTGGGAGTTTGCAGCTCCTTTCCCCTATTGCTGATCATGCAGGCACAGTCTACAAGGGAATCCTCTATATTTCAGGTGACAAAGCTAATCAAAATCAGTGTGTTTCCATATTCTTTCATTGGTTTTTACTGGCATCTTAACATCACAGTCCAAGCCTGTACCCACACCAACACCCACAGCTCATGCCCTTTTCCTGCTGTGTCAGCACAACCTCACTGTGATCTTGAACTGCAGGAGCCATTTTCTTTCCATGACATTAAACATGTCATCATCTACTTGCAAACTACACTCCTACTTGGCTCTGACCTTGCAGTCCTGGCTAAAATCCCAAAGCTTTGCTGTCTGAAGAGGTAAATGAGGGCCCTAGTGCTGGGGATGGGATTATACTTTGGTATTAATCTGAATGGAAGATGTGGTACTAACTCCCCTGCACTGCACTGTTAGTCTATATAATAAGTACAGTGCAGGTTCTTATCTTATAACCTGCAGGACCTGTACAGCTCTTATCCTCTAAGAGACCCCTTGATCTTTACAAGGATCTTTGGTAGATAGTGCAGTATGTATGTTTAACAAGAAAGCACCATGGATTTAAACATTTCACAGAACTGCTGGAGGATCTTTAGGTTCTATAGCTACTAATTCAGACTTGAAAGATAGTCTTTAGTTTCTTCTAGAAAAAGCGCTGTGGTGTTTGTGTTATTGGTCTGCAATTACAAGTCCTGGGGTCTGCCTGTCATTGCTATAGGATCTATGCTTCTTAAACCCCTTATTGCCAGCTGGGATCCCGGTGCTGATCTAGTCCAAATTAATTTTTAACTGTACACTTGCAAAGACCTGCACTTACCTGTTACTATTTGTACACCCATGGTCTGGAGAGCAGAAAAGGCAGTGCACAGGCTATCTTAAAGTAACACACACCCCACTAACAGCAGGACACTTGTACTGGCTGTGCAGATGACCAAAAAGGAAGGATACTGGTTCAGCCAGAGGAAAAGTTGGGGCTCAGGTACAAGTCCCTGCTTTGGCTCAGTTGACCCATGGTGCCACAGAAAGCTCATTTAACCATTGTTTGTCTTGATTCCTACCAGACAGCAAGGACAAAATTGCCTCCTTGCTTCACAGAACTTCAAATGTGCTGTAGTGATCTAGGCTGGATAACACTATTCCAGAAGTACCCTTTACAAAAAAGACCTTACCTGTCTACAACCTTAATTTACTTCTAAAATCAGTGGCATAACTGCAAATTTGATTTACCCTGCCCAAGCACTCAGAAATTAAGTGTTACTTTAATAAAAGATGTAAAAATAAGCTCCACGCAGACAAAGTGTCCATGTTGTCCTGGTTTTGGCTGGGACAAAAGTTAATTTAACAAAAGATAATTTTCTTTATAGAGAAGAGATGGTGCTGTGTTTTGAGTTTTTGATGAAAATAGCAGAGATAGCACACCAATGTGTTCAGTTGCTGTTGAGCAGTGCTTACAGAGCCAAGACTTTTCTATTTCTTGTGTTGCCCTGCCACTGAGGAGGCTGCACAAGAGCTGGGAGGGGACATAGCCAGCACAGTTGGCCCAAAATGGCCAAAGCAATATTATATTCATAGAATCATAGAATCATAGAATATTCCAAGTTGGAAGAGACCCATAAGGATCATCAAGTCCAACTCCTTGCACCACACAGGTCTACCCAAAAGTTTAGACCATGTGACTAAGTGCACAGTCCAAACGTTTCTTAAATTCATACAGGCTTGGTGCAGTGACTACTTCACTGGGGAGCCTGTTCCAGTGCGCAACCACCCTCAGTAAAAAATCTCCTCCTGATATCTAGTCTGAACTTCCCCTGCCTCAGCATCACCCCATTCTCGTGGGTCCTATCACTGGTGTTTATGGAGAATAGGTCACCCGCCTCTCCACACACCCCCTCACAAGGAAGTTGTAGACTGCGATGAAGTCCCCCCTCAGCCTCCTCTTCTCTAGGCTGAACAGGCCCAGTGACCTCAGCCACTCTTCATACATGATCCTCTTCAGGCCCTTCACCATCTTCGTCATCCTCCTCTGGACACTCTCCAACAGTTGAATGTCCTTTTTGTACTGTGGTGCCCAGAACTACACACAGTACTCAAGTTGAGGCTGCACCAGCTCGGAGTAGAGTGGGACGATCACTTCACTTGCCTTACTAGTGATGTCGTGCTTGATGCACCCCAGGATACGGTTGGCCCTCCTGGCTGCCAGGGCACACTGCTGGCTCATATTCAATTTGCTGTCAACCACAATCCCCAGATCCCTCTCTGTGTGGCTGCCCTCCAGCGTCTCGTCGCCCAGTCTGTATGTACGGCCAGGGTTGCCTCGTCCTAGGTGCAGGACCCGGCACTTGCTTTTGTTAAACTTCATGAGGCTGGTAATCGCCCAGCTCTCCAACCTGTCCAGATCTCTCTGCAAGGCCTTTCCATACCATAGAATGTCATGCTCAACAATACAACTGGGGGGAGGGGGAAGGAGGAAGGAGGGACACTGGGAGTTACAGCATTTGTCTTCCCAAGAAACTGTTATATGTGATGGTACTGCTTTCCTGGAAATTACTGAACATCTGCTTGCTGATGGGAAGTAGCAAAAAAAATATTTATTTTGCTCTGCTTGCATGCACAGCTTTTGCTTTACCTAGTATACTGTCTTTCTCTCAACCCACAAGTTTTTCTAACTTTTACCTTTCTGATTCTCACCTCAGGCACTATTGTTGAGTAAACAAGTGGCTGTGTGGAGCTCAGCAGCCTAATGGGGTTACACCACAATGCATACAGAGAAAGCATCAAAGTCCCAGGAAGCTGGGCATATATCCAACCAGAAGTATCACCTTCATTTTTTGCAAAGCCTCTCTGCAGGTTGGAATTCAAGAGGCAGAAAGTTGAAAGTATTTACCCTTCCAATAGCAGCACCTTTGACCTGTAAGGAACATTTTTTAAGGCAGCCCTGAAATACACAAGTGACTGCCTAAAAGAGAAAGTTGACAATAGCAATGGCAGATTGGCTCTGAACTTTGACTCTTTGTCATTTGGTCAAAGAACTTCAAATTTTTTTTTCAAAAAACTATTCTGTGACTGTCTGCAGGAAGCAGATTCTGTAACTAAAGCTGTTTGTGCTTCCTGGCTGCACCTGAAATACCCCAAGAGCTGATACAAAACTCATTTGTGAAAAATTATCTGCAGAAACAGTTGGAACTATTTTTAAAAAATAACATCTAAGAAGCTCATGTTTTAAATTTCATACCATGTCAGCTCTGCTGATGTTTGCAGAGGGTTTTCTGGATGTTTGGGTAGTGAGGCACTGTAACAGGTTGCCCAGAGAGGTTGTGGATGCCTGATCCCTGGAGGTGTTCAAGACCAGGTTGCATAGTGCCTTGTCCAACTTGACCTAGTGGGTGGCATCCCTGCCCACGGCAGGGGTTTGGAACTAGATGATCTTTAAGGTCCCTTCCAAACCAAGCTATTCTATGGTTCTGACACTGACGGATGGGTTTTCAAGATTTCTGCTTTTCTTCTAGGAGGTTTCTCAGCAGGTAAAACCTTACGAGACACTTACAGCTACCTCCCTCACCTCCGACGTTGGACTGGCAACTCTGCCATGACCTTTACCCACTGTGATCATGGGATGGCTACAGTAAAAGACAGAATCTTTTGCATTGGAGGAAGGACATTAAAAGGAGTAAGTTCATTTGTTCTTGTAACACCAATTCTCATCCAAAATGGAGTCTCTGTACTGCTAGGCCCTGACTACATTATTCCAGCAGGATGACCAACAACTGTATTATTTTTGTGCTCATAGTGGACTTACACAGTTGCAAGTTAGGCCAGTAAGCTTATGGAAGCGTACCTGCCCAAAATCATGCCCACTAAAAGCTGCATTGTACATCCTATTTGCTAGTGTACAAAGGCTGTTTAAAGCTCTATTTTACATAGATAAAACATAAAACTACAAGCTGCAGCCTAATGCAGGAGAACCTAAGAGTAAAATTGCTCATGTACTTGCCCAAAATATGTTGATTTTCCTTGTTTGTGCTGAGAGGGTGTGAAACACTGGCAAATAGAAGAGGAATGGACTGCAGTGATGACACCAGCCTAGATTTTAGGAGACAGGAGTTCAAATCCTGGAATGCAAGCAAAACCTCTTCAAACGTTGATCTCCCTTCTCTGAAACTGGATCAAAGGCTCTGTGTAGCCTTCTGGGGAGGGGAAGCTGAAAGGTGACATTTGATAGTCTGAAATGCTCAGTCAGGGAGACTCTCATTCCCAGAAGTCAAGACAAAAGAGTTTTCAAAGATCACTCAGCAATTCCTATTTGGAAGTAAAGATTCAGGATCCCATGCCCAATTTTGGCATGGCCAGTGCTGTTTCTTTCAAAGGAATGAATGTATCTTAGAGTACTTAATTGCTTACTGAGGAAGTGATAGAAATCTGTAAAGAGAAACCACATATCAGATCTGACATCAAATTCCTCCAGATGACACAAACTCAGAATTCAATGCACTGTAGCTCTCTTCAGATGAGGCCTTCCATAATGTGTTAAGTCTATGGAGACCAGGAAGGACTTGGGCTAAACCAATTCCAGTAGGTCCTTGTGGCTCATTCCTCCCATTTTCCAAGAACAAGCCTCTTTTAGAGCAGTTCTTGAGTGGCATTCTTTTATTTTATTCAGCTTCTTTTGATGCTCCGATTGTTCAATTACGATTGAAGATGTGGCACCTTGAGCTCCACTGTATTCAAATAGATGTCAAGATTTCCTCTATCATGAACCAAACAAGCCTGATGTGATATTGATACCTGCTTGAGGTGTAATATGATGGATCAGTGTTGGTCTGGTTCTTTGCAGGTGGAGGAATGGTTTCATGTCGATGCAACAGAGTACTATTGTCCTGTAAATGATCAGTGGACAATGCTAACACTATCCCCGTTCAGCCGCTGCCAGTTCAGTATCACAACCTGTGAATCTATGCTCTACCTCACAGGAGGTGGGTAACTGCAGCATATGCAAAAAGAAGACAGTGTTTTCATGTATGACATAGAGAGGCAGGTATTGAAGAAAACCTGTTCTCTGCCTAAAGCTCTGGTTGATCATGCCTCTTGTATGATTAAGTTGTCCCAAGTGAATACAACTGGTGAGCCAGGGAGAGGCACAAAGTGCTCCTTCACCAGCAGGAAGGAGAAACGTACTCCCAGCTTGTTTATCACAAACAAAAAAAAAGTCCCACTCTTTCTCTGAAGAGAAGTAGGATGTGAATAGGTTGAGCTGATCTGACAGTGTTTGCCAAGAGGTTAGTACTTTAGCAACACTGCTAGTTCCCTAGCCAAACTTTTTCAGCTGTGATTTAGAATTGACACTTTATATTTCTGGCTGACAGCTTAAGTACTCACAGAGATAAGCATATACTATGTATTTACAATTGTCTTGCCACTCAGTTAAAATTGTAGTGCATTATGATGGCAACCTTGTCCTCAACTAGCAGACCAGAGAACTTCCTTCAGCGAACATGCACTGAATCTGTGACTGCTTGAGCCAGAGTATGGGTAAACTTTTAGAAAACAACCAACTACCTTAGAAGTCACATTTCATTAAAAGTCAACAGCCTGCAATGTTTTTGCAGCAAGGGCTGCAATTGCTGAAAAACTTTACAAGGATAAGTTTCAAAAGGTGAGAGAATGAACCTGCCATCATGGAATGTCCCAATGGATGAAACCAATATAGCACAAACTATCCCACTGGAAAATCAGAGTTGTACCAGCTCCCACAATACATAAACCACATAATGATGAGACAACTCTACTTACAGGTGCTTCTAGAAAACAGGATTTTAAATGAAAGACCAACTCACCAACAAGAGCTGCCAGGCCTTGAATGGGGTCTGTCCAAGCAAGGATTTGTTCACAGCCAACCTGGATGAGACACATTACAGGCAAACTGCAGGCACGAGAGCTAACAGTCTATGTTGCAGAAGGGATAAACAGGAAGATTTGTCTAAAGTATCATTTGCATATTTGATTGTTCAGCAGCTTTCCAAGGGCCTAATGCAACATCTTTTTGGTATTTTTTCCTTTCTCTAGCAACAAAATACATACAAAAAAACAGGGAGAAAGGACTCAGACAGCCTGTTTCCTTTCCAAGGTAAACATCCACAGCTTTAAATGCCAGCTGCTGTATTAGCCACAAGGCCAGAAGCATGTAAAGTTCCATTAGCCTGGTGTACAGGAGTGCAGCAGAGAACAGAAGCACAAGGTTGACAGCAAAGCAGAAGTCAAGAGTTGCAATAGTGACAGGTGATCTGGGACCTTTTTCAGGCCCCAGCTGTTCTCTAAGAAGTGTTTGTAACCCTCTGAGAACCAGGCTCTTTTCCCACACTTGGCCATCTCCTACTCTCTTGAAAGTTTTTAGGTTTTTTTTTTAGGTTTTCTAGCCCCCATAGCAGCAGGCATTTCTCCTCATTGTACTCTGAGGTTTAGCATTTTACCAGGTGATACTTTAAAAAGGAACCTGATTTTAATAACTCCAACCTACCCACCAAAAAAATGTGTCTATGAAAGTGTTTCAAGGCAGGCTACCACAAAACCACATTTTTTGAAATGCTATATATTTTAGCAATCAAAAACTGAAGTCAACAAGCTTGCACAGGCCTTTTTGTCTGAAGTAAACACAGAGAATGGCAGGTATGGCTCCAGCAAACCCTCCCTGACAAGCCTAATAGCAATTAGGCAAAAATTTCAAACACAACAGTCACCATCTCAGAGGGGCTTAAAACATGTAGATTTATCATCACAGTGGAAGTGCTATAACCCACCACTACCTCTCCCTGTCACCACCACCCGGTGATGTGTGCCTGATTGTGCCCCATGCTGTGCAGCTCTGCACTCAGTTCATTCAGGTGTATGTCCCTCCCTTCAGAAAGTGCAATTCTCACTTGTGTCCTGGTACTCACCTTCACTGGATTAGCAGGGAGGTGACCCATGAAATCAGTTTTGTAAGGGTAGTCCATCATAGCCATCATGGTGAAGGCATTTCTAGCAAAACCAAAAAGCTGGTAAACATCCTCCTTGTTAGAAATCTTATTGCATGTAGCCATTTTGCTGCTGATTTCATCATAAGCTACAGAAGAAAAGCAAATGAAAGGCATGAACTTCAACAGAGTAAACTAATACCAGGCTTCAGCATCTTGTTTCAATCAAGGATAATGAGATATGTAACACATAGTTGAGGTTTCCAGCAGGAAGGATATGTTACATCTGAATTTACACAAACACCGATGTTCAGGCAAAGCATTCCTGTGTGGCTTCACTGGCCTGCAGCCTGCATCTCCACCTGCTGAGACACAGAAACCTCCCTGGGGAACATCAGTGGAAGCAGCACCCTCTGAGACAGAACAGTCAAGGCTGATGCAGTGAAAAGAGCAGTAAGTACAAGGCTGTCCTCCCCAGCACCCTGTGAGGCAACATCCTCCTTGCTCCCTCAGGCTCTGCTGCCTCCCACCTGCTGTGCCCTTCAGAGTCAAGCAGGACAGTCTCATCAATCAGGCTCTCGTGCAGGAGAACAGGAGAACAGATATCCAAGCACAGATATCACAGATATTACCAGCATCAAAGTGAAGGTGTTTTTGAACACTTTTTTCCTGCAGAAAAGACGGTTTAATTAACACAGTGCAAGCCTCCATATAGATACTTGCATTTTAGTGTCCATTACTAATTATAATACTGATCAAAACTGTTCGTGAAATCAAAAATCAATCATGCAAGCAGAAAGGTCAGGCAGACATTTGCACTGATTTAGCTGGAACCCATTTAAGGTCTAAGCAAAAACCTGACAGAATCAACTTTTTGCCCCCATCCCTGAGTCCACCTATCCCTCGGAAACAGTCTGTGGGGCCATTTGTTCTTACCTCCACTCAGGCACAGATTCTTAATCTGATGGAAGGCTTTGCGTACAGCTGTGACACAGTCTGGGCCAGACTTCTGGAAGTCCTGAAAAGACAGAAAACGACAGGATTACAGTTGTACAGAGGAGATATGCAGATGCTGCACAGGGAAGCTGCCAGAAGTACCAGATGACAGAGGTTACTTGCCCACTATGACCAGAATCGCAACTGCATCTCCAGAAGCAATGACGGTTGTGCTTCTGCTTTGAGCTCCAGATAATCAGAATGTGCCAGCACAAACTAACAGCCTACACAGCTCAGACCAAGCAGTAATTGTTTCACCAGGTCGCTACTGGGACTAGCCTTTAGACAAAACACTTTGCACTTTGTGGAGCCATTAGACTGAACGTGAAACAATGAGATTAGACGTGCCTTGACCAGGACAAGGGAACAGGTATCAGACTATTAGGGCCAAGAGCTGTTTTTTTTTTGTTTTTAAAACATACAGTAGAGGCCTTCTACTGTACTTTGTCTATAAGAAGGAGCCACACAGCGCTGAGCACTGGATTGGGAAACCAAGACCTGCTTTTCTTCTTAAGCCTGCCTGACCAAGAAGGCCATGTTTTCTTTTCTTGGGATCCTCTTGAAAAAGCACTTTAAGGTATGCTTGAAGAGCTGTGGCTGATTACGCTGTCAGAAAAGCTGTTTCTGCCACTGAAGGCTCTAGCAACCCAAACTGTTTCTCTTCTTTCAGCTTGAAAGGCAGTTTGAGATCTGCCCACAACCAGTACTTTGTAATAATAAGTAGTAGGGCTCTTTTAAGGTCTCTTCATCACGTGAGAACAATGGTAACTAACCACAGACCACTAGCTAAGCATTTTTCTTACAAAGACGCAGCCTCAACTAGAAACAGATATTGGACCTTCTTTAGATTCCTCTCCGTGCCTTTTGTCTGAAAGTTCAATAAATTACTTTGGGATTTTCCATGGTTTAAATCTCCTTCTGTGTGGGCTTATTACCAACTAATGGCTCTGAACTGGAGCGTGCAGATGAGTCAATCTGGGATGGAAGAGCAAGTCTGTTCTGCCTGCAGTGACCACTGAGCTCCCTGAGAGGCTAATGCTGAACTGCTGCAATGTGCTGCCTGACACACAAGGAACCACTGCCGGTTTTGGTTTTCCTCAGCAGACCATTATGGACATAGAAACAGGGCAGCTGAGCTGTTGCAGAGGCAGGAGGCATTACAGACATTCCAAGAAAAGCTGTTCCAACTTGGCAATCAAAGCTTTCAGGCTGCCAGCTTTACTGTTTTGAATTACACCTAATTCAGATGTCTACACCAATCTGAAGTTGATAGCTTGGCCGGCCCCTACAGCAGTAAGCTTACAGGAAGCACACATGTTGCTGTACATGTGTTCTTCACACTACGGCTTTCTGTCTGACTGCAGGGATGGCAGTTGGTGTATGTATAACCTGGTCTTATGCAAATGCCATACACAAAATAAACTTTCTGCCCTTTGCTCATTTCCCGTGAGCTGTAGGCTCATGAAATGTGCTGGAAATGCTCAGTAAAAGTCATAGAAAAATCTGCTTTGAGAGAACACACTCTGACTCAGAAGCAGAAAGAAGAGATAGCTCCCACAATGATTCACAGAAGGTTCATGCCTTGATTAGTATTAAGAGCTCTCAGGTACATTTGTTCACCGAGAAGAGCAGTTGAATTCAGCCTTCAGATGCACAGGGTTGCTGTTATGTAAACATGCTGAAAGTGGAAGGAATTACTTTGAAAACAACTCAAAGTGCTTGCTTAGTATCTGTGTTAGTATTTTTTTTCACATGAAAAGGTCAAAGCCCTGATTTCAGGGGTGTGTAATGACTCACAGCACATTCACAACAGAAACAAGTCAGAGCTATCATCTGAACAGGGGTTCTGAGAAGGAATTAGCTTCATCCAGAGAAGAACTCCCACTATTGAGCATGTTAGACAATTGAGTGATACCATATATTCAAAATGTATAATTTTAAGACAATATGTCTTTTGTTCTCTTACATACTTAAAGTTTCAAATGCTATTGAGTTTGTTTATTTTCACAACACTCTTCTTTATGCTTACCAGTAATACTGTCCATGCTGTAAGTCTCTGCTTTAAGGTTTCATATATGTAACAATAGCAAAAAGACCACATTTCATACACAGGTAGTTCACACAAAGCCACATGTGTCACCCAGATCTAGAAAATCATACCAAAGAGGCAAAACAGCCACCATCATAAGCTTTCAGTACTATCAGGTAGAACATTTCTTTCCATGTAAATTAAATGCAAGTCAGTTCTCAGCGATACACCCATGGATACTTCAGTTTATTCTGATGTACTTAGAACATGAAAGCCACATTTAAATTTTGTTTTTCAGTGAATCCAGGACACCATGCATGTTTTTATTTAGTGAAATTTTCAAGTTCTTCATTGAAATGCAACCATCTTGAGACTAAGGATCTACAGTGAATCATAAATATCAGTGCAAAAACATTTTGAAAGAGGATTTGAACAATTAATTATCCAAAGGTTTCAGCCAGGTACAAAGGAAAACTTTCAGTCTGTAATTTGTACAACTCACTAGAAATTGAAAAGTGAATTCTTAGTGGTACTGAAGGTCATGGAACTGTTTTGTGTTGCTTACAAGAGCAGCACCTTTGAGCTCTGAGCTGCCCCAGCCACAACAACACTCAACACTGTTTGCAGCTGCTGCTTTTCCTTGCAGATCTGTCTAGCGCTGATACCAAAACAGCTGTTTAAAGACATGGAAAAGAAAAAAAAAAAAAAAAAAAAACTGCCTTCTTAAAGGAAGAAGAAAAATGTTCTTGTGAAGAGCTACTACTTACTGCTGTTACATCTCTGAAGAACTGAGTGGGGTCTCCAAGCCCAGCCACAGACAACAGAGGAGCACTGGCAGCTAATGCTCCAGCTACAATGTTTGGGTACTTCATCCTCATGTAAGCACTCAGCATTCCTCCATAGCTGGCACAGGACAGAGAAGAGTTATTTCCTTTAACAGACAGATTATAACTTACTAACTCGAAAGTTTAGACCAGCAGTCACAAACTCACCACACTCAAAACAACAAAATGTTTTTGCAAATCTAGGTGTCATTCTTATGTAAAAATACTGAGTTATAGTTTATAGTTAATGAGCTGTACACAGCATGTTCCTACTGGCTTTTCCCCAGACCCTCAAGTCAACTCTCACAGGAATACACCAGCCCAATTGGATTCTGCAGACAAATGTAAATGCTGCCTTTATCTAACTCTGCCCCATCCTGAGCATGTCCTGATGATTTCAGTGCAGAATCAGCTGGGGCTCAAGTCAAGCTGTCATTACTTTATGGGTGAAGGAGACAACATTTTGCATATAGGATTATAAAGACTGTCAATGCAAGAGAGCTAACAAGCAAAGGGTGTTCCTGAACACTATAGAATATTCAGCTCTCTCTAGTGCTGGGAAGTGGGAGGCAGTCATCTTGGGCAACCCAAGTAACAGCTGCATAAATTATCTGCAAAGGCCTGAGGAATGGGAGACATTAACAAATACCACATCAAAACCTCAAAGCCACCTTGACAGATTCAGTGACAGGGCCACAGATCTGCAGATATATCTGGGCTTGCTAGATAAACCCAAGGTCACAAAAGTTATTCAGATGCAAATTTTTGTTGAGTTACTCTGAGGTCATTCCATGTATTCCTGGGGCTGATAAATGACACACGTTGTCTGACTCCAACCTCTTCACTCACAGCTCAGAAGTATTCAAGTCCCACATCTCCTACATGTTAAGCCACATACTTTTCTCTAACTCTGGTCTTGGAAACAGAAAAACAGAAATTGACACAAGGAAGTCCAGTTCCACTGGATAGTTTGGCAAAAGTATAAGCAACTGAAGGTTGTTCCCTCCCCTCCCCTTCCCCCCAAGGAAACATGCTGCTCCAATACTGCTGTATTTCAGTATTCTTCAGATAGGTTTAGTGCTGTTCAGAGCTGCTGCATGTTTAACTCCAATTTACAAAAAAAACAGCCATAGTCTAACAGCTAGCAGGTCTCACTGAATCCCACCTCCCCACCCCAGGACTGTTCTGGCCCTTTTTACACTAGCTACTGTCCTGGTAGACATGATACAAACACCACTGGGATCAACAACCCAATCACCACCACAGTGAGCTGGAGTGCAATGATAATCACCTGACCAAATGCTTTTTAGCTCACTGCAATGACTGAGAAGCCCTGTACTCACTGGAAACCTTTTAAAGGGAAGCACCTCTCTGTATGAGTAGAGGAAGCCATTCAAGAGACAGGAACATGATATCAACACAGTTCTGAACTGCAATTGAGCAAGCACTTTGGGGAAGGATGTCTGTTGGAAGCCAGGAACAAACAAGAAGCAGGTTACAGAGCAGAATTATAAAAGAGCCTACAACGAAAAAGGCTGGATACTGATAAACAGGCTGTTTTTAATAAAAAGCTGGATAGCCCCAGGAAAGAATATTTTACCAATTATTGATTTCCAGCATTTTTCACGTAAAAACATCTGATACTGCAGGAGGAACTTATCTTCTGCAGTTCTGGCTGACTTGTACATTGAAGATGTCTAGAAACATCCAGTCTCCAAAGCAAACATTCCCAAAGGCAATCACAAGTCAAGATTAATTCTTAATGTGAGAGCTGCCTGGGCCCTGGAGATAAGCTCTCAAGGAGCTCAGGCACATATGCTGTCTATAGAATAGCTTAGAGCTCTGCCTCTAAAGCTTGCTAGAGAGCTAAATGAAACTATGAGAACACCACAGCTGTGTCTAGGAAAGGATGCAGAGAAGGGAAGAACCACACACAACCTTTACCTGCCTCCAAAAGCAATGACAGGGCAGTCTGCAGCACCATACTGCTGCTTAAGCTCAGTAATTAGCACTGCGTAATCAGCAAGGGCTTGTTCCACAGTAAGCAGACCAGTCCTCTTCAGCTGTATTGACTCAAGTCCAAATGGAAGAGACTTGCCATAGTACCTCTGAAAGCAAAGAGATATGCTGCAAAAATGTTGGTGTCAAAGCCTGGGTCTTCCCTGTCCTTCATTATAGGAATGGGACAAGTGTGCACAAATGGGAAGTGATAATAGAGCACACATCATCCCCTTAACTTGTTCCTAACTGCGCAAGTACTCAGATTCTCCAGAATCTGCCTATATCAGATAAACAGAGACCTTCAGGATATGTCCCATAGAGGATGGGAAAGTTCAGGACAAGCTACTTCAGTGGGTGCCAAGCAGAGCCTTGACATGTCTCTCTCCTGAAATCCCCAACTAGAAAAGGGAACAGTGTATAATCTCTCCATGCATAGGTTGGAGAATAATAGATTTGTTAGGGTGGTGGAACAGGATGGTTTGGGACTTCACAGGCTAGAGAGACAAACATTATCTTAACAAAAGAATTCTCCAGTCCAGTGTGGAGTTCAAGACCAGTGGAAACTATTTATAACAGTACTGATCTAAATCAAATATGCCATAGGATAAGTTTTACTGAAACAGTAGTCTCTATTCTGGATTGGTGTTAGGCATAATAAAATAATATTCAGAGACTGTGGTTAAATAATGAAGAGCTACTACTATGACAAGAAAGCCTGCAGCAGGTCAACCTCTGCTTTGTGGCAGGAGATGACACTTTCCTGGACCTGGAGAAAGATGAATTTGCTAATACTAACACAACTCTGTAATATGCACAATGACTAAAATACTCACATGCTCAGCAAATATCACAAGTGCTTCCTGTTCCTCTGCTAATTCAAATATGAAGTCGGAGTTCTGAGCAAAAGTCCAGATATCACCTTCATTGCCAGTATAGAGAAAGATTGGTCCAAATCCTTTGTTCCAGAACTTCACTGAGATAATTGACAGAAGACATAAAACAAACAAACAAACAAAACTATCAGAGCATGAAATGTCTGGTTTTGGTGACTTTGGGCAGGAACTTAATGAGGAAGAACTCTTTGAAAGGCTGATCCCTGAGACCTGTGTTGGGGAATGCAGATGTTAGAAAGTCCAGGCTACAGAAGTCTGTCATTTGAGCAGGGTTAAGAGCTTCTATGAGATCACTATTCATCCCGGAACTTTTACTTCTGCCTAAAAATCCTGAAAATCTCAGATCTACAAGGAATTTGCAAACAGCTGTTCCCAAAAGAATGATTTCCCATTTATATACCCATTTCAACCCAAATTGTCCCAAAACACTTGCACACATAACTTTTCCTACAAAATGAACATTGAGCAATTGCCTGCCTCTTTCTACTGCTTTTATTGTGATGTACAACACAGAGCCAAGCTGTAAATAACATTTGTTCTATCTTCTGATCTGTCTACAACTGATGGCAAATTGAGACTACCAGGAGGAGCTGACTGATGATGCCAGTACTTGTTTGTGTAACACATGGCTGCTTTAATGCTGACATTGTCAAACATTTGATTTTAGCTTACTCTTAAATTGTACAGGACTCACGGGGCGGGGGGGGGGGGGGGGGGGGGAGTAAATAGCTTTCTTCAACAAGACTTCAGACTGTCAGTTAAGCATTAATTTTATCACCTAAAGGGAACCTCCAACAGAGGTCATGCTATGGATGCAACTGCAGCATGTCAGGCGAGGCTGTTTCCATTAACAGATACTCTCAATGCTGACCTTCCAGAGCAAGTATTGACTTGGAAACAGGACTGAAATATGTCATTAGTGAAATTCTTTATCTTTTTTAACAAAAAGGCTGATTCTTTCTGTGTTGCATCTGTTTTGGGTATCAGGTAAGAAACTGAAGTGCTCTATTTACTCTGGCCTTTCTTATATGCTTCATGGCTTCTGTAGCAAACAGCTGTGCACAAGAGCCAAAAACATAGACAGGTTGCTTAAACAGATATCTATTTTCAGATTTAAATTTTGGGGCAACTGCCAGCTAACCTCAAGACAGTCAGACGCCTGGTTGTGAAATAATAGTCTCCTTCAATTTCTCACTGATAATCTGAAGGCTTGTATTGCACAAGAAGCAGAAAGAGAGAAAAGAAACTACTCAACATGTTTTGTTTCTCACAGATAATATTTAGCTCTAAACTTGCAGACTTTGCCCTGGCAGGACATGCAGATAAAACATAACACTTTAAAAATCAAATTCTGCAATGCTTTAAACCAGATGATCCCTAAGTTCTGCTCAAAGACGGTCATTTCATTTGTGAAATTTCAGTCCTGGGTATGCCATCAAAATTCACAAATGTTCTGATATCTTTGTGTCACAGTGATCCCTGAGCTCATGCTTGGTGTAACACATATAACTAGGTGACAGTGATGAACAAGGTGCAGAGTAACAGGTAATGAGAAGGCAATAATGTGTCTAACAGGCTCAAGGCACAGGCCTGTAGGCCTAAGATGATACAGTGAGTGAGTGCAAGGACCGGGCAGTGCTACTCAGAAGTAGGTAGTACTCTAGGCTGATGCTAATCACAGCACCACACTTGCTGTCTCACTGCAGATCTCCTGGATAACTCCAGGCATGTAATACTCAAAAACATCTGACAATAGTTATTGAAATTATGATGAAAATGAAAGCACGTTGTTTGGAAAAGCCTCCTATCTCTTACCGCTTGTCACCAAAAGATAATTCATTATTTAGCTGGAAAGACACTGTCCTGGTTTCAGTTAGGACAGAGTTATTTTTCCTCCTAGTAGCTGGTAGGGTGCTCTGTTTTGGATTAGGATGAGAAGAGTGCTGGTAACATGCTGATGTTATCTCTGAGAGGCTCTGTCCCTGTGCACGAGCGGCGAGCCTTTGGAAAGCTCGATCGCTGCCACAGGCCGCAGTGCACCCCCAGGGCCCAGGACCCACCTGAGACCAGGTACCGCTGCGGGAAGGTCTCGTTGCCGCAGGTCTCGAAGCTGAAGTGGTCCCGCACCTGCTGGAAGAACCGCTCCTCCAGGCCAAGCCCCTCTGGCCGGGCAGCTGGAGGAAAGTACCGTCAATGCAGGGCTGACCGACGACGGCCGCCACCCCCTGGTACGGCGCGGCGCGGCCAGACCCGGCCCGGCCCAGCCCGGCTGGCGGGAGGGTGCTGGCCTGTCCGTGCCCATTTGGGGCGGGGGAGCCCAGAGCACCCAGCCGGTGAGGCCCGGGCCGACCGGGGGCTCTCGCCCGGAGGGGACGGACCCGGGGGGGGCTCGCAGTACGGCGCGGGGCGCAAGAAAGTGGAGCAGCGGCCCGGCTCGGGCACCCACCGGGCGCACCGCGGGCCTGCAGCAGCATCGGGAAGAGGCAGAAAAGCAGCAGCAGCGGGCGCGTTCCCATGGCAACCTCCCAGTCGCGTCTCCACTCCATGAGCACCGACACGTCCGCCGGCGCGGAAGCTCCAGGCAGCTGGGCACAGAACCCCAGGGCCCGCGGCTTCCCGTGACACCCCCATCACGTGACCACACGGGCGCCATGTCTACCGAGGCACAGAGGTGCTTTGACGGGGCGTTCGGCAGCTGCTGCTTTTGCGCGCAGCCGGGGCCTGCCGGGGGCTCATGCAGGCAGCGCGGAGCCTGAGCCCGAGCCCGCTGGGCCCAGTGCAGCAGGCAGCGGGATGGAGCTGGAGCATCGGCAGGGCTCAGGGACAGTGTGCTAGGGCAGGGATGGTAAGGTGTCTGTGGCGATGCTTTGTGATGAGAGCAGCTGGTGGGATCGCTGTGCATGCCGTTGACTGTGCAGCAAGCTCCTTGCTAGGAGCACGTGGGGCATCATGGGCAGCAGGCAGGCTGTCTGTGCCAGCTAGTCTCTGGGCCTCCTGCTTCAGTGTTGGAAGCCCAGCTTGTGGAATGAGGATGAAGAAGGTGGAAGTCATGCACGGCTTCATGCAGATGCTAGGCCACCACTTCACCCCTGCATATCTGGGGTGCATATCTACTGTGCAGGGGGTGAGGAGTCTCCTAACCAGCCACTCCACTGTCTTCTGCTCTTCCTACCATTTGCAGCATTCACATTGTGGTGTAGGATAAGTGCTTCCCTTTGCAGGAAGAATAATAACACCTAATGCCTGCTCTTTGATGCCTTTGCATGAGAAGGAGATGGGCAGGGCTAAAAGCTCAGCCCTGCCTTCACACAGAGCACACAGCAGCTGGGCTGTATAGTGCTTGGAGGTGAGAGGGAAAAAAAAAAAGTGGTAACAGTGCAGGAGGAACTCAGGGCAAGGGCCAGGAACCATGGTAGGCTTTGGCTCACGTCTACCAGTCAGATGAGGAGTGGTGGGTGAAGGTGTAGCAGATGGGAAGAGGTGTGGATGATACCCCTCACTCCTAGCAGGAGCCTGTAAGTGTGCGACAGGATCAGAGAATGCCACTGTGGTGGTGATACACTGGTGGCTCTGTGGTGAGGGGAGGGAGAGGGTGTACCCTGTTCTGACAGCAAGTCAGGAGCAGCTCTCAAAACAGCCATTAAAGTCATGTAATGGGTGATTTCTTTAGGTTTTTGGTTCCAGATAGAGGTCCAAGAGGATTTCCATCAGACCAGCATGCCCTTGGGGATATGTGTAATGGGTAAAGTTGTGTTGCAAAGTGGGCAGGGCTGGACATGTTAGTATGTCTGTAAGTAAACCAAGCAGTACCTGTGATCTGTCTAAGTCTTGTTATGCTGAGTGCTGAGTGAACATGCCAATAAATAAATAAGGGCCTAGTTTTACTCCAAAGGACCAGTAGGAAGGCTGTGCTGTACAGCAAAATTAAGATTTATTTTTAAGATTACTGCTTAGCTAAATTCTGTCCCAAAGAGCTTTGCAGTGTTAGGCAACAAGAAATGGCTGTGAGGTGTGTCATCCAGGGCTTTAAAGGAAGAAGAAAGTAATTATTCTCTTTGCTGAGCTTTAAGAAGAGTTTGGGGAAATTGTGAGGTGATGAGGGCAAAGACTCCTACGGTGAGTATTTTTTTTTTCTCTAATGCCTATTGTGTAAACCAATCCTAGTAGAATAATGGCTTCAGAAATGAAAATACTTGTTTGTGGATGTATAAAGAGCCAAAGGATTTCCAAGATCTGAAAAGAGAAATAAATAATCTGTTTTTGTCTCTCTCCTGTCAATAATACTGAACTCACTCAAAAGTAATAAAATGAAAAGGAAAGTCTCTCTGTAGTGTTAGTTTCAGATTACCAGGCCTAGCTGGAGAATTGCCTTCAGGTATCCCTTGGTGAGGTCTCAGAAGACAAACGTGGTTGGCCTCAGAAGACAAACAATGGGATAAAAGAGCAGGGGGTGTGTGAAAAGACCTCTTGACCCAAGCACCACAGTCCTGTATTTTTAGAAGCCTCTATTTTTATTCTGTCTATTCATTTAAAATTATGTAAATCCTTTCTCTGTCTGCTGCAGGTTAATTATTTCTAAGTTCCTGTTCTGTGTAAGTGGAGAGATTAGATACTTGTCCTGTCCGAGCTGAGCAGCATGTCTTACTCCAGTAATCAGTGGTACTGCATTTTCTTTCTGTGGATTGATATCTGTTGTCGGTGAAAGAATGGATGGCGTAAAGGTCCTTTGGTCCTAGCTGTCAGTACTGAAGTGGGATGTTCAAACCTGTACTGAAGTAGGATGTTGAAAATAGGAAGAGGGTCTAAGTATATAGTCAGATATAAACAGTTACGCACATAGTAATTAAACAACTTCAGATTAATCTTTGGAGCAAGTAGGATGTCTGTCTTCCTTTATTAAAAAAATCTGAGAATGCCTTTCAGATGCACAAAGACTTCCTCAGCAGGCCTGCATTGTTGCTTAGCCTAGAGGCTTTATGGGGAAACAGCAGAGCTGTTGGGTGCACTGCATGTGGGAACACGCTCCCTAGTGAGGCATGACTGAGATGGAGAACTGACAGTGTATCACCAACATGGCCAAATGTTAGTGCAGCCTCCTTGAATTGTCAAACTGCAGTGGTTCCTGTTAGCTCTGCCTGACTTGCCTTCCCCATGTTCCTCTGACTGCTCAGCCTGAGGAATACAAGGCTCAGAGGGAATCTTATTTATGTGTACAAATACCTGAAGGGAGATATGGTGGTTTAGTCCCACCAGGCAGCTCAGCACCACACAGCCACTTGCTTGCACTCCCCATGTGGGACAGGGGGAGAATCAGAAGGGCAAAAGTGCTAGAACTTATGGGTTGAGATAAAGACAGTTTACTAGGTAAAGCAAAAGTCACATGCACAAGCAAAGCAAAACAAGGAATTTATTTGTTACTTTCCATTGGCAGGCAGGTGTTCAGCCAATTCCTAGAAAGAAGGGCTCATCAAGTTAATGGTTTCCTGGGAAGACAAACACCATTGCCCTGAACACACCCTCTCCCCATCCTCTTTTACCCCAGCTTTTATTGCTGAGCATGAAACCATATGGTATGGAATATTGGTTTGGCCAGTTTGGGCCAACTGTGCTGGCTGTGTGCCCTCCCAGCTCTTGTGCTTTCCCTGCCTCCTCTCTGGCAGGGCAGCACGAGAAATAGAAAAGTCTTTGACTCTGTAAGAACTGCTCAGCAACAACTAAATACATTGTGTTACCAGTACTGTTTTCATTGAAAATCCAAAACACAGCATCATATAAGCCTCTGTGAAAAAAATTAACGCTATCCCAGCCAAAGCCAGGACAGGAGGGTGCCAAGAGGATAGAGGCAGGCTCTTTTCAGTGGTGCCCAGTGCCAAGAGGCAGCGGGCACCAGTGGAAACAGGTTCCATCTGAAGATCAGGAAACACTTCTTTGTGTGCGGGTGACAGAACACTGGCACAGGTTGCCCAGAGAGGTTGTGAAGCTTCTTCCACCCTTTGATATATTCAAAACCCATCTAGACATGGTCTTGGGCAAGTGGCTCTGGGTTACACTGTGTGAGCAGGAGGTTGGATCACATGGACCTGAGGTGCTTCAACCAGTCTGCAATTTTGTGTCTGCTTGTTGCTGACAGCAGGGAACAGCATCACTGCTAGCTTGGATTAGTCTTTCTGAGAGTGAAGATATGGTGTGTTGGAACGCTGCATCCTTTCCTCTGCTTTCAGCTAGCATCCTGGAGCATCCTGTGGAACAAAAAGTGCAGTTTTTATTTTGGAAAACATCCCTATGCTTGAGCTTGTGGCACAAGTGGAAAAAATACTGGAGGAGGTGGTCAAGGATTCAAAAAGGGGGACACTGAATATTCTTACAGCAGGGGTGGGAAGCGGGTCCCGTAGTTGCAGCAAGTACAAGGTTGCCTGACCTTGTGTTTGCTCAGGCTTGAGCTGGAGAAGGGGCATCCTATTCATATTCCAGTGCTTGTTGGGATCAATCCCATACACAGGTTTGTGCTCCTGGGTAATAAGCAGGACCAGGGAGCTGAGCCAGCTGAAAAATATTTTCTCATTCCTCCCACTGAATTAATTTTCTGAGGGATCAGTCTTCAGGTCTGGTTCAAAACACAGTCTGCGTAGAGGTTTGTGCCAGCACAAGGCAGATGGAAGGAGCCGTGAAAGTGTGAAGAGTGTATGGCTGTCCTTTCTGGTGGGGTCTAGATTAAAGAAATGGTGTAGCCTTGAAAAATGCTGTGAGTCAGATCTGTTACCATGCAGGGTGTGTGATGGAGGCAGTCATACAGCGGATGATGTGATGCAGAGAACTGAGGTGTCTGGCTGAGAGATGCTGCTGCAGAGGTTGCTGCTCTGGCAGATCCTGCTTGCACCAGCTAGGAGCTGGACAGGGACCTGCGTGTCAGATGCAGCCTGTGGATCCTAATGCTCTGGAAGACAGTATGCTCTTCGCTAATATACCTTTCCTGATTCTGCATGCCCTTTTATTTCAGCTGACCTAATCTTTTTTTGGCCTGGTGGTGGGCAGAGGAGAGGTTTGATCTTGTTTCTTGCTGCTTGTGTCCCTGTGGAGCTCTGAGTATATGCTTCCAACGTTGCTGCTTTGAGCCAAAGTTGAGCACTGCAGGACTGGAAATGCAAGGAAACCAGGTCCTTAGGAAGTGCAGCAAATGGAGCTGTGTGATATGCTGGTGAGCCTAGGGTACAGAAGGCAATGTGTAGTTTGTGCCAGCTGGATAAGGAAGTGCTAACATCAGTTCATGTACAGGCTTGCCAGAGCAGAATGTGTGTGGATTGGGCAAAGTGATGTTACTGCACTGACCTCCTGGTAAGATGCTTTGGAGGTCAGGTTTAGCAGCACAGTGACCTTGATGAGGCTGCTAGCTGAGGAGCAATGTGGCTGAGCTGCCACAGTGGTGTGCGCTGCTGCAGGAGAGCTGAGGGGCTGGATCCCATGGAGCTGAGCCTAGGCGCACAAAGCTGTGTCTATCAGTCACTGCTGCATTTATCAGTACTACGCTTGTGCAGGCCATGACTCTGGACACCACTGCCTTGGGAGAGACTGTGACAGGTGCTTTGGGGTCCACCAAGTCTGCTAGTGGCACAGAAAAGGCTTGTGCTTAGACATCTCAAGTCCCTCTCTCCCTCTGTTACCCTGCTGCAGGCCCAGCTGGAGTTCCCAGGGCTTCCTCACTCTGGGGCAAAGTGGCCCTCCATTCTCTGGCACACCAGGGCCCTTAGTATGTCCTCAGCAGAGGGTTTTTCTATATGTTGGAACTTTTCCATTAGTGTTTTTTGTACCTGCCACAGGCTCCTTTTTAGGCTGATGCTTTGGGACCAAATCCTGGCTGTGGCTGTCACACCTGTGGTTCTGTCTTTCAACATCCACCTGCAAAGATCTCCAGTGTGGAGGACAGGCAGCTGTCACCTGAGGTGTTCCCACTGAGGCAGTATGACTGCTACCTGGCATGGAAATCCCCAGAACCACTTGGGGACCATCAACTAAGGGATCAGACTGGGCTTCAGATGATGAGAGTCTTCTCAATGCCTCCAGTGACACCCTTTGACCTTTCCTTAGTTATGTCAGAGACAGCAAGCACACAGAAAAGAACATCCTTGACAACCTTCCAGGTGTGGCAGTTTTACCCAGCTGGGCAGCTGAGCTCCACCACAACCTCTCTCTCACTCCCCCTCCTTAAAGGAAAAGAGGGAGAAAATGCTATGGAAAAGGCTCAAGGGCTGAGATAGGGATAGGGACATCACTCAACAATTACCGTCACAGGCAAAACAGACTCAGTGTAGGGAGATTAATGTAATTTATTACCTATTTTTAACAGGCTAGAGCAGGGAGAAACTAAATAATAATAATAGTAATAATAATAAAACCACAAAAACACCCTCCCCTCCATCCACCTTCTTCTACATCCTCCCCCCCTAAGTGGCACAGGGAAGTGGGGGCTGTGGTCAGTCCCTAATGCTTCAACTTTGCCTCTCCTTCACAGTGACTCTTCCCTTGCTCCAATGTGGGATTCCTCCCACGGGATGCTGTCCTTCCCAAACTGATCCTATGTGGTCTTCCCCCAGGCATCAGCTCTTCAAAAACTGCTCCAATATGGGTTCATACCATGGAGTCCCTCTGTCAGGAGCAAACTACTTCAGCACAAGACCCCCATGGGCAGCAGCTCCCCCCAGACCTCCTGCTCCTGCATGGGCTCCTGTCCGCGGGCTGCAGCTCTGGCCCAGGGCCTGCTTCTGCAGGGGATCTCCATGAGCCACAGCCTCTGTCCTGGTTTCAGTTAGGACAGAGTTATTTTTCCTCCTAGTAGCTGGTAGGGTGCTATGTTTTGGATTAGGATGAGAAAAGTGCTGATAACATGATGATGTTTTAATTGCTGCAGAGCAATGCTTAACACTAAGCCAAGGACTTTTCAGCTCCTTGCTCTGTTCTGCCACTAGTCAGGCTGGGGGTGCAGCAAGATCTGGGAGGGGACAGACCCAGGACAGCTGACCCAAACTGGCCAAAGGGGTATTCCATACCTTATGGGGTCATGCAGAACAATATATAGGGGTGGCTAGCCGGGGTGGGGGGCCGGCTGCTTGGGGTTGGGCTGGGCATCGGTCAGTGGGTGGTGAGCAATTGCATTGTGCATCACTTGTTTGTACTTATTATTATTATTTTCTATCTTAATAAACTGTCTTTATCTCAGCCCACAGGCTTCACTTTCCTGTTTCTCTCCCCCATCCCAGAGAGGGAGGGGGGAGGGTGAGCAAACGGCTGTGTGGTGTTTAGCTGCCGGCCGGGTTAAACCACAACAGATACACATTTGGCAAAGGCCACCTGGTTAGCCAATACTAGGGGATCTGCCAACCAAGCTGGACCAGCCCAATCAAACCTGCTACGTACAGTAGAAGGGGATAAAGTTCCTGTAGTGCATGTAAGAAACATGCTGGGTAAAACAGTCTGGGCTACTCCTGCACCAGGAAATGGCACACCCATCCGTGCGATTGTTTTTGCTCAAGGACCTGGATGCACTTGGTGGGTAATGCAAAAGAATGGGGAGGTCCGGTGTTTACCCCAAGGGGATTTAATACTGGGTGAGAATAGCTCATGAGTTGAGTTGTATTATGTTAATTATTATATAATACTGTGTGTCATTACTACCATAGATGAAAATAGTGATTAACTAGAATGTATTGGAAAGAGTGTAACCTGAGCATGACATAAATGGTATGGAATAAGGGGTGGGTATATGTCCTGGTTTCAGTTAGGACAGAGTTATTTTTCCTCCTAGTAGCTGGTAGGGTGCTATGTTTTGGATTAGGATGAGAAGAGTGCTGATAACATGATGATGTTTTAATTGCTGCAGAGCAATGCTTAACACTAAGCCAAGGACTTTTCAGCTTCTCGCTCTGTCCTGCCAGCGGGCAGGCTGGGTGTGCAGCAAGAGCTGGGAGGGGACAGCCCCAAGACAGCTGACCCAAACTGGCCAAAGGGGTATTCCATACCTTATGGGGTCATGCTGAACAATATATAGGGGTGGCTAGACGGGGTGGAGGGCTGGCTGCTCGTGGTTGGGCTGGGCATCGGTCAGTGGGTGGTGAGCAATTGCATTGTGCATCACTTGTT
The DNA here is from genome assembly GCA_011075105.1 of Heteronetta atricapilla. Classification (NCBI taxonomy): domain Eukaryota; kingdom Metazoa; phylum Chordata; class Aves; order Anseriformes; family Anatidae; genus Heteronetta; species Heteronetta atricapilla. The sequence goes on along the minus strand of CM021747.1, from coordinate 61,715 downwards.
TGTACATATTCTTCTTCTTCTTATTATTATTATTTTCTATCTTAATAAACTGTCTTTATCTCAACCCACAGGCTTCACTTTCCTGTTTCTCTCCCCCATTCCAGAGAGGGAGAGGGGTGGGTGAGCGAACGGCTGTGTGGTGTTTAGCTGCCGGCTGGGTTTACCACAACAGCCTCCTCCAGGCCACCTGCTCCACTACGGGCTCCTGGACAGCCATGCAGCACCCTGGAGAGAAAGGATGTCTGTTGCTTTCCTTGTTGAGGGTCATCATATGGAAGTAGGAGGGGCTTCAAGGCATCATATCTGGGGCTTGGGGAGATCTGGACAAAACTCTCTTGAAGACAGCAGGTAGATGTTCCTCTCCACATGTCAATGTGCTGTTCCAGTGTGAAGTGTCAGTGTATTGAGGGTGTCCAGTGGTGCTTCAAAGGAAGAAGCTCTGTGACACCCCTAAAATGAAGTACCTGCCATATCTAACCAGTCATCTTTTCTCCACCTGATTTCATTCTCTTGTGAGGAAACCACCATGGCTGGTTAATCCCTCTGAAGACAGGATTTAAGGACTCTCACCCATGACAGCCAGTATGACTGCTCCACATGTTCCCCCTTGCACCACGAGTCACTCCCTGGGATAAATGCTGCTCCTGACTCCATGTGTCTCCTGCTGCAACAGTTTGGAGCATCCCCTTGGAGCTGGCAGTGGTAGAGGGGAGGGCTTGGACTGCTTGTGGCCCTCCCTGGTGCCTGCTGTTGAGTGGGATGGAGGCCAAGACAGGAGCATTGTGGATGTCTGAGCATGTTTCTGTCCTGTGGGCCTCATCCTGCTTTGGAGCACACTGGAGTCAATGGGATGGCACTGATGTTTTTGGCTGTGGCTGCCCAGCCTCTTTTGTCATCAGCTGTGTCTCTCCAGTCACAGCTGCCTCCCTCTTATGTACAACACAGATTTTTGATTGTCTTATCCTCATCAGATGACCTAAGTAACTCCTAGGTGCTCTTATACTGGGGTTTGCTGAAGTTTGCAGGGCACCCTTACCCCCATGTCACAGCAGCATTTGTATCAGTGGAGAAACGTAGTGGTGTCCACCGCACAAGTGAGGGGGGTCACCCTGCCCATGCAGGTTGATAGCTGGAGCCCTTGGTGAGGGGTGCTGCACAGCTGCCCTTGACTTTTGTCCTAGCAGTGATGGGACAGGGCTGGCACCAGCTGGACAAAGAGCTGGAGCCACTGGAGAGTTCTGAAGACTTGGCCTGTAGTCAGAGACAGAAATACCAATAGACCCCTCAGTCTGGGGGTGCACAAACTCTTCCAGCTTCATGCATGTACTGCGAAGCCCCAGTGCAGGAATCTGTCTCCATTAATTAGTTCAGGGTCTAACAGTGGTGTTCATGTGAGATAGACATGTCCACATGTGGCACGTCTGGAATTTGAATGGCCTTTGCTCTAAGCAGCTCTCAGCACCGGCCACAAGTGAGCACCTGCTCCCCAGGGGACAGGAGCCTACTCGGCAAAACGCAGCCCCACCATGGGCTGGGGGGGAAATTCTTGACCAGGAGGGGGCACCCTCGCTGTGCTTTGTGCAGGAGTTGGAGTGAGGGGCAGCTAATAGAAGAGCCGTAAGCTGGGTATGTGCGCTGCCGATGCTGGACGGTGGCTGTGCTCCGGGCTAACGGCGGGTGCGGGCTCGGCTGAAGGGCTGCTGCCCAGGGAAGGGCCGCGGCACCTGCGTGGAGCCCGGCGGGGGCTACCGGCGGCGTTAGGCCTTCCATGGGGTGCGCGGCACAAGGGAGCAGTGCACAGCGCGAGGGGCGGGGCCGCGCCGTGTGGGCTCACGCCGGTGCGGCGGGGTTGGAGCCGCGCCGAGCCGAGCCGCAGGCCGCTGAGGGAGGGCGACGAGGGCCCAGCAGGTGAGTCCGCGCCGTGCACCCCACCGCTCCCCGAGCCTCGGCCGGCGCCTGCTGCCGGGAAGCTCCTAGTACCTCGGAGCGGGCCCCTGGGGCACGAGGCAGCTCAGCCTGAGGCAGCCCCGCTCCCCGCAGCTACCGAAGCACCCCCGGATTTTGCTTTCTCTTTTCTAGCGAGAGTTTAAGGGAGCGGGACCGGGGGGGAGCGGAGCACGGCAGCCCCGCCGGTGCATCCCCGGGCAGCCGCCTCCATCAGCTCTTGAAAAAGCTGTAAGGGGACGCTTTTGTCAATTAAGCCCCGACGAGTTCAAGAGAAGGAGGCTGAGCTGGTTTTGGTCGCAAGCTCCCGACTTTATCCTACAGCCAGCCCCCAGAGTGGCGAGGCTGAGTTGAACAGGAGATGGATGGGGGAGAGCCGCGTAGGAGGGCAGTGGTGAGGAGGAGCAGCCTTGGGAGATGAGCGGTTCAGCGGGTCCTCAAGGCTGAGCTGATCCTAAGCTGAGGACAGGGCAAAGCTGGGTAATCTCTCAGCTGCTGCTGCTCCTGGGACCTGCTTGGTGGTCTGCAGTGAACAATGTCTCTGATGCTGTCTATGGTTTTAATTTAGATAAGGACCGTGGGCATTTTGGAAGACTGCAGTAAAGAAGTAGATACTGGGGGGGGGCGGAGGGGGGGGAAACAGTTTGTGCTTGTGCACGAAACTCCTGGACTGCTGCTCCATTCCACCCCTCCTTATGTCCAAACAAGTAATTCACTTCTGATGTTGCTTGCACAATTCTGGCTCAAATTGGTTTGCTGAAGGCGAACTGTTTTTTCAGCCCAGTTTCTGCTTTGCAGAAAACGTCCTGCTTCCCCTGCCCTTTCCTTTCCAGCACGACCAGGGCCTCATTCTTCTATTTCTCTGACAGGTTCAGCAATTTCAGTGTAGAAACAGTACTGAGGAGAGAGCACGCTCAGGGCCTCAGCTTAAATCTGAAATGCATCTTGTCTGTCTTAAAAGAGTCATTCAATAGGGGAAACTGAACTGGAGGCTATGTAAAACCTGCATGCAAAGGGTAGGTAAAAGTGTGCGGTAAACAAATCATAAAAAGGCAGCACTGAATGTTGTGAACAGATTGCAGTTATCTTGCAAGGTCAGTCACAGCATGGCATAAACCTGCAAGGGGCTAAACAAATGACAGCTGGAGCTGAAATGAACAAAGCAGACATACCTGCATGTGGATGATTATAAATCACAAGGTAAGCATTACAGTGTACTGTCCCCAGACAAAAATAAAATAAAATAAAATCAAGCTGGGCTTGAGCAGTGAGGCCGAGAGATGCACTGGGATGTCAGTTAATCACAAAATGGACCTTCCAGCATCAGAAAGATCAGGCAATAATGAGAACCCTGACAGGGTCCTGCAGTTCACTCATCGCACATTCTTCCACTGTGTTTGGCTGGAGCCAGGGCTCAGTCACTGAGGGCACCCAAATTGTATTTCCTTGTCCATTTTTCATCATGTCTTACTCTGCTGAGGTGCTCTTGCAGGAACATTGCTACCTGTGCCAGACATGGATGTTGTGTATGGTGATGAGGTACAGCTGTGTTTCTAGTGTCTCTGCCTCACTGAGTTGCCAGGCAATGTCCTCTTTGTTCCAAAATCCCTCAGCAGGCCCCACTGCTGATGCTTGCTGTTGATATGTTGTTACTATTTTCTCTTTAAGTTAATAACCCCCTGATCTTATGGTGTGATGAGATCTGTAGTTTGTACCATTTCAGAGGGTCCCAAAGCAATGTGTAAGCTCGTTGTGTTCAGCAACTGGAGGTCCTCTCACAATCAAAGCACCTTTCAACACCAGTTGGCAAAGCTTTCAGGAGCATGCTCAGTCTTGTTAGATTGCACCCCAATGCATCTGTGCCTGGGAATTGACATGGGAGTTACCTGGAGGTCATGGTGTGTAAATAGGGAAGCCCCTGTGAGACAAGGGTAGGAGGCAGAAGCCATGATTTTTTTTTGTCACCTCCCTGCTTCTTTCTGTATGTAGAAAACTGCTGCTTTTCTGTCTTAGGAGCACTGAAGCTGTTTTTCATCTTGAAGGCTGGTAGCCTTATTCATCTGAAGTTTAACACATCAGGGCTTCTGGGCCTTTAAAGAAAACACTTCTGAGTCATTCCTATCATTTAGGTCTTGCATATTCCCTCTTCTCTAAAGGTAGATTTTGCAATGAAAACTTCATATAAAGTAGTAGCTTGTTTTTATGGAAAGTAAGGCTACAGGGTTTTGGCTTGGAGCAGAGTTTCTGAAGCCACTTTCAACTCTGAGCATTGATAGCAACTGCTTTGTCTCCTGTCCCATCTGATATTTACTGTGATTAAGGCCAGAGATGTAAACCTGTGACCACCAAGCCTGAAATGGCACTGCAGCCATTTAACAAGTGGTTGGCCAGTGCTGTTTTCCTCCCCTGCCCTCAGTGACATTAACAGCACAGGCAATTCTGACCTATCTTGCTTTAGTGGGATGAGTGGTTGAGTTTAGGAAAAAGTTATTGAACTGTGAGTCAATTCCTTACAGCTATAAGTTTGTTGAAGGTGCTAGAACTACAATAGGTGTAAATGTCCAGTGAGAGTTGTGCTGCATGAGCCATGTCTTCACAAGTGTCCTCCTTGAAAGGTCAATTTCTGCTGAGGTTTCTCTTTGCTGAGGTAAGAGCTGCTGTTCCCTCTGCTTGTTGTAAAAGCAGACACCAGTAGTATCCACCAGTGAGGTCATCTCAGGGCATAGGCTGGCTAGGGGGCTGGAGAGGCATTCTGGTGCACAAAGCCACTGTGGATACAAGTCTGCCATTTGGGGAGTCTGTGCCCCACAAACCTAGTCTCTCAAGGCTGATCTAGGGAGGATGGAGTGATGTTAGGGGTGTGTGTGAAGAGACACTACAGTGAGCAGTACTGATGAGGCACAGTGAGCCATGCTACCAAGCTGTGCAGCTTCTGACCAAATTATATTCTGGTGCTAAAGTTTACATAGTTTCAAAAGGCTTATTGGGCAGATTCAGAGAAGAAAAAATATGCATTAAGAGCTATTCAATACAAAACATCATCAGTTATCCAGTAGGTCCCCTGTCGAAAAAAACGCTGGAGTTTGAAAATGCATTCTCTGGAGGTAGCAAGCCTCGTGCAATGCTCTGCACTTTCTGCATTCTAGATGCGACTGAGCATCCTCGGGTATGGATGTAAATTCATCATGTCCACTAGATGCAATTCAGTCAAATCTGGCCCAGATGTTCCCTTGCAGATTGCTCAGAAATAGAGAAAAGGCATCTGGCTTTGAGGAAGGGCACTTGTCTGAATCTCCCTGCAGGAACTGCTCTTCTGTGCTTAACTGAGCCACAGGAAGTGAAACCCTGGAAGGCAAATGAGCAGAGCCTTTTCTGTAAGCCTGGGGGCAAGTGGAGTCCTTCTCCCCCCTCGAAGCTCAGGCTTGACATCCTACCTTAACAGGGCTCATCATGTGGCAAGTTACTTAACTTGCTTTTAAATGTTCTAGCCTTAGTTTTTCCATCTCTTAGCAATAACGAAGTCTTCCTGCTTTGCAGTACTGGACTAGTAATGCTTATGAACTATATGGAGCTGGGATTGCTCTAGGGATTCACTCTGTTTTGTTACATTGCTAAGAAAATGTCTTAGGTACAAATCTATTTCTCTTTCTGGGTTTCTGTGGTCCTTTTGGAGCTGCTGAGTGATAACTTGTTCCTTCGAGACTTGCTGCATTCAGTGTCCCTGGCATTAGTTGGTTGTGATGTTGTGTGGGGAGCTGTTGGAAACAGCTTGCTTGCCTTTATAAACTTCTTGTGATGTGTTGTAGTGCAAATACTGCTTGTTTGTATAGCATTACATGGAGAAATTGATTTAAGTGGAGTAAATGATTGATTTGCCTAGTAGGGGTAGCCAGCCTTTCTGAGGTGTACAGGAGATCTGGGCAGCTTCTGTGGGAAAGTTAAACCTCCCGTAAGTCACTGGGTTTTTAACAAGCCCCCGGTGGATTAGATATGACAAGGAGCAAGGAAGATTAGATATGACAAGGAGCAAGAGGAAAGCTCAGAACAGAGAAAAATGGGAGAGTAGACCTGGCTGCTTGAAGCAAGCTCAGTTCAGACTATTGATGCTGGCTGTGGTGTCCCCCAGTCTTGTGTCCCCATGGCAGCACTGCTGAAACAAGAGACAGATGTGCTTCTGCAGTCTCAGAGTCGGTCTGAGAACTCTGCAGCTGACAGATTTGAATCCTTTGTTGGCCTTGAACCAGCAGCTGGCTGTCCCCCACCTAGGCTCACTGTCTCAGGGCACATCTGGTGCTGTAAGGGAACTTTTGGGAAGCCTAACTCAGCTTCCCAGAGCAGTTGGGATGGAGCTTCAGAGGTGCAAGGAGGAGCTGGATATGTCCTGTGCCACATTGGCACACCATGGCAGTGTATGTGTGTGTGGGAGGTGTCAGAGTGGGAACTGGAACAAGTTGGCTGGAGATGTGGGATGCCTCAGGGGTGTTGCTGTGTGTCAAAAGAATCAGACTGACAAACTCCACCCTGACATAGGAGGATGTGAGCACTCTTATTCCTCTCTCTTGCAAGACTTGACCTGAAGGCTGCTGGCTGGGACCATCTCCCCAGCTCTGCACAGCCAAGCTACAGGGGTCTGGGCAAGCGATGAGCACAGATCATGGATGCAGTACTTGAAAGTGCTGTGGAGATGCTGAACTTCTGGGAAAACACTTATCTGTGGTTCAGAGCTGGATCTGGTTACCTTCATCTCAAACCAGAGGCTTTTAAATTACCACATACAGCCTTCAGCAGGTAGATTGTGGTTTCAGACCCTGTGTACAGATAAGAGAGTCTCCATGCCCACTGGTGCTCTCTTGCTGGCCTTCTGCATTTAGGAGCTTTGTTAGCTTTGTTTAGAGTATGAAGTAAACTAATCTATTTGTGTTTCCAAATAAAAACAAACAAACAAAACAAATAACAAAACAACAACAACAAAGAGGAGAAAAAAAAAAAAAAACACACAAAAAACCAACCCACTGCCATTGCCTAAAACCTGGAGTCTCAGACACGTTTCTTTGCTGTAATACTGTCTTGAAGACTGCATGTTGGTGGTCTGTCAGTGCAGCCACGATGCCATAGATACATAGTTGGCTACTGTGCTGATGAGTACCTGTGAAGTTTTGGGTGGCAGAGACTGAGCTGTGGGCTAACTGAAATGAGCCTTCTTTAATGCTGATGTATCTAAAATTACCTCCAACTTTGTGTAGTTTGAAAAGGGAAGGTTTGTTTCTGTGTTTCAGTTGCATTCTGCAATGAAATCAGGTCTAAAAGTTACATTTTTTTTCAGCATTGAGAAACCTTCAAAGCATGGCACCCTCTGCAAAGCCTGTTGAAATGATTTTTCTCTATTTTGTTGCAAGAAGAAAGCTAAGAAGCAGAAAACCCTTTTTCTTCCCCTTATCTATGAAAGACTGAGACAATTTGCTTCAAATTCTTTGTCTTTAAATAATAATTTCTTTTAAGCTGTCTGGAGAGATCAGTTATGTAGCCCTAGTGTAGGGGTGAGCCAACTGCTCAGAAAAATAACATCTGAAATGCTCTAACTGGATTTCATCTTTATCTGCTGGATATTTACTATAGTCCAGCTAGGGTGGGAGAGTGAAAATTGTGCAAGAGAAAAAAAGTGCCAGGGGCTTCTTAAGCTTACAAGGGGCAGAATTTTTCTCAGGACCCCTCTGATGTAGCAGGGTCCCACAACAGGTGTACCAGCAGGTCTGTGTCCCCTGCTGGACTCAAGTCTGTTGACAAGATGCCTCCTGCTTGGGGACCCACCACTGTCTCCTTCCTATCACACTGCCCCGCCCAGCATGAGGATGGTTTGGTCTGAGGTGGCACATCTGTAGAGGTCTGGAGTGAATTCAGCAGTTGTGGTGGTTTTACTCACATGGGCAGCCAAGTTCCTCCACTCTCTCACTCCCCCTGCTCAAAGGAAAAGAGGGAGAAAGTACAATGGATAGGGCTCAAGGGTTGAGATAAGGACAAGGAGATCACTCAACAATTATAATCACAGGCAAAACAGACTCAGCATAGGGAGATTAGAAAAAAATATTACCTATTACCAACAAGCTAGAGCTAAGAAACAAAGAAAAAAAAAAGAAAAACACCTTCCCTTCACCCACCCTCTTCCACCTCCTCCCCCTGAGTGGTGCTGAGGATTGGGGGCTGTGGTCAGTCTATAGCACAAAGGGTTGTTAGACATTAGAACGGGCTGCCCACTGAAGTGGTTGAGTCACCATCCCTGGAGGTCTTTAAAAGACGTTTAGATGTAAAGCTTAGCAATATGGTTTAGTGGAGGACTATTAGTGTTAGGTCAGAGGTTGGACTCGATCTTGAGGTCTCTTCCAACCTAGAAATTCTGTGATTCTGTGATCTCTGCCACTCCTTCATGGTCACTGACTTCCCATGCTCCAATGTGGGGTCCTTCCCACAGGATGCTGTCTTTCTGGAACTGATTCTGTGTGGACCTTCCACAGCTCTACAAGAAAGGCTCCAATATGGGTCCCCCATCGGTGGCAGCTCCCCCCATATCACCTGCTCCTGCTTGGGCTCCTCTCCACGGTCTACAGGTCCAGCCTGGAGTCTGCTTCAGTGGGGGTTTTCCACAAGCCACAGTCTCCTTCAGGTCAGATGCACCTGCTCCTCCATAGGCTGCTGTGTGGAAATCTACTCTGCTGAGGTATACCATGGATTGCAGGGGGACAGCCTGTTCCACTGTGAGCCTCTCCACAGGTTACAGGGGAACTTAGCTTGGGTGCCTGGAGCACCTCAGACACCTGGTGACTGGTGTCTGCTCACCCAGAGGTTTCAAAGACGTTAAAATCTTAAGACCTTAAATTCAGTTTATTATGGTCAGTATTTTCCTAGGAATGGCCTCAGAGGAACGGGGTTTTGTGGTCCATCCAGGCTGTCCCCCTCCCACATGGCAGAGCTGGACCCATTGGACCCTTTTCCCATCATCTGCTCCTAGTTTGTAGGAACAACAGTCAACAGGAAATGGGTCCCCATTAGCTGTCTGCTCCACTCAGCTCATTCCACATCTCTAAGGTACAAGGGTACAATTGAAGTATGGTTCTTAGGTTCACTGAGCCCTCTCCAAAATGGTGCCTTGTGTAATTCTGTGACTGAGCAATTTGCTAATTGTTTTCTACATGTAAAATCAAGTTATTCCCCACCTAGTTCCTAGAGTGCAGAAACAGATGGTGAAGAGCTTGTACAACTCCAGCAGCTTATTGAACGTATAAAATACTGTTAGTGCCAGGTACTACTGCTTTAGTGAGCTTCCGGAGCACCCACAGCTTGGCACATGGTTGTCTCTAGCATTGGTGCATACTTGCGGACAGTAGGTAGCAAATACTTGGGGAAAACAAGCAAGGTGTGCAGGAGAGGACCTGTGGGGCAGGAAATGATGTCTTCTCCATGACAATGGACAACAGTGATTCTCCTAGATGGGGTTTACCTTACATACTAGAATGTTGAGCAAGACCAGTAATGTGCTGTTACTGCAATTTGGCATTTGATGAAAGATAGATCCAGAGGCTCATTCAACATGTGGGGAGCCAACAGTACTGCATGGAAGTAATAAAGTCTCAAGCCTTTATTCCAGCTTAGAGCTCTGGCCATCTGCACCAAGAACAATCCTTGAGCTAAAAACAATCTCTCAACTTCTAGGAGCCATACTGAGTGGTTAAGATTTGCTTGTAGATACCTGAAAGGTAAGGGGCCTAGCTTTTACCAGCTGTAGAGCATGTTTGGGTTTGCAAGGAGCCCTTTGTGTGTTGACAACATAGCCCCGACATCCTTTCCAGGGCCTCCACGGCCTCCAGCCCACATCTCTGCCTGTGAAAATAGGCAAGTTACTGTAATTGCTCTTAGCCATGCTTGGAAGCAGATGCAGCCTTTGAAACATTTTAGCAGTAAGGTCACAGTATCTTTTCTCCATGCTAATGCATTTTTCTTGATGGAGCTAGTGGGTTGGGGATGTTCTAGCTAGCTCAAATGCTTGACAGTTCCCACATGTTGAGCTTTCTTTTAAACAGCCACATGCCCTGCTTTGTTTTTCAACTTGTATAGCATCAATTAGATATTGGGGGAAAGAGTTTTATATATGCTGGTGAAATGAGTGCCTTTTGAGGGCCAGTGCCTTTTTTAGGGATCTTATATCAGTCTTCAGAACTGAAATAAAATTCATGGCAAATGCATAAAGAATGTAGCAAAGGGAGCAGAAATAGATGGTAATTGTGTGGGATTAGGCTTGTGGTTGTTGAATTATAACTTTTTTTCCTCTCTTCTGCACCTTTCTTTTTCAAAGAAACAGTATGCCTTGTCAATCATCATCCATTTTAAAAGGTGAGCTAATTTAAAGCCTTTGCTGCTGACTGTCCTGTAGCATGTATTTTCCTTTGTTCTTGTCTTATTTTAGTTCCTTCAGAATACCCACAGATTTTCCATCAGGCAGGCAATAGTTTGCTACTTCGTGTGCATGGGAAGTGTTACTGGTGAGACCTCCATACAGGAGCCTTTGCAAATAGTTGGGTAAAACTAACCCAAAATTTGGTGCAAAAAAAGCCAAGTTCTCACTGGGGTAATGAGGTGCCTGAATCCTTAACCTTGCTGGAAGCCAAACTGTATCTTAGCTGCCTAAATATCTTTATGTATTCTGACCTGATGAGTCTTTGTCAGTTTTGTGAAAAACATGTCAATTGGGATTTGATTTGGTACGTGTAGATGTGCAGGAGCTGGAGTTCAGTGCTCCTTGGAGGAGAGGATCATCCTGTCTTCTCTGTAGACTTTGTCTTTGCAGGGAGGTGAGCAAGTAGCTTGCTAGAGGAGCCAGTCCCTTGTGTTGTTTGCTAAAAATGTTGTTTGCTAAAGTTTAACATTACGGAGTATAATTCTCTTCATTAAAAGCCTTGGGAAATCCTTTTTAAGGCCAGAAGAGCTTAAGAGCTTGTCTTGTTTATAGCATCAGACATAGACTTTCATCTGGAAATTTTGTGCTTTTTGGTTAGGTTGCTTTCTGAACAACTTGTATCTTGTTGTAAAGTTGTTAGAGATCAACTGTATCTAGATCAGAATTTCTAACACTTAGTTCCTTCATAAGTGTCACATGTCTAGAAAAGGGATTTGAAGCCTGGGGTTTACATCCTTGCAGCAGGTCCTGGGCCTGGTTGGATGCTTGGGGCAGGATGGAGCTGGCTGTGCATGGTGTCTCAGAGGGCTTGGCTGCTGGGTCCTGAACGCAGTAGAGGTGGGTGGCTCAGGAACCTAAGTGCTCTGTTTCTGCACTGCTAGCATAAATCCCCATGACTGTCTGGTCCTGCTGGGCCCTTCCCAGGCTGTAGCCCGCTGTAGTGGTAGGGCCTGAGCAGCACCTTTGTCCCCATGGTTGCCTTTCCAGGGTGTGTGTATGGGGATGGTAGCTCCCTTTCTGCTGGCTGTGGCAGCTGCTGCAGCCTCTCTGAACTGGTGCCATGTTAGTTTACAGGCAGTCCTGATCCCTACAAGAGAGCTGGGCTCTTCACCACACCATGAAGATCACAGAATCACATAATTATAAGGTTTGGAAGGAACCTCAAGAGATCATCGAGTCCAACCCCCCTGCCAAAGCAGGTTCCCTAGAGTAGTTTGCCCAGATAGGCCTCCAGATGGGCCTTGAATATCTCCAGAGAAGGAGACTCCACAAGCACACTGGACAGCCTTTTCCAGTGCTCCGTCACCCTTACTGTGAATAAGTTCTTTCAAATGTTGGTGCGGAACTTCCTGTGATACATTTTTTGGCCATTGCCCCTTGTCCTGTGCACACAAAATACTGAAAAGAGGTTGGCCAAATCCCCCTGTCTCCCACGCTTAAGATATTTGTAAACATTAATAAGATCCTCTCTGTCTTTTCTCAAGGCTGAACAGACGCAGGTATCTCAGTCTTTCCTCATAGGGAAGATGCTTCAGGCCCTGTATCATCTTTGTGGCCCTCTGCTGGACTCTTTCCAGGAGATCCCTGTCTGTTTTGTACCAGGGAGCCCGGAACTGGACACAGTACTCCAGGTGAGGCCTGACCAGGGCAGAGTAGAGGGGGAGGATCACGTCCCTTGACCTGCTGGACATGCTCTTTTTAATGCATGCCAGGATCCCCTTGGCCTTCTTGGCCACCAGGGCACACTGTCAACCTGTCATCCACCAGGATCCTCAGGTCCTTCTCTGCAGAGCTCCTCTCCGGCAGGTCATCCCCCAGACTGTACTGATCCATGCGGTTATTCCTTCACAGGTGCGGGAATCTGCACTTGCTCTTGGTAAACTGCATTTGGTTTCTTCTTGCCCAGCTCTCCAGCCTGTCCAGGTCTTGCTGAATGGCAGCACAGCCTTCTGGCACGTCAGCTATTCCTCCCAGCTTTGTATCATCAGTGTACTTGCTGAGGGTGGACACTATTCCCTCATCAAGGTCATCAGTGAAGATGTTGAACAAGACCAGACCCAGCACCAACCCCTGGGGAACACCGCTTGTCACAGGTCTCCAGCCGGTCTCTGCACCACCAATCATCACCCTCTGAGCTTGGCCAGTCAGCCAGTTTTCAACCCACCTTACTGTCCACTCATCTATCCCACACTTTCTCAGCTTTGCTAGCAGGATGTCGTGGGAGACAGTATCAGAAGCCTTGCTAAAGTCAAGGTAGATAACATCCACTGCTCTCCCGCTACCTTCTCAGCTAGTGATGCCATCATAGAAGGCAACAAGGTTGGTTGAGCATGGTTTCACCTTGGTGAATCCATGCGGACTACTCCTCATAACTCCTCAACCCCTCTCCAGGGACAGAGGTGAGACTGACTGGCCTAAATCACTTCTATAAACCCACTCAGGGTTTACAGGTTAATTAGTTACGAGATTTTCTAAATAAAACAAATTAACAAAAAGGAAAATGTCTCACCTTTTTAGATTTTACTACTTATATACCTTGTTTGTCCAAATACTTCAGAAACAGTTTTCTGATCTTTAACATATGCGGTACTTCCTTCCTTCAGTTTCTCTTCACTACTTTATTATGATTTATTATGTCTTTACAGTACCTGTAGGTGGAGGAAGTCCAGAAGAAGATGACTCAGGTTTGCTTTTCAGAATGGTAGCTAATGTCAAGTTAATCAAGTTAATATAGCCTTCAAGACTTTCCTGTCTGCCTGTGAGTAACATGCCTGGCTGTGGTGGGCATGGCACCAATGTGTCTCACAGTCCTGCAGAGCTGGGATGTACCACACACAGATGAAGGTCCCCATCTGCTGTGGGCACAGCTGAAGGCATGGGGATATGCATCTTTTTCTCCAGAGGGTGGTGGAAGTGGCACCATGTTTTCCATCTCTTTCCCCTCTTCCTGCAGGTAGGGCAGCTTTGAAGGGGACAAGCAGCTCCTTTGAGTCTGTAAGGGAGCCTGGCACAATAAGGCCAGGGCAGCCGGTAGCAATGCGTTTGGGTTTGGTGTCTCCTCCTGTACTCAAGCCTGCTGTCCTCACATAGACTGAATTCCTGCGGGGAAAATCTGGGAGCTCCAGGAATATGAGTAGCTGCCCATGTATTTTGCTCACTCAGACAGAAGTGCAGCTTTGGGTGCTTCATACCTGGTGGGTGATATGAGGATGTGCTCTGCCTGTGGGTGGAGGCTTTTCTTCTGAGACAGACCTTAGTGCTCTGCATCCCTCTCCCACCTTCTGTCCCTCTTTCCCTGGCTCCTAGGAAGCCTTGAAATAAATATTTGCATTTTGAAGGCTGTATTCTTCCCCAGCCTACATGTCAACAGTAATCTGGGGACAAAAAGCCACATTTATAAAAAGAAATTAAAGTCTTGGCTCCCACTCACTAGTATAATACAAGGGTCCATTCCCAGCATGCTGAGGATGTTGTGGGGATTCTTTTGTGGACAAAGGGGTAATTGATGAACTAGGTCATGGCGGGAAGAGATGGTATGTAGGAAAAGCACTGAATGGAGAGGCCTCTGAAAAGAAAGCCATTCCCCATGGAAGAGGCAGCCTCTCAGGAGCTTTCTTGACCTGTTTGTGCCTGTGCCAGATCACCCTGCAGCCAGGAACGGTTCTAAGGAGGTGAGGGGAGAGAGGCACCTGTACATGTGCGGCTGTACAGAAGAAAATCTCTAATTTCCATTTCTTTTATTTACTAGAGTGGAAGGAGAGGCTTTTGGAGCCTGCTGGTTAAGTGTTTGTGTCTCTAGGGGGTAGAGCAGCAGCTGGGGGTGTGGTACTCACCACAGCTCTGTTAGTGAGTTACTGGTGCTCCTTTGTGAATCTATGGCTTGCTGCATTGACTCTTTCTCTATCCATACAGCAAGAGAGAGCAAACCTCTGTCCTGAGCTTGGATGCACCCTCAGAGTGCATCCTTGAGACTGGAAGGTCTCCTGCTGCTCAGAGCAACCCTTTACCATCCCTTCTCCATGTTTCATTGGCAGCATGAGGTCATCAGCACCTATCCAGCTTGGCAATGTCCACTTATGTCCTGGTCAATTCTGCAGAATGTAAATGAACTCCTCTGTTTCCTGCTGTCTGAATGTAAAACACTGCTCACTTGTCCTGGACCTGTGTCCACCCCTCAGCTTGGTGGCTCTGCATGCTGAGCACCACCTTGAGTGAAAAATAGCTATTTACTGCATCCTGACACCACCATATGCTGGTGCCTTGCCCTGCTGCAGCCATGCCCCCAGCCCTGCCATGCTATTTAGCATGCCAGAGAGAGATCTGGGTTAATTGTCCCTGTGGAAAGGTAATGCCTTGAATGACACAGCCAGAGCATGGTGTCTTTTAGCAGTGCTCAGTTTGATTGACTTGTGAAGTTGGTTCTTTCCCTTGTTTCTGAATGATCCCCTTCCCTTGCACTGGTGTGTAGCATGCTGCCTGGGTGCTGACAGTGCAAGAGGGGTCTGTCAGGGCTGCCTGTCATAAGCAGTGACTATCCCAAGACAAAAACCTCCAGCCAGGTCTCTACAGCAGTGTCCCATCACATGAGGTTCCTGGCTTGCCTGTCATTGAGTCAGAGTGGGTGTAAAGCAGGGTGTTGTAACTTCTTTCACACTTCATGCCTGATCTCAGCACTGTTCATGTCCACTGGTTGGTGATGAGACTTTTCCTGCTCATGGGCAGCTTTGGGGCCTTGGTTCTACAGGTGTTTGCTATGAAATGAAGTAGGAACACATGTGTTGTCTTGATTTTGGTGGGATTAGATTCTAGCAGTCTGTGTGGGACTGTCCAGCAGCTTTCAGGTTTGGCTGATTTCAGAACTTTGTGCTACTGTTCCCCTGCTGTGCAGCTCCCTGAATCTCAGCCCAGAGCTTGCCTGCTGTTTGTACCAGGGATTTCTGACCTGCTCAGCACCATCTACACACCCAAACTCAGCTCTTCCTGAGTTCCTGTCCCAGCTTAGCCCTGACACCATATCTGTCTGTCCCCAATTGGTAGCTCTCTCTTTGAATCTTGGCTGAAGCTGTGGATGGATGTGGCAGTTTGTGCAAGTATTTCATGCATGTCTCTGCAGATTTTGCGTCACTGTAGAAGTGAAGTAGCCTTAAATAAACCATGAGATCAAGGGATGCTAATACAGCTTATTTTCAGTGCAGCACGTAGGACAGGAGCTTAGGGAGGTCAGAACTTATCTTTGCTTCAGGTGGAGGCTTTGAAGATTCACCTTTCTGTCAAATGTCTCAGTTACAGTCTGGCGAAATGGCTCAGGAATCTGAGCATGTGCTGTAGTGGAAAGTGCTAGGACAACACTGTAGTGGACTAATGGCTGTTAAAAAATATCTAGAAGTAGGTGCCTTATTCAGACCTCAGTGTCAGAAGCCCTTTTTCCACTTCCTCTGGATTTGCGTTCCCTGCATCTTTGGAAATAACTGGAGGCAAGTGATGCAGGAGGAATGAAAGGATGGCATATGGCTTTGAAGGAGTCTGAACCTGGTTCTGTTAAAGGCAGAAAGGGGAATGGAGGGAGGGGGCTGTAGAGTTAAGTATCAAAGCAGTAGAAAAACAAGATAATTTAGTAGAGGGAACTGGGTGGTTGGAGGCAGATTTGGATTACACAGATAGGAAGAGAGTTGTTGGGGCGTTTCCTTGCTTGATTCTTTAGGTCTTATAATAAACAGAAGGTACCTGCTGAGTAAGGACCCTTTTAAGATTGCATGTTTTGTGCTAGCATACTCAATCAAAGGCCTGTCTAGAGGTCTGGGATGATGAATGTGACATTCATTGGTAAGTCTCATGTGGCCTATGTTAAAAGACCAATTTTGACATGGTAGCTTTTAACCCAGTGTAAACTGGCTGAGTAAGATAGCATTCACCTGATTTTTCTTGGGCTGCGCTATCATGTGGTGATGGTGATGCATGCTGATATCCTAGACCCTTGGAAAGGATAAGTGAATATAAGCTGATTTGACATCTTTAAATGCTAGTATAAAGAAGTCCAAATACAACCTGAATATGGCAGGCCTAAGCCCATATCAGAAGGGAAGTGCCCATGGATGCTTCCTGTTGCAGTCTGTACTTCAAGGTGCATCAGGCACAATAGTGCCTTGTTTACTGCCCCTCTGTTTTTGAGGCTTCAACCAACTCTGGTCTCTAGTGCAGGTATTTGTTTGATGTACAAATGCTGCTTTTGGCTCACTGTGAAATGCACTGTGTTTCAGCTGCTGCCACCATGATCTGCAAGGCAGGGCTGATCACACCAGAGCCCTCTGACCCCATAGAGTACCATGGCAAATCATCTGACACCTACTACCACATGGACTGCTGGCAGAGGCTGCGCACAGCCGTCAGGAAGCTGGAGTTCTGGGAAAACTTCAACGCTGAACTGATAGGTAGTGGCTTCTTCTCCAAGGTCTATAAGGTAAAAGTGCTGGGACAGACCCAACGCAGCATGAGACTGCTGCTCTAAGTATAGGCAGCCCACAGTCCTTGTGAGAGCACCTGAGTACTTGCTGAGTCTGTGCAGATGGTGCCTCACTTGAGGAACCATCCCCCAGCTTGTTTCCTCATCTTCATCCCTCCTGGCTCACCCTGGCAGGTTGGCTGAGGTGAGGGAGAAGAGGATGCCCCCTCTGTGCACCTAGCACATCACCTTTGATATGCATCTTCCCTTTCATAGTGTGAAATGAGACAGGAGGACTTGATCAAGCAATGTTTGTTGACTGTCATTTACCAATACAACAGGCTTGTCAGGGAGCTAAACAGGGGTACTGGATGACTTACGGGGATATTTATGCTCTGTGCAGGTTTTGTTGCCAAAACTGTGACAAAGTACATTGAGGAAAAGCATGTAAAATCAAGTTGCATATGTCTCCCAGAATACCTGCCACCCACACTCCCTGGAGATGCCAGTGCCATCACCGCTCTCCTGCTCCTGCCCTGTGTTACTGGTGATGCTGCAGAAGAGCAGGTGACTTGGAGTAGAGTCAGAGTGGGACAGGCTGCTGGTTTGTCTGCTTTTGCCTCTGCTGCCTTCATGTCAGGAGATCTATGGCTCCTTGCAAACCAATATCTGACGTGTGTAGTGTATCACCAAGGTAAATCTGCTTTTCTCACTGGGGCTGTTCTGAGTCACTCCCTACATCAAGCTCCACTGGTGTGGGAGTCTAACCCTCTCTTAGTAAGCACAGGATCCAGGGTATTGCTAGCTTTGCTCCCCATCCAATGCTGTTCCTCAGCTGAGAAATACTTCAGCATCTCACCATTGCTTATTTGGGGTGCAGGCATGGGGCGTGGAGTTCTTTCCCTGCAACCCTCAGTCATCACTGTTCTCTCTATGAACAGATAGATGAAAGGGGGACCTTTACCTAGGAAATGAGGCTCCTTTGCAATGTGGCCAGATTTGCTCACAGCAAATCTCTTCCAGCACACTCTAGAATGTGGCTGCTGATACGGATCTTGATTGCTGGGGTGTGACACAGACCCAGTGGAAACAAATTGGGCCTGGCTACATCATCACTTTTAGCTCCTTATCTTGACCAGATGCAGGATGGACACCATGAATGTATATTTCTTCTCGGCCAGCATAAGATACTTCTGCCAGAGTAATACTCTGACGTTACTGTGTGAGATCCCTGGTTGGTGTGTCCTGTTGAACCTAATGAAGCCAGACTGGCAGGATCTAGCCTTGGAGCTGGAGAAAACACGCAAGTTGGATAGATAAATGCACATTACTTCCTTAAAGCTGTCTCTTCCTTTGTTGCATTTGGGATTGGTGTTACAGTCTTTGAGTGTTTTTCAGATCCAGCGATAGTGCACTAACTCTGTTCAAAGGGTATCTCCAGCCAAGGGTATATGGCAGCTGTTTTCAGACTGGAGCAATACATGACAAATACCTCTCCACACCATACCCTCCCTCCAGTAATTCCTTTCCCCACTTACACAGCATGTTGTTGCCATCACTTTCTCTTTCCTTTATCTAGCAGGTTTTCATAGTAAGGACTGCTGTCTCCTGTGTGTGACATTTTCTTCCCACCCTAGCAGTAAATTGAGATTCTAGCAATAGGTGGGCTGGATGCATTGATCTTGAATGGAAGTGGAATAAATTCCTGAAGCAGAAGGAGGAAAAGAAATGTTAAAACAAATAAACAACAATGGTATGGGTTAAATAGTTAGAGGACAGTGGAGGAGGACTTGGTACAAGGACAAATCTTTTGTATGGACCTGACATTTGTCTGTGGACTTGAGCACAAATTTAACTAATTACTCACATTCCTCTTGGGTCAGCCAGTGTCCTGTAGGCTCGTAGCCCTAAGCAGCAGTGCTCCTGCTGTAAAGCATCACTGGTGATGGTCCTTTGAAGCTCTTTGCCAACACTGTCTTCCAAAGCACTCCCACGACATGAACGTAGACTCTCCTGTATGTGATGCTGACACTGAAAGGCTGCCTGTTGCTTGTGTGCTTGTGCCATCCCTTGTCCTGAGGAAGAAGGATTCACTTGGTTTCACATGGTGACTCAGACCAAGAGATCTGGGCACGACCTGCTGCTCAGTGAATTATGTAATGTGTAACCTGAGTACAAGGTACTTTCCCTCTTTTTCTGTCCTAATTTTCTGATGTGGAATAAGGAACTATTCAAGTACAATTTTTGCTCTTGTGCTACAGTCTCTCCAAGCTCAGTGGGATCTGTCCAATACAAAGAAAATTTTAATAATCTTTTCTATCATAGAAGCCTGTTTCCAAGTTCAGAGTCAGGATTGTGATAGGGAACAAGTCTGATTTGTCAGAGCAGAGCCAGTGTTATCTCCTAAATTTCCACTTCAGTATTTTTTTTCTAAGCTATCAGTAAAGCTGACAGAAGACTAGTGCTGGGTTATGGACTAATAAAGCAAGGAGCTGTCTATTGTTGGACTGTGATGGGTAACACTATAAAATTGACTAATTACCCTAATTATTGTGCCAGCAATCAGCTGTTGCTAGAGAGGAAGGAAGCTAGAAGTTAAAACTGAATTATGGGGAGAAGACACCGTCTGATCCTCAGTAACTGGAGGCCTTCCAGTTTGGCCCCACTGAGTAAAGGCTAACTGTGGTTATGATGTCTCATCAGGTGATGCTGTCAAAGCCCTGGTTTCCTTATGACCTGCTGGAATACACAGGCAGGCTTATTCCAGCTGTGCTTATTGCACAGGCTATTAGGTTGTGTTCCTTCAGAATGGAAGCAGCAGTTCATGTTTCTTCCAAGACAATTTGTTTTGTGATCTGATTATAATCAACCTTTCTCTCCTTTCAGCTTAGCTAGGTCTCACATGCAGCTCTTTGTTCTCCTCACATGTTCTGGTAACCTTAAAGTAGTCATCACAGAGAGCAATGGGTGATGCTTTGGGTCTCAGATTGCTGCTTTGAAGCCATCTTATGCTGTTTGAATGATTTTGAGGTGAAAGCAAACAAAACTAAACCTCAAGATGAGAGAAATCACCAAATTCTCTGTTCACTCTGGGGCAAATGACAGGACATCAGTGTGGGCCATACCTGATATATGAGTCTCCATAAAGCTGACTTTGATTAACGATTGAAATATTAAAGTATCACAATGCCGTGTGATGTAATCTGGAATCTGCTATTTAGATCCTCGACCTAGATTTCATGAGTTGCAGTGCAGGGACCTTGTATGGTCCTGTCCTGCTGGAAGTTGGGGGACCCCTGTATGTCTTGCAGCCTGCATGAAACCCCTGCATGCAGTACTGTCCAACCATGGTACTTTCATGGGGGACAGCAAATTTCCTCCTAAAAATGCCTGCTCAGTCTGTTATGTGTTATAAGTTTGAGGAACTTCTCTGGAGATATACAAGGCCCATCTGGAGGCCTACCTGGGCAGCCTGCTCTGAGGAACCTGCTTTGGCAGGGGGGTTGGACCCGAAGATCTTTCAAGGTCCCTTCCAACCCCTACAATTCTGTGATTCTGTGAACAACACTTTGTTTTTTGTTCTTTACTTTCCCATATCGCTGCTAGAGGGAAGCCCTAGGAATGAAATATGTCTGGTAATCCACAGCAGAGGTTCAGGTTAACATGTGAATGGCAAGAAGATGACTCAGGGCCTCTGTCCAGGGACACTGGGGAGAGATGAGCTGGCTGCACTTTCTTCATTGTGTCTGTCTAGCAGAGACTGGCTAGATGGGGAGCCAGGTGTTGGCAGGGGCTCAGAAAGCAGTGGGGGTGAGGAGTGTGACAGCAACCTTGTGCAGTGACCACACCCAGGCAGGAAGGAGGGATGGAGATGGGCAGGCTATGGTTGGGATGGGCCATTGAATGTAAGGCATTGGAGAGGAGAAGGTCGTCCCTTCTGTAACTCAGTGTGGGCTGAGGAATTGCTCCAGCCAAAGTTACCCGAATTTTAGCTGAGAAACAGCTTTGTGCTGTGTTGTGACAGGAGGAATTTAGCTGTCTCCAGCCTCCAAGTCAGACATCACTGGTGTGGAGCTTGTGTGGGAGGGACAGCACCTTGCCCTTGTGCAAATCATGGTGCAAAGCTCTGGGTAGCAGAGAAATGAGATTCAGGACTTCGGCTGGGGGTGGATACTGTTGTCTAGAGGGGCTAGAAGACATTTGTAAGCTAACAGATGTCCTGCTCCAACCTTGGATCCAGGTGACCCAAGCTGCTGCTCATAAAGTGATGGTGGTGAAGATCTACAAGAACGACGTGGACCAAGAGGTGATTGTACGTGAGATCAGCCTGCTGCAGAAGCTGTCCCACCCCAACATTGTCAGGTGGGTGCATCCTCTGGCCATGACTGGTGTCGCTGGCAGGGGCTGGAGTTGGTCAGTGTCTATAAAGCAGTTAGTTTTGTGGAAAGGGAATAAACAGAACCTTGATGGCTTGGGTTTTTTTTTTTTTTTTTTTTTTTTTTTGGTGCATCCTGCTTAGGTACCTTGGGATATGTGTGAAGGATGACAAGCTGTACCCCATTCTGGAGGTAAAAGTTTCTTGCTTGTAAGTGTGCTATAGGCAGGCAAGGACTGTGCAGTTCTTTGGTAGGGAGCATGGCAGATATCATGTAATGCATATCTATACCTCTCTGACGCTTGAGCCTCTGTACTAGTAAAATTGCATTAGAGAAGCTTCTGGTTCTTTATGCCCCCCAGTTGCTCATGGCTGAATTGGGGTACAGTTACTATAGGACCATGAGATTCAAGGATAGTCAGAAAGTGTTTCAGACTGGTCTAGTACCACCCCAAAGAGCAGAGGAGCCACTGGTTGGAGTACAGCAGATGCAGACTGGCAGGACCTTTAGTGTGGCTTTGACATGGTGGTGTGCCTTAATAGAAAAGCCTCGGCTGGTACTGGAGAGGTCTTGTCTTGTTCCTGCACTGTCAGCAGCCTGAGGCATTGACTGAGCCCCTGCAAGGCTTTTTGCGTTTTGGTTGCTGCCTGTGAGTGAAGACTGTAGAAGGGTCCCCTTGGTCCTGTGCTCTTGGGTGCAATGGGAGGAGCAGTACAGGGGTTGGTGTGAGAATTTTCTCACTAGTCAGAGGAGATCACTGCTAGGTGATCCTGGCAGGGCAGGGGGCAACAGGTGGCTGGATGCAGCAGTACTTGGAGATAATGTAGTGGCATTCGGCAGCAATGCGCAGAGGATAAGTGGCACTGCCTGGTTTGAGGTGGGCACCCAGGAAGGGGCCCCCACCGTTGCCAACAAGTCATGAAGGCACAGCACAGGTCCCCACTGCAGGTGTGGAAAGTTATTTGCCAAAGGCTGACTTTGCTGTTGCGTTGCCATGCTGGCTTATCCAGAAGTCCCTGCAGCAGGGCAGTACCCAGAGACCATCAGTGTCTTGCTGTGTCAGGAGGGGTATTAGCACTACACCATGCACAGGGACCCGTGTGTGTGGTGGCATTTATTATCTCCATCCTGAGGTAGGGAGCTCCTGGGTTGGTGAGGGAGAGCTCAGCACCAGGAGAGCCAGCTGCATAGGTGCCTGCTTTTTGTCTCTGTTCACAGTACGTGAATGGGGGCTGCCTGGAGGAGCTCCTGGCCAGCAAAGACATGACTTTGACATGGAAGGAGAAAGTGGACTTAGCTTCTGACATTACCAGAGGCATGATCTACTTGCACTGCAAGAACATCTACCATCGAGATCTCAACTCCAAGGTACACAGCTGGAAAGGGGATGACACCCCTGAAGGGCAACTATGTTAGGGGTCCCTACAGAGGCGCTTAGGGCTGTAACCTGAAGACCTCAGGCTTCTTCTTGGTCCTCTGCTCCATGCTAATCCCTTTGCAGGCAATGAAGTTTTATTGATAAAACCTGTAATTACATTACATTCATCGCTTGTCAAGCAGAAGACCCAGCTTTTAAAGAAAAAAATGAAATACCAATGAAGGTTGGCAGTGTGGAAGCCACTCAAACATTACAGTCTTGAAAGACATCAGTACAGGTACCAAACTTGCCTTTGTAATCTCAGGCTGTTTGGTTGGCTCAGTTCCTAACTGGAAAATCACAAAGTACATGGCAGGACAAGGCAAGAATCTGTTTCATTCTGATGATGGATTTCTTGGCATGTGTGCTCTGAAGTCAGTTGAGATGCAATTTCCTGTTTGGTGATAACTGATGAGCTTGGGATATGCTTGTGGAAAGTTAGTGAGTGCTGAAGGTTCCTACCTGTCCTTTTGGTCTCACTATGGAGGTTCGGCCCTGAAAAAAGTTTATACTTCCCAGGAGAAACCTGGGAAATCTGCTGTGATGATGGCTGAAGATACAGGAGAGAAGTGCGTATATGTTTACTTGATTTCTAGTTGTCTGTGAGAACCATCTGGAGATGATGTTCATAGTTTCTGCTAGCTCTTTGGGAGCAGATGCCAAGAGGAAATCCTGGGGAACTAAACAGGTTGAAGCCACCGGGGTTTTTGAGAATCTGTAAGATAATTTTGTAGAAATTCCTCCAGAAAACATACAACCTTGAGCAGCGAGAAGGGCTGTGACTGTGATCTGCCAGCCTTTGACTGAACAGTGAACAAGACTGATGTGCACATTTCTAGGCCTCTTTCAGATGAAAGGATGTGGATCATTGTGTTCGTATCAGGTAACTTTGCAGATCTCAGTTCAGTTTAGTTAGGATGGAGTACCAGCACTGAGTCTTGGAAGGCTGTATCAGGAGGCAGCCTGAGGCGCAGTGGTGATGAGCAAGCAGGGCTGCATGGTGAGGGCTCCTGACAGTTCTGGGCATGGGATGGATGGTGAACCAAAAGCCTCCCATGGACACAGGCTAGGGAACTGCTCCTTCAAAGGACTTTTTCTGGCTTCAGATGTGGTCAATGTGTGCTACCAGAATGCAGGCCTCTGGCGAGAGTAGAGACAATAATGGCAAGGGCTGAGGACCAGTGAGGTGCTGCACAGTGAAGTATCCAGGCTTTTCCTTGTTGGGCATCTCATGTTTTACCCCCCATGGCCTTCTTTCAGAACTGCCTCATTCGAGTGACACCATGGGGCCGTGAGGCACTGGTGACTGACTTTGGGCTGGCCAGAGAGGTGGTGGAGCTGCCTGTGAAGGATGTGGAGAGGAAGATTTCTCTGGTGGGCTCTGCTTTCTGGATGGCTCCTGAGATGCTGCGGGGAGAGCCCTATGACCAGAAGGTATGGCAATGCTTACCAGCTCCTTGTTCATCATCAGAGGTCCTGAGCAAGAATGCTTAGGAATGTCTGCTGGTGACATGTTCCAACAGCGGAAAAGCCTTTCCCTCCCTACCTCCCTTGGAAACATTGCTCTGCTATCTGGACCTTTGTTCAACAACGTTCTGCATAGCAACTTAGATATTGAGTGTGGGGCCTTGTTAAGTTAAACTCTTAGGGAAATGGATTACTGCTGTTGACGAAAACACTGAAGCCTCTCTGAAGAATATGCTGGAAGAGTTACAGCCTAGTGAAGCTGTTGTGGGATCTATGGGGGTGCCAGAGCTATGGTAGAAGCACCAACCACATTGAAGTGTGGCATGGGTCCTGTTGTGGTTTAACCCGGCCGGCAGCTAAACACCACAGAGCCGTTCACTCACCCTCCCCCCTCCCTCTCTGGGATGGGGGAGAGAAATGGGAAAGTGAAGCCTGTGGGTTGAGATAAAGACAGTTTATTAAGATAGAAAATAATAATAAGAAGAAGAATATGTACAAACAAGTGATGCACAATGCAATTGCTCACCACCCGCTGACCAATGCCCAGCCCAACCCCGAGCAGCCGGCCCCCCACCCCAGCTAGCCACCCCTATATATTGTTCAGCATGACCCCATAAGGTATGGAATACCCCTTTGGCCAGTTTGGGTCAGCTGTCCTGGGTCTGTCCCCTCCCAGCTCTTGCTGCCCCCCCAGCCTGCCTGCTGGCAGAACAGAGCGAGGAGCTGAAAAGTCCTTGGCTTAGTGTAAGCATTGCTCTGCAGCAATTAAAACATCATCATGTTATCAACACTCTTCTCATCCTAATCCAAAACATAGCACCCTACCATAAGGATCATCAAGTCCAATTCCTGGCACTGCACAAGTCTGCCCAAAAGTTTAGATCATGTGACTAAGTGCACAGTCCAATCGCTTCTTAAATTCAGACAGGCTTGGTGCAGTGACTACTTCACTGGGGAGCCTGGAATTTGCATGCTTTGCTTCTTCTACATATGCCTGGTCCTACGTCTCCTCATCTTGCAGGTAGATGTGTTTTCCTTTAGCATTGTCCTTTGTGAAATCCTGGGCAGGATACCAGCTGATCCTGAAGTGCTTCCCAGGACTCAGGTAATGATTTTTGCAGCCAAATTTCAGTGTTTTCTCCATGATACTAGATTGTGGTTTCTCTCTGGACTATACAGACCTGACACACATGCATATGTGCACGCTCAGATTTCTCTCCAGAGTTTTTTTAATGAGAAAATCTGGTGAAAAATGTTCAGTGTGCAAGTGGAATCATCTGTAGTTTGAAAACTTTTGTTACATCAACAATATGAGATACAACAGTTTTGTTTAGAGATCTTAATTCAAATACTTCATTTGGCTTTGACATTTCAGCTTCCGTATTGAAGTGGCAGGTCAAACACAACTTCATTGTGAATTTGTATTTTCAGATACATTAGAGTTAATATACAGTTCATGCAACAACAGCGTGCTTCTCTAGAAACATGGCCTTTTTTCAGTATTTGCAACAATTCCTTTCAGCAAAGTGAAAAGGGAAGGTTTTTCCAGAATGAGGGTGAAAAATAGCAAATTACTGCTTTTGAAGCAGTCTTCAGGAAAAAAAGCAAAGAACATGTAATGACCAGAGGTTATTCCATGTAAGACTGAACAGTAACTAAAACTGCATCTCCATTTGCAAGATGGAAGAGAATTATGTATCAGGGACTCTGATGTCTGAAAGGACTAAGCTGTAGCTATGGAAATGGCTGGCTGGATCCCCTCAATCAGTTGCTATTGGAAGACCAAATAATTTACAGTTTCTGTCCTTGGCAACCACTGCTCAGCACCTCACCCAGTGCTGGTTACTCTACATGCTGTTTTCTACCTTTGTGGTTCTTGTTGCCTTACTCTGAGCTTTTCCAGGAGGACACATGGCACTTCAGGGAGAGCACAGAGCAAGCAGAAGGATGTTGCAACATTCTCCCAGTTCAATGTTTCTTTTACCGTCTGTGCCCTCCTGGCAGAGCTGGTACCTTTGCATAGCCAAAGTTAAAATAGCTGTGATGGAAACCATGAACATTTTAATCTTTAATTAATCAGCTTTAATCCATGAACATTTTTGCTTTAACAACTTGAGAAGGGTGAAGAGCCTCTAAAGGACTTAATAGCTCAAGCGTTCATTACTTTTTCCTTGCTTCTTACTGTAAAACCCTTTTATCCTGGTTGTTTTGAGGTGGAAGGATGGCATTTGCAGCTAAAAGTATAAAACCTAGACAAGGCTCATCTCAATAAGCAAGGGATATATAGGGCACATCTTGAGTAAGAGAGGGGCTTGAGACATATTTTTCCCATTTTCCTGGGGAGTCTGCATAACTGACTGCATGTAGTCATGGCCAACTCAGCGTCTTCCTGGCTGGTTGTTGACCCATGTTCTACCCCTTCCTCAACAGGATTATGGCTTGGATGTTGCTGCCTTCCAAGGGATGATCAGTGAATGCCCCAGGCAGGTGATGGACCTTGCTGCTAGCTGCTGTCGGGTGAGATTATTGCTAGATTTTTTTTCTTTTGGTTTTCTTGGGTTTGTATCACACCTCTGTGAGAGTGTGCTCTTAGCGCCAGAACACAGGGCTCTGCCACTTAAGCTCTGAAGTGAAGAAATCTTCCTGGAGCAGTAGTATGCTTTCATCCATTGCATAGTTTTGTCCTAAGAAACACTTTGGAGAAGTGATCAGTTTGTGTATTACAGCCCAAAGCATCACGAGGTCCTGTCTGTTTCATTGTATATTGACCCCAAAGTGGGAAGCACATTGGTGATGATGTCTGATCCCCACTTAGCCAGACTGCAGGCAGAGGCACCTAGCTGATTCTCTCTGGAAGGCACTGCCTCACCATTGCCAGTATTGCAGGTATCATCATAACATATTTCTCCAACCTTTGTTGCTTTGGCATAAAAGGTGAAGGTGAAAGCTGGGGGACCTTCCTGTGCTGCCTCGGGATGCAAAGTAGAAAGAGAGGATTCAGGTTTATCTTTGAAAGGAAGGGAAAAAAATGCAATAATCAGGAGAAACTAGGTGATCAGAATGCAACTCAATTTGTTGCTCAAGGCAGCAAATTGAAATAATTCTAGCACGGGTCCCAAGGACATGTGAATAACTCACCCTGGATCAGAGGAGTAATTTACATGAACAACTTGCTTTGGTTGGTATGCGTTCAGATATTGTATCTCTGACAGCTTCCTAATGTAAATTGATTAATAATGTGCTTGTGCTGGAAATGGCTCTTGGGGCTGTTTTATATTTTTGTGCAATGTGCAATTTTGGGCAGGTTCTGGTTCAGCTCCCCAGGCTGGCTTCCCCAGGGCCAGGCACAAGGGCAGCCTCAGGATGGCACAGTGGGGGCCCAGGCTGGAGATGCCCAAGTGCCCCAGGCTGTGTTCCTTGGCATTTGTGAAAGAAACTGTGGGTTCTCTCAGCAGAGTGTGAGGTATACTCTCTCCTGTAAGAGGAGAGGGACCTGGACCTCTCTGCCCTTCAAAAGGAAAAGGGACAAACCCCAACTCTGAGGACACCCCAATGGCACTGAGATGACTGGGGATCACAGCCCACTGACAATGACCTGTGTCAGGGAGACAAGACAGATTCCTACTATCATGAAAAAGCCCAGGGAATGAGACATCTCCCTCCTGACACCTATCTGCAGTCTTTCCCCTCTCTGCACAACCCCTGGACCTACACTGTTCAGGTTGGCTTTGGGATGAACAGTTCCCGTACCCTGTTGAAACCTGGCCTGACACATCATGCTTCAGCATCTTGCTGTCTTTGCTTGTGTTGTACTGTGCCTTGGGATCTGTCTTGTGGCTGCTCATTTGCAACAGTCTGTGCCTGGATCACTGTGCAGTAATGCCAGAAAGCTCTGCTGGCAGGTGCATGGGCCAGGCCAGCGCTGACAATGGATGAATGTCGTTGCTCAGCCATGGGGGACCCAGGAGAGCTGCTGCACAGCACCCACTTCCTGTCCAGGATGTCATCTTCAGCCTCTCCCTTCTCGTTTCAGGTGGAAGAGTTTAAGAGGCCATCTTTCTCCGAAATCCTGGATGAGTTGGAAGATGTTGCAGAGGGCCTGGAGCCTAGGAGGGAAAATCAGCTTTTGGGCTGAGCTGTGGGCTTCCTGAAAGGCCTGGTGGAGTATTGTACAAACTGTAAATCAACTGTCTGGAGGGTCAGAAGTAAAGAAGGAAGGTGGGAAGGGGAACAGCCAAGTGATGTGCTGGTATTTATTTAATCATAGTCTTAGTCTCTAATTTCTGGATTGGAAAAAGTGGTTAAAAATGGAGAAGGGATTTATCATGGGTATATATTCCTTAGGTAGGTTTTTAACAGATTTAATTCAGACTCAAGCAGCCTTTGTTCATCTGCTTGTTAAAAGCACTTGATCCTGGAGGGGCAGGTCAGGGACCTGAATTCCCTTGCAGATGCTTTCCAAATACCCAACAGAAATGTAGTTCTCTCCTGCTCCCATGTGCCCCCTGGACTCAGTGTCTTCCACTTCCATTTCCCCTCTGGTCTTGGGGAATCTCCTCTACGGAGGCTGTGGTCCTTGTGGTGTGAAGGAGTGGGGCTTTGGCACACTCAGTGAGCCTCAGGGTTGCCTTCTATTTCAAGCCTTACAACACCCATCTGGTAGCCTTGCAAGGACAGGTACATTCTAAATCTCTGACTAGGCTCCTTGTCATTGTACGCAGGATGCATCAGTATCAGGCAAAGTTTTGGAATGCTGGGACTATCCACCTGCACCAATGGGTAGGGTTTGCCTTCTCAAGATATGAATTAACCAATTAATATCTCCTATCATAAAAGCTTTGTCAGGCACGTGCCACGTCAGAGTTGTCCCAGTATTGTAGCAGTCTGGATTTCTCCCCACTGTCCTCAGTCTGGGTTCAGAGATGGGAGTCTGGGTTCAGGAGTCTGCCTCCCCACCTGTCATCCTACTGCAAATAACATGGCCACAAGCACAGTGCCAACAGCTTGTGAGGCCAAAGCAGGGGAGAGTTGGGTCTGGCATTATGCAGTATCTCACCTATTCCTCTGCTTGGTCGAGTATCACATTGCCTCTCCAGCGGTTAGACACCCTTGCAGGCCCCAGGGCTCATGCAGCCATGGAAGGATTTTATTTTGATGATTTCTTCTGTTTTCTTCTGTGGGCTGGAGGAATGTTGCTAGGTCTGCAGATCCAAACCAGAGCTGGAAAGAATAATGGCAAGAAATGCTCTGGCACTGCAAATTAAGAGAAAGAGTTGAGCAGACAAGTTCATGTTTCCAGATCAGCTGATGGCTGCACCATCGTCGTGAAAGAGGTTCTACCAGGACCAAAATTTTTGTGAGTGTAAATAGGCATATTGCCTATATAGTGGTGGAGTAGTGGCTCTCTTCTTTTAGACTGTAAGCTCTTGGAGCAAGGATCCTTCATTTGTCCATGAAAAAGTAATTGTGTAGTGTATAACCCAATGGAGCTTTCAGCCTTGTGGGAGGAATGATGTGCTCTCGCATAGTGGTATAGACCTACATGTGGGTCTCATCTCAAGCTCTTGAAGTAGAATTCGGTGTCACATAAGGCCCAACATCTCTGTGTTGTGGTGCTTGTACAAGGGAATGTCACTAGTGTGCCAGGACAGAGATGTTGTGGAGGAGTGGTGCATTTTCCCTAGGGATTTCCTTATGATCAGGACCTGACATGAAATGCACTGAATGGCACCAGAATCATTGTCTCAGCCACATGTCCAGACAACTTCTCATTCCCCAGAGCTGCCATCATGCTGTTGACATCTGTGCAGAAGAAACCTGCTCAACAGTAAAACCGCTCAGCAAAAATCTTCCTCCCAGCTTGATATTGCTAGCAGCAAGGACAAAAGCCTTGAGAAGTAGAAGACTGAAATTAGAAGTTTTTCAACCTGGAGGAAGGCAGAGTGGCCACTTTTTGACTTGCACCAGTTTGGGGGCTTTAGACCCCTAAATGAAAAGGGCTGCAAAGGCAGCACAGTGTGTATATACTTGTGCATCTTTAGTGACAGCCAGACAACATGGGCACTGCTGTCACTGCTCCCGTGCAAGCTGCCGGCCCCTGGTGGGTCTCTGCGCTCCCCTGGCCCTGCCTCGGCTGAGGAAAGCTGCCTGTCGGCCCGATCCCCTGCTGCGCTGAGGAATGTGCCTACCCAGAGCTGATTGCCTCGGCAACAGGAGCTAACCACAACCTTCCAAAGCTTCCCAGGCTCCCCTGGACTCTTCCATAGCAGAATAAGCTTGAGAAAGAGGAGTTGTATGATTCTATGAATCCGATATTGTCCTAACACCTCAATTGTTAAGCTTATGAAGCCTTTTCCAAAGGCCACTAAAGATAGAAGATAGCTGTCCGCTGTGGCTCTGTCTGGTGCTAGAAGCACTGGTTTCACGTAGCTTTTCCCCACGTATCCCCATGCTGCCTGGCTGCCCAAGGTGGATTCTGTTCTTCTTCTGATCATCACCATGCAGAAGAGTAGAATAACAGAAGATGCACAATATACTGATCCCTCAAACAGCCTTTTAGGGGGTGAAGGTGTTTTGTCCCAGGGGCACTTTCCTGCAGGACTTCTTCCTTGTTGGCCATCCTCTCTGCAGGACCAGCAAACTTGGTGCTGGTGTCTGAGATGTGTGCTCTTTGGCAGATTGGGCTGGTCCTTCCTCGAGCTGTACATCTGACACTGGTCCTGCAGATCAGCAGTTGGGGTACTGGGACACAGTAGAAATGGTATGTGGATTTGTGTGTACTTTGGTGACACTGTAGTATGAAAGGAGTTCTTTTGGTTTTATCTGTCTGCTTGGAGGTAAGAAACCTCCAAACCTCTTGGAGGTAAGAAACCTACTCAAGTATTACAGATCCATAGGAATATTATTTTCTGCACAGAGGACAGCATTAGCCCACGTAGTTTGAGCTGCGATGAGATCACCAATACTTTTGAGCTGGCCAGAGATAGGGTGATGCCAGAGAATGCCAAAAATGCCATTTTCATTGGAATTAGTGGTTTTATCAGTGCTGATGACTAAAGATGGCATGGACCTAGGTGCTGTTCTGCCGTTGCTCACACAGTTAAGTTGTTGGTACCTCTGTGATATGGGTTTGGCTCAAACCACCAGCATTGCTCCCAGTTGCTTGAGCACAATATGACAATTAGCATGAGCCATGAACCATTCCCTGTGGGCCATCAGGTTGTGCAGGTTGTCGTGAAGAGAGAAAGGTTGATGGTCTGGACAGCTGGGCTGAGCCATGGCAACCTCATGGCTGGTGAAACCAAGTCTACATGGCATTTTAAGAGCAGTCACAAGGCTGGACTCAGAGATGTGTTTCTTCTAGGCTTGCCATGTGTCTCATGGGTGGGACATCCAGCCACATGCTGAGTCTCAGATGACCAAAGGATATCAGGTCTTTGCTAGAGGGACCTTTGGTCCCTGCTCCAAGGGCAGGTGGAACTGAGACTGTCTTCAGGTTCTGTGTGGATGACAAAAGCTAATGTTTGGAGGTTGCAGAGAACAGAGGTGGTCTGGGAATTTGGTGCATCTAGTTGACCAAGAGTTTCTCTTCACTGGTCAGCTAGAGGGAACAACAAGCACAGGAAACCTGCCTCAATGCCCTCCAGCTGTGATCCCCTTGCTGGGACTGCAGGGCCTGGCTTCCCCACACCAATCTGACAAAGTCCAGGTAATTAGTTGAATTTTGTATTTCATTGTCCAGGCAACTGAAGCAACACCAATGCCAATGGTAGGTGGAGAGTCTGGGCAGTGCAGAAGGCTTGACTTTGCTGGACCTGATCAGGACCTGCCTCCTCTGCCTCTCGGCCATTTGCTCTGCTGGTGCTGGCACCATGGACCAGACAATGCTGCACCCTACAGGCCATGCATTTCCATGTCCCTCATTGCATCTTTGTTTTTCAGTGCTATTTGGAAAGAAAGACTGGAGGTGCTTTACCACAGCAGTCCTGGCTACTGTGTTTCATCATTCTGGTCTGCAGTGTGCTGCTGAAATGCCACAAGTTTTCAAGCAAGAGGCACCAAACACAACTCAAGGAACATCTTCATGCTCTATCAGCACAGCTGACATTGTAAACCCATAGTGAAAAGTCATTTAAAGAACATTATTAGCTATGAGAAAGTGGTATTTTGAGCACATTGCCTCTTGGTGCCCTTGGTTTGTGGCAGGGTCAGCTGGCTTCTTAAATCACCCCCTTGATTCAGTTAGGTGAGAACAAGGTAACAGCAGCAGCACAAGCATAGTGCAAAGGGTGTTGGATTCATCTTTTCCATCTTAGCAGCCCATGATAAGTCAAAAGGACCAAACCACAGTGAAATGATTTCTCTTCCCCAGATGCAGCTTCTTTTATGCTGATTCATTAGCAGTCCTAATTACTCTTCAGATGCAGCTGTCTCGCAACCTCTTTGCCAGGAGGCAATGTACCTCTAAGTCTGCTGCATTCAAACACAAGCCCTATATAGGCACTGAAGCTCAGTTTTATTTGATTCTCACATAACCAGTCATTGGTGTTAGGTAGGAAGGAGACCTTTCCTTCCAAAGCCCAGTCCTGTGAAGTGTGTCATATTTTAGGGTTACAGCTTGTGAGAACCAATCTGCAGCCTGGATGGACCACAAAACCCTGCTCTTCTGAGGCCGTTCATAGGAAAACATTGACCATGATAAACTGAATTTAAGGTCTTAAGATTTTAACGTCTTTCAAACCTCTGAGTGAGCAGACACCAGTCACCAGGTGTCTGAGGTGCTCCAGGTGCAGGAGCTTCACCAGGTGTCTGAGGTGCTCCAGGTGCAGGAGCTAAGTTCCCCTGTGACCTATGGAGAGGCCTGTGGAGGAGCAGGCTGTCTCCCTGCAGCCCATGGTGTACCACGGCAGAACAGATCACGTTGCGGCCTGTGGAGAGCCTACAAAGGAACAGGTGATCCAAGGGGATCTGCTGCTCCTGGGGGTCCCAAGACAGAAAAGCTCACTCCTGATGGATGGACCTGAAGAGCTGCTGCCTATGGAGAAGCTCACATAGGACCAGCCCAGGAAGGATGGTGTCCTGCAGGAGGAACCCCGCACTGGAGCACAGAAGAGAGTGATTGTGAAGGAGTGGTAGAAACGAAGCACCACGGGCAGGTGGACTGGAGCCCTCACTCATGCCCACCCCCTGCACTACTCAGGACAGGGAGGAGGTGGAATAGGGTGAATGGAGGAAGGTGCCCCCAGTTTATTCCTTTGTTTCTCACTGCTCCAGCCTATCAACAATAGGTAATAAATTTTATTAATGTCCCTATGCTAAGTCTGTTTTGCCTGTGACAATAATTGTAGAGTGATCTTGCTGTCCTTATCTCAACCCTTGAACCCTTTACATTTACCAGGGGCTCTCAGTGGGACTAGCTTTCTGAGAAGCCCCAATTCCCCTGTTCTGAATTTATAACAGCAAACAATCTCTCCTCCTTCTTCCACTCTGGATACTCTTATTTGAAGTGGCCAGCTCAGCCACACTTAAAACATTTTCTCAAAGGCTATTCTTGTTAGGATTTAGGCTGCAACACAGGTAGCTTTCCTTGTCTGCCATTCCTTTGTCTCTCTTCCTCTCCCTTCCATCCTGTGTCTGACTTGTCCTAAAAGTTTTCTTCCTCTGTCTCCAGCCCTCTGCCTCGCTACCTGGTCCACAGTGAATACCATTAGTTTTGCTCTCTGCTTTTCTCTCATCTGCCCTCCTGACATACACCTCATCGGCCTCCCAAAGGAGGGTCTCCACTGACTATTTGGTCCGTATTTCCACCTTCTGGAGCCTTTTTTTTTTTTTTTTTTTTGGTATATCTGGCCAGGCTTTAATCACAAAATGAACTTTCAAAAACCCTTGGGCTACATGGTCCTCAGGATTCATCCCCAAGTATTTTCTCATTCTGACTCAAAGTCTCATATGATTTCTGTGTTGTGGGTTGTTATTATTCCAGTTGGAGATAGCAAGCGGATATTTCTGCTCATCGGAATTACTCCTGGTCTGTGGGGGATTGATTCTTTGCCATTCTTGCATAGTTTCCCACCTAATCATTCCCCCCCCCTTTTCTTCAGTGAATAACATACTCAAGATTGAGATCACTTTTCCCCCCCCCCCCAGGAATGCAGATTAGGCCTTAGATATGGATCTAACTGTTCTAATCCTATAGGGTCCTCAATTAAAGGCTTAATTTCCTTTTTAAAAATTCTAACCTCTCTGCTGGGCGGGGGGTGGAGTTCACATTTGTCCTTGCCTCACTGGGACCTCCCTAAGAGGATACATAGGAGTGTTAGTACTCTTAGTATAAGAGAATGGGAAAGTATCAATATCTCTTCTACACTGTTCTAATATGTAAAATTTTATTTGACCAACCTGTAATTTCTCCTTTTCCCCTTTATTTCTTCTTCTCTCATAACTGGAGGGGCCCATGATGATGATGATGATGATGATGATTTTCTGATTCTTCAGCTCCTTGTCTTGTTTTTCTTAGACATCCTGCTTATTTTGGTACAGTGGGACCTTTCGCTGTCCCCTTATCTGCTTAACATACCCCCCACTATTATGCCCGTGCAATTGCTTTTGAATGTGCAAGGTTAATGGAATTTTACACTGCAAAAACACAATTTTAATTCTTACAGGCTGTGAAAACTTTGGGCACTTGCGCATGGCAAAACTGCTGTGTTCTTCCTTGGAAAAAGCTGCTGTGGAGCCCTTGGAGGCTGGCAGTAATCCCATGGGTGGCTTGGCCTTCTGGGTCTTTCAATGTCTCAGACAAAGCATGAGGGTATCACTGGAAGCAGCCCTAATCTGGCTGGGGGCTGTTTTTCCTTTCATAGAATCGTAGAAGGGTGTGGGTTGGAAGGGACCTCAAAGAGCGTCTACTTCCAAGCCCCCTGCCATAGGCAGGGATGCCACCCACTACATCAGGTTGCTCAGAGCCTCATGTAACCTGGTCTCGAACACCTCCAGGGATGGGGAATCCACAACTTCTGGCAACCTGTTCCAGTACCTCACCACCCTCTGAGTGAAAAATTTCCTTCTTAACCTCTAATCCAAATCCCCCCTCTTTTACTTTTAAACCATTCCACCTTGTCCTATCATTATCCACCTGAGTAAAGAGACCTTCTCCATCCTTTTTATAGGACTGAAAGTCCTTTTTAAGTACTGAAAATCTGCCATGAAGTCTCCCTGGAGCCTTCTCTTCTATAGGCTGAACAGCCCCAGCTCTCTCAGCCTGTCTTTGTAGGAGAGGTGCTCTAGCCCCTTGATCATCTTTGTGGCCCTCCTCTGGACCCACTCTAACAGCTCCACATCCTTCTTATGCTGAGGGCTCCACACCTGAATGCAGTACTCCAAGTGGGGCCTCAAAAGGGTACAGTAGAGGGGCACAGTCACCTCCCTTGACCTGCTGGCCTCCCCTCACTTGATGCAGACCAGGATGCAGTTGGCCTTCTGAGTTGTTAGTGCACATTGCTGCATCATGTCAAGCTTTCAATCCACCAGAATCCCCAAGTCCTTCTCTGCAGGGTTACTCTAAATGAGTTCTTCTCCTAGTCTGTACTCACATTTGGGATTGCCCAGGTGCAGCACCCTGCCCTTGGACTTGTTGAACCTCATGAGATTCATATGGGCCCACTTCTCAAGCCTGTCCAGTTCTTTTGGATGGCATCCCTTCCTTCTATCATATTGATAGACCCATGAGGTACACCACTTGTTACCAGCCTCCACTTGAACAGATATCCATTGATCACCACTCTCTGGCTGTGCCCTTTAAACCAATTCCTTATCCACTGAGTAGCCCACCCATCAAATCCATATCTCTCCAATTTGAAGACCAGGATGTCATGTGGGACTGTCAAAGGCCTTTTAGATGATTATGCATCAACAAGCCATCAGAGATGCTTCCAGCCTTTCATGTACCTGGCTCCCTGTCATGGCACAAAGGCAGAAAGCAGGTCCTCAGCACACAGTTTGGCCCACCCTACTTCTCTGGTGGTATGATCAGGGTCACTCATCAAGGGAAAAGTCTGGAGAAACTCCAGGGAAGTTGTCATTTCTAGGCTTCAGGTCTGGCCCTTTTCAGAGTCATGTAGGAGAAGAGGAAGGTTTTGAAACAAAAAATGCAAGCCTGATTCATAAGCTTTTCAGGACATGGAAGAAGAGCTCAAGATGAGCAGTGGCCAGGATCAGTCACAGATCGACTGGGGCCATTCTGCTTTTCTTCTGGAGAGAACCTTGGCAAGAAGATGTCAAACAGGAGGGACTAGATGGTATCCTGACAGTTTGGGGAGCATATTCCTTTAGGGCATGTCCTTTAGGATGTCTCAAGTCTCTTCTCTGCTTCTTTCCTCACTGGTCAGGTGTAAGAGCTGATGGAGGACTGAGAACCCTTCCATGAGGCAAGATGGGAGCTCTGGGCTGGTAATTGTGGCAGTCAGCAGAGATGGATCTTGGAGACCCTGTAGGGGTAGATGTCAGTCCTCTGTTTCCAGCTATAGCAGTGGTGTACTCACTCCAGGTCCATTGCTTTTTCTTAGCAATGTCTTCCTCCTCCGCAGCTCCATGCACCAGCACCTTTACTAGGCATCTTCTTTGGGGTCACTTGCAACCCAGACTGCATCATTGCCAGTAGTCCCAACTCACTACAAAGGGAGTCCAAGTGGACTAGTGTGTCTGGGGACATGGCACATGTCTCTCCAGGGAAACATATCATGAACCCTAGTGCTTCAATTCTTCCTGGCTGATGTCTGTGACCCACTTCCACTCCCCACATGCCTGTGTCAACAGAGAACATTTTCCTGCCTTGCAGTGGTTGTGGCTCATGCTGGAGGGGATGCAGTGCTAGCCTACTGCATTGGCTTAGGAGATGCAGGAGAATCTCACTTTCCAGCCAGGTACCAAGTACCTCACCCAACACTGGTGATAGCTTGTCACATGCCCCCCCCCCCCCCCCATAAATACCTGAGTATTTCCTCTATTGATCCAAGTGAAGGTGTAGGAAAACTAACCAGATGGACTTGGGTAGACTGTTCTTTGTGTGCTCTTAAACCTACTAACCTGTGTGTCCTTCAGAGCTGAAATTAAAATATTGAAGGTTTCTGTGGAGAACATATTGGGGGACCAGAGAATGGGGATTCAGCACTTTTAGCTAGGTTAAAACAGGGGGTGTCAGCATCAGTTAATGTCTCCACAAAGGAGATTGTGGTCCTCAGTGTTGTCTGTGGCAGTGCTATGGGCTTCTCTGAGAGGCTGCTCCTGGACAGCAACATTGGTGGCTGATCCGATCAGACAGAACTGGATGCTGTAGGATGTTGGTCCTGGTCCTGCTGAAGGCACATAAGTCACTGGGAATAGGAGAAAAACAACTGAGCTCCTGGAGATAGGGAAGTGACTATGGAAAATTCAGTGCGTTCTCTGCTCAGACATGCACTTTGTCATGTACCTAAAAAAGAGGAGTGAGCAGGGCCAGGACCTCATGTATAGGGATATGCAAAACCTCAGATTTATTTCTCAGCATGTCACCCATGTGCTGGGTGAGTGGCTGTCAGAATGGGAGTGACCCGGAGTAACGATGCAACCTCGATGCGAGTATAATCGTTCTCCTTTAATGAATGTTCAAGCAAGGTATATATATGCTACCATTACAGCATGCGCAGACAACAACTTATAATTGGTCTAGCTTCTATGCACAAGTCTCTAGCACTAATATAATTGGTACAATGGTGCCGTCTCTCCTCCCGAACATAGTTCCACATATTTTAGCTATAACATCA
>JAACYQ010020923.1:0-10961 GCA_011075105.1 Heteronetta atricapilla | reverse complement strand
AATTCCAGGGTTTGAACCCGACCAAGCACAGCCAAGAGTATCAGCGTAGGCTCTGGTGCAATTAGTTTCCAATTTATATATATTTGTTTTATTAAAAAGTCCACCAAATATGTACCTCCAGTCTGTTTCTGTTCCAATTTTACCTTGTCCTCATATGATATACATCATATTTGTAGATTTGCAAATATTTGTGTAAAATCATAGAGTATTATCCTGAGTTTGAAGGGATACACAAGGATCATCAAGTCCAACTCACACAGACACAGAATCACACAGAATTTCTAGGTTGGAAGAGACCTCAAGATCATCGAGTCCAACCTCTGACAGTCCTCCACTGAACCATATCCAAGGTTCCACAATGGGTCCACATCAAATCCCCTCCAGACCCCCCAAAATTCAGACCATATGACAAAGAGCACAGTCCAAACACTTCTTAAACCCCAACAGGCTTCGTGCAGTGGCTGCTTGTGAGAAACAAAGTTGTGTTCTTGCAGTAGAGAACTAATTTTCTGTACTCCAAGGTAGTTGGGTGGTCATAACAAGCAGAAATGTGGATTAGTGGACATTAGAAAATGTCCTAAATGTTCTAAAATAAGGAACAGTGAGTAAAACACGATGAGCAGCGTGAGATCAGTAAAACAAAGGTCACATGTTGTCAAAACATAAGAAAGGAGAAGTTAAAGGGCTGAAAATTTGTAACATATGGTATATCAGCATATATCAACATATATGGTACAGAGGAGCGTCGAGTAGCTTGTGAACCTGTAGTACTCAGCCAATGAGGAAACGGGGGAGTTGATCAGGAAATGGGTAATAGGGAATCAAGGTTATGATTTCTTGAGTAAAATGCTCTCCTGCTTGACAGGATGCTCAAAAATTGCAATTGCAAATAAAAAAAAAAGCTCCACAGAATATCTTCTCTGAAGAAAATTACATGAGAATTTTTTCACAGTGCACAACAATGTGCTCGGTGGAAAAACTCTTCCTGACATCCAGCTTAAACCACCTCAGCTTGACCCCGTCCCCGTGGGTCCTATCACTGGTCACTAAAGAGAAGAGATCGGCGCCTGCCCCTCTACTCCTGCTCATGAGGTTGCTGTAGGCCGCCACGAGGTCTCCCCTCAGCCTCCTCTTCTCCAGGCCAAGAGACCTCAGCCGCTCCTCACACGTCTTCCCCTCCAGGCCCTTCCCCAACTCTGTGGCCTTTCTCTGGCCACTCTCCAACAGCTTCGTGTCCTTTTTGTGCTGCGGTGCCCAGAACTGCACACAGGGCTCGAGGTGAGGCCTCACCAGCATGGAGTAGAGCGGGACGATCGCTTCCCTTGACTGACTAGTGATAGAGTGCTTGATGCACCTCAGGGTATGGTTGGCCCTCCTGGTTGCCAGGTCACACTGCTGCCTCATGTTCAGCTGCTATCAGCTAAAACTCCCAGATCTCTCTTGATGGTTTACAGTGCAGAAGATTGACTGAGCCTGCAAGAATCTCAGCAGACAGCAAACTCCAATACTGTTGTTGCAAAGAAGCAGATAGAAGTAAGCTTTTACCAATTTTTGCGGTAGTTTATCTTGCGCTGCTGGCACTAGTTTTGTGGTTATGGAATCTTTTATTTGGGGTACATCTTATTCTTCCACAGGACATAGTTGTCGGGTTTGCTGCAGATCCAGTATTTCTCTGTGTGGCAGAGGGCTGAGCTGATCTTATGGTGGTTTACGTACGCGCAAGGGCCACCCCCCCGCACCTCAGACCTGCAATGCAAACACACTCAAGAGTGAGAAGGAAGGAGCAAAGTAGGAAAACTACCCTAAAAACTGGAAGAATAGCTGGGATTTCCTCTCCTGGGAAGGTCGGAAGGGGCAGTGTCCAGTGTTTAATAGGGGTTCAGAGCGCGGCATCCTTGGTCTGCCCCAAGCTTCTCGTGGAAAACCAGGGATGCGGTGACAGGAGAAGGTCCCTGTCCCAAAACAGGCCTTCCCAGACCCTATAAGAACTCCTACCCTAATTGCCAACCCGAAGAACCCAACCCCGACAGGTGGAGGGACTGACCAGTTGTTGAAGGCTTCACCATTGGTCCACCTCCACTGGCTGTTGCCTTCATCATGCAGCCCGAACCAGTGGTTTGCTTGGCCCTTGTAGCGCATGATGAAATCCTTTAGAGAAAGGAATGAAAAGAAAAAAAGAAAAAAAAAAAAAAAAAGAATTAAAAAAAAAACAAAACAAAACGTGTCTTAGGTGACGATCGATCTTGTCTTCCCCAAACACAGCTCAGCCAGGTTCCACCTCCAGTCTGCGAGCACCTTACAACAGGAAGGTGATTTGATTTGAGAGATGTGAATATTCTACAGTTTCACGGAAAAAGGAAGCCCCTTGAGGGCGAAGCTCAGGACAACACCGAGCTGGATGTAGGGAGGGAGTTTTGGAGAAAATAACATGATATTGCTCATTCCCCAACCCAGGCTGGTGCTTCCCCCAGGGCATCTTCTCCTGGCTTTGTCAGTGGGGGAAATCTGGGGGAAAATGGGTTTTCGGTCTGGTCCCACACGTTTTCCACACTAGAGCTGGCGTGGGGGCTGGTGCCCAGTTCTCACCAGTTCCTCCTGGCTGTCTATGGAGGTGAGGGTGGCTTCCAAGGCCTTGCAGTTCTCCAAGCTAGTCTTCCAGTCGGTTTCGTTCTTTGAGAAATGGTAGCACTTGCCTTGGAAGCCAATCCACGTGGCTGGGCACACGTGGGAAAACTGGGGATGTGATGAGTGAGACCGCTGCTGTGCAACTGCAAAAGGAGAAAAACGAGCGGGTGAGAGGCATGGACAGCCACCAAAAAAAAAAAAAAAAAAAAAAAAAAGGTAGAAAAATAGCATTTTTTAATTACATGCATTCCCCTACATTCCCCTCCAGCAAATGTAGGGGGGTTGGGATGCACCGAGATGGGGCACCCCCTTGGAAATGTTGAGTAGAGCCTGGTTTAGGGCACAAAAGGGGGTGCCCCATGAAGCAGGCTCAGTGCTATATTTGGGGGGCTTCTCATCCTCCTGGGAAAACCCTGGGATTCCCCGAAACAGGTCCCTGGCCCATCTCCTTGCAGTGGGCATGCTCCAGTTGGACTCACCAATCAAGGCCACCACCAGACTGAGGACAAGGAGACTCAGCACCACGCACAGCAGAACGAGGAGCTTTTGTACCTGGCATTTCCTTTCCATCCCATGGGGGCTGGAGCCTGGTGGAGAAGAGAACAGGAGTTGTGGGCTGGGTCTTTCCACCCCACATTTGCCCTTTTGCTGCAGGATCCGTGGCTGATCCTATAGCCCTCCCCCTTGTGACAGGAGCTCCCTTCTTCGATGTCCTCCAGATGGATTTAGAGGTGACTGCATGGTAAAATTCAGAGCCTGTCCTCACCCACCCCAAAACCCTGGCCAGTGCCCATCCCACCAGTGCCCGACCAGAGCCAGATCTCGCTTTCCCCCAGCATTACCGCATTCGTATATTTTTTTCTCGCCTCTTGGTGGGTTCAGTACTTCTTCTTGCTCGGGGTGATTTTTTTCTTGGGCTCCTTTCCCCATGGCAGGCAAGGAAATGGGTCTCACTGATCACATCCACTCACACACGGCTCTGGCAGCAGC
Organism: Heteronetta atricapilla; assembly: GCA_011075105.1. NCBI lineage: Eukaryota > Metazoa > Chordata > Aves > Anseriformes > Anatidae > Heteronetta > Heteronetta atricapilla. The sequence continues at coordinate 7,346 of JAACYQ010020923.1, read as the reverse complement.
CGCCTGAGCACTAGCAAGAAGAGGGTTAAATGTTGGGGGGGGCATCAAAGTCCCCCGGGTGTGAGGACTTGGGGGGATCTGGAGGGTACGTGGGGAAAACGTGGGAGGGGAGAGGGCTTGTGGTGTGCTGGAGGGGAGTGGAGGAAGGGTGAAAGGATGGGAGAAAGGGAGAAAGAAAGGGAGAAAAAAGGGAGAAAAAGGGGAGAAAGAAAGGGAGAAAGAGAAAGAAAAGGTGAAGAAAGAAAGAGAAGGAAAAAAATAGAAAGAAATGGAGAAAGAGAAAAAGAAAGAGAAAAGAAAAAGACAGGAGTTCAAACTGAATACTAAAAGAAATTAAAAGAAATGTCCTGCCTATCTGCACTCAAAGCTCAAAGGGAGTTCAGCTATCTGGGACACAACACCCTCCCCCAACTGGCTTCAGCCCAGCAAAAGGAGGAAGCTATTTGAAAAAAAACAAGAGGAGGAAATTAGACAGCAGCTGGTGTTGCTGACATGGTTGGATAATATGGGTGAGCACCCCTTATCTAGTTCCCCTGTTGTTTTCTGAGCAAAGGACAAATCAAATAAAGCAGCTCTTTCCCTGCACTGTTGTTGCACAACGATCAGGACTTTGCCCCCCCTGCCTGTCAGACAGGTTTGTTGCCACAACAGGTTTATGGGAGCAAGCTCTTAAAGAGGAGAAAGGGTTTTTGTTTTGAGAGAATACAGCAGCACCCAGGGGAAAACTGCAGGAGGAGCATTCAGTGCTGGGGGACAGAGTTTTGGAAGTTTTAGGATTGAATTTTGCGGGGAGGGGGGGGGGGGGGCGTTAACAATTACAGAAATTTGTAATAAAGGTGGGCTGCAGGTACCCCAGACTCCGTAGGGCAAAGCCTGGCTCAGCTTCAAATTCTGGCTGGCGTGAGCTAAAACCACCGAAACCCAAACGAGCACATCTCTGAAAACCAAGTGTCGGTTTCTGAGACAAATAAGGAAACCGATAGTAGCACGCTTTATTTCTCCATTTTAAGAGGAGAGCTTCTCCTTTCAGTTAAGCTTCCATTTTGTTACAGTTGTAAAATTAACTAAGATTCCCTTGAAAAAAGCACACACATTGGTGGGTTTTGCACCCTGTAGACTCAAAGCAGCCTGAGCTTGTACCCAAGTTTTATCCCTTTCCCCCCCAAGTCTGCTTTTTTACTGCAGCTCCCCCCAGATTATTAATTCTACTGATTAATATTATTATTTTTTGCTTCATTTCACCTTTATTCTTCTTTGAATTCCCTCCCAGGAAAAGCACAAAGAAAGCACCCATCTGCTTTAGCTAGAAGAGAAACTGGGAAAGCCATCCCAAAGTAACAAACAGAAAAAAAGAACAGCAAAAACAGATGGAAATGTTTAAAAACAGCAAGAAAAAAAAAATAAAAGACCCCAGGAGTTCTAAACATCTGCAAGAAGATTCACACAGCCCTTGTGGTAGCAGAAGCTTCAATAAAGCTAGCTGAAAAGGAACGATTTGGGCAATATGGGGGGGTTTTTTTGGCTGTTCTCACAGAACTACGTGAGTGGCACTGGGTGCTCAGTTTTGGCATTAAAAAAGGGGAGAGAATGAGAGGAGAATGAGAAAAAGAAACAGCACAAACGCAACAGGAAAGGTGAGAAAGAGACAAAGAGGTTGGGAAAATGGGAGAGGGCAAAGGAAGAAAAAAAATCTAAAAGGAAAAAAACAAAAAGAAAGAAAGAAAGAAGATGGGAATCTGCCTGGCTGCTCCTTCCCTCCCCATTTCAGCCCCTAGCTGAGCATTGCTTGGTCAGCGGGCCCCAAATTTTTCTGCTCAGACGTGGACTTACCCTACTGCAGCTCAGCGAGTCTCCTGTGCTATCATCCTGTTTGTTCAGCGATGTCCTATAAAGGAGAGGGAGGGGTAACGCTCTGTCTGCCACAGTTGATAGAGTAGAAACGCCTTCTCACCGACCCGGACCTCTGAACCGATAAGACGAAACTCAGAACATCGCTGGTTGGTGCTTGAACTTTTGCAAATATTTTCCTGTTGACAGAAGAGGAACCGTCTGTTTCTTTTACTGAAACAGTGGGAGGAATTGAAGGCACTAAATTACTGCCCGTGGTGGAGTAATGCTGCGTGTACTGCAGTAACACTGAAAGCACGTTGAAATACATTTTTTTTTTTGTGTGTGTGTGAGCTGGATTGCAAAGATTTTGCATGTAAAGTGGGGGCCGTGGTAATGTGGCTTTGAGTCACCTCTTCCTGGGGAAAAACTGAAGTTTTTGAGGGTGTTTGAGGTCTGGTTGACTGCTCACCATAACCTTTTGTCCCCTAAAAACAGGATTATCTTTTTGTTTGTTTGTTTGTTTGTTTCCTTGTGGGTGCAGTGGACAAAGGGGAGATGGGGCGAGGAGAACTCCCGGGAGATGAAGATGATTTTCCCCCTTTGGATGGGCAAACACACGGCTGGGGGCTGAGAAAGGGGAGCCTGTCTGCATCTGTTGTGGGTTTACGTGGCAAGGTTTCGGTAGCAGGACTCCACATCCCAAAGGTCATCGAGCCCCACACGATGCAGCCGAGTCCCTGCACACCTGGGGAACTCGAGAGACCCTGCCAGGAGCAGGAGGGATGGATCTGATGGGGAAAAATGCTTGGGCGGGGAATGGAGGATGAAACCATCTCAGCAAAGAATTAAATGGGTGTGAGTTGCACAGAATTGAAAACGAAACCATGTTAGGGAAAGGGTGGAACGGAGCTGGAGCAAGGGGCTTGGCTGACCCTTGCTTTCCCTTCAGATAATCAAAGAATCATCAAGGCAGGAAAAGACCCCCCAGGATGGAGGCCCACCTGTCCCCCTACCACCAATGTCACCCACTAAACCATGTCCCCAGGCACCAGGTCCAACTTTTCCTTGAACACCCCCAGGGACGGTGACTCCACCATGTCCCTGGGCAACCCCTCCCAATGCCTGACTGCTCTTCCTGAGAAGAAATGTCTCCTCGTTTCCAGCCTGAACCTCCCCTGGCACAACCTGAGGCCATTCCTTCAGGTCCCATCACTAGTTATCTGTGAGAAGGGGCCAACATCTCCCACACCTTCCTTACAAGTAGTTGTAGGGAGCCGTGAGGTCTCCCCACCCAATTCCCCAGTCTGTCGAGGTCTCCCAGTACCAACCCCTGAGGGACCCCACTAGACACAGGCCTCCAACTCGACTCCGTCCCATTGACCACAACCCTCTGGCTTCTTCCCTTCAGCCAGTTCACAGCCCACCTCACTACCCCACTGTCCAGACCACACTTCCTCAATTTATCTGTGAAGATACCGTGGGAAACACTGTCAAAGGCTTTACTGCAATCAAGGTCGGCCACGTCCACTGCTTTACTGTCATCTATCCACCCAGTTACGTCCTCATAAAAGGTTGGTCAAGCACAACTTCCCCTTGGTGAAACAACGTGGGCCTACAATGCCTCTAGTGTTAGTTTTATCCGTGATGTATTTAAAGAAGCCCTTTGTTGTCCTTGTCCCCTCGCATAGGGTTTAATTCTGGGGAGGCCTTAGCTTTCCTAGTTGCCCCCTACATTATCAACAGCCTTATCAACATTCCTCCCACGTGGCCAGCCCTCCTTCCATCACCTTTAGACTCTCCTCTTGCACTCGAGTTCGCCCAGCAGTTCCCTGGTTATCCATGCAGGTCTCCTGGCTCTCTTTCCTGACTTCCCCCCTGTTGGGATGCTCTGATCTTGAGCTCAGAAGAAGCAGTCCTTGAAGACCAACCAACTGTCCTGGGCCCCTTTTCCTTCAAGTACCCTGTCCCGTGGGATTTCCCCTAGAAAATGCTTGAAAAGGCCAAAGTCGGCCCTGCTGAAGCCCAGGGTTGCGATTCTGCTCGGTACTCTGCTCCTGCCACATGAAATCCTGAACTCCACCATCTCATGGACGCTGCAGCACCCCCCTGAGCAACCTTTTCCAAGTCCTCATCACTCTTTCAGAGGAAAAAAAAAAAAAGTCTCCTAATTTCCAACCTGAACCTCCCCTGGCACAACTTGAGGCCATTTCCTCAAGTCCTATCGTTAATTATCTGCGATAAGAGGCCGACCCCCAGCTCACCACAGCTTCCTTTCAGGCAGTTGCAAAGAGGATACAGCTCATCATGGTAGCTGCGTAGGGGATATTGCTCAGCCTTCCCCAGGATTTCCAGCATCGAGGGGCCTGCCTTGGCACTGCCAATCCTTCGGGACACATTTTGGTGCTTTCCCCCTCATTTTTTTTCCTGCATTTTTGCCCATCGGAAAGCCCTCCACTGGGGCAGTGTGAGCACAACCATGTTCATTTCATGGGAAGGGGTTTTAGGGCCAGGGCTGAATCCATCACCTGCTTCGAGCTGGCTGAGCCCAGCCAGGTTTTTGAGCTCCCCACAAGTATAAGAGGGGAAGAACTGAAAGCTGCTGGAGTAGGATCCCCATCCCACCTCCTTTCTGTGTCACGGACACACAAGATCCTATGGGGAAGGTGCCAGGATAGGTCCCAGCCCACCACCCTCTGGGAAGGGGCATGAAAACCATTTCTGCATGGGCAGATGTGACAACAAGGATGTCGGTAGATGGCCACAGATTTCTTGCCCTGGACCAGTTGGTCTAGGACTGAAAAACGAGCCCTTTGTGGTTATTATGTAGGACACAGCTTCAGGTCTTGTAGCTCTCATTTTTGTCGCAAGAGCAGCCGACGTTCATCGAAAGCTCCACCGCATCACTTCAGAGCCACCTGGTTGAGCACAGGAGGAGGAGGAGAGCTCCCAAATCAAGGTCCTTTCACCTTGAGCATCCAGCATTTTCCATCCTGAGCTTCCTCACCTTGCACGGGGGTAGGTCTCCAACCTCTCTGTGGTGGGGAAGAGCCCCCGAGACCTCAGCACCCTCCGAAGAGAGGACGTTGTCCCGGCACCCCAAAATCCATTCCCGTCGTGGTCATTCATTTAACATCACGCCAGCAAAATAAGCACAAAGCACCCGGAGACAACAAGAACCATGCTCCTCATCCCAGACACCCCTTGGCATTGCAAATTTCTCCCTGAAGTCCCCCAAAATGTATTATTATTATTATTTTCCCCAGGCATGTCCCAGCACCTCTGTGGTTAAAGGCGGCTGTGCTGCTGCTGCCAAGCCTCCTCCCAGTCTCGGAGCATCCAGGGAGAGTTCTGCCCGTGCCAGTAGGGTGTAGTTTCCTCTCTGGACCAAAGCCCGGTTGTTTTTCCCCAGAAAATTATTGCTTGACATGTTGTTTCTAATCTCTCTTCTCCCTGATTCCGCCAACACTGCGTGAATGGGGTCGCTGCCAAAGGTGCGGATCGGTGCTCGGTGTGTTGAGAAACCTTTTAACCTCTTTTTTTTTTTCTCCTCCTAAATTCTCCCCCTGCTCTAACCACTCCCCCTTGCTGATGACGAAGGAGAGGCCTCGCTGCTTAGGAGGAGTGGCCCCAAAATAATAAAAATAGAGGCTCACATTTCCATTGGAAACAGCCACCTGCCCGTTGGCAAAAAAAAAAACACACGTATTTTCTCCCAGCTGAAGCTCTTGGAGGCACAGGAGCTCTGCAGGACACGCAGCGCACGACGGGAAGGCATTGGAAGCTTTCCATCAAATGCCACAAGTTCAGGCCAGAGAAATGCTTTTAAACCAGCAGAAAAAAAAACAGAGCACCAAATTCCTCTGAGGTCAAGGCAGGAGGCGTCGCTGGAAGTCTGCTCTCTGTTTTCACAGAATCGTAGAATTTTAGGGGTTGGATTCCTCAAGGAACCATCGGGTCCAACCCCCATTTCCTTCAAAAATGGCATTTTTTTGCGAGAAAGCCATCTTTCAATTTATTTTAATTTTTCAAGCTAGAGCAGCTTCACACTTGGCTGTGAAAGAGCACCTTTAGCTTGGCCACGGACTGGTGAAAACATCACTTTTAGGGAGAAAAAGGGTTTCTGCACGTGCTGGGCGGCAGCTTTATAGCTGGTTTGCCCCCTGCAAGCGTGGATTTCTTTTGCCTGGCTCAATTCCCCTGCTCCTTGCCCTCTGCGAAACCCAAACCTGGACTTTAATCCGCTCATTTTTGAGGTTTTCCAGAATTGGGACCCATGGAGGGAGCTTTGGCTCAGCTGGAGCAAGGCCCCCGTGGAGTAGTGGCTGTGTAGTGGCTGTGTAGTGGCTGTGTAGTGGCTGTGTAGTGGCTGTGTAGTGGCTGTGTAGTGGCTGTGTAGTGCTCCCTCTGCCGGAAAAAATAAGAGAAAATAGCATTTATTTTTTTTTTTCAGGCTTGCCAGCTGGTTGTGGGAGTAGGAGAAAGGGAGAAGAAAATGCAGGAATAAAATAAATGAAATAAAATGATAATAAAATAGAACGTGATAAAATAATAACAAAATATAGTACAATAAAATATAATAAAATAATAATAAAATAATGTAAAATAAAAAATAATAAAATAAATAAAATAAAATAAAACTAAACAAATAATAAAATAAAATAAAAATAAAATAAAATAAAATAAAATAAAATAAAATAAAATAAAATAAAATAAAATGAAGGTGCTAAACTATGGGGTGAAAAGGAGCAAAAATAAATCAGAGCAAAAAGGGGTGCTAGGAATTAAAAGAAAACAGAATCGTAGAGTATCCTGAGTTGGAAGGAGCCCATAAATGACAATAAAAGATAAAAATGGGAAGGAAACTTCATCCTGGCTTGGGTTTCTTGCTGCTGCAAAGTTCTTCAGCATGAAAATAAATTCTCTTGGGGGGTGATTTAAAAGAGGAAGCACAGAATCCAAGAGAAATCAAAAAAAAAAAAATTAAAAGCCCAGGGGCAGGAAGAGCTGAGGGCTGGGGAGGTTTGGGGTTTGAGGGCTGAAAAATTAAATAAAGGCACAAAAGGAGGTGTCGAGCTCTTGATCTGGTCGTGGCGGAGGTTCAGAAAAGGTGCAAAGCCACCAAGCTGCTGCAGCCCCGGGGGGAACATTTTTGCAGCACTTTTGCAAAAAAAAATACACATGTTAGAGAGGAAGCAGCCGCACAGATTCTACCCTAAAGTCTATTTATTATTTATTATTATTTATTATTATTTATTTTTGCTAAAATACCCATCTCTTATACCTGTCCCTGGCTTGCAAAGGGGGCTGAGCACCTGTGGCTTCTGCTTCTTCTTCTCCCCCCCCCACCCCCCCAAGGTTTTATCCTCGCCTCCAAAGGTGGGAAAGGGAGAGGGGCCGATTATCGAGTGGAATTTTGGGGATAATTGCGTGGAAAAGGGCATTATGCTCCTGTCTTAGAGGATGGATGGAGGGGGTTGCCTGGAGAAGACGGGAGCTGAATTAAAACCGGGGCTGCA
>MU014548.1:2861-19720 GCA_011075105.1 Heteronetta atricapilla | reverse complement strand
AGCTCCCAGTCCCTCCCCCCAGTACATCCCAGTGCTCCCAGCAGCTCCTAGCCCCCCTCCCAGTATGTCCCAGTGCCCCCAGTAGCACCTGGTCGCCACAGGAATCCGCCACGGGTGCCCCCCAGCTGGCCGCCACCAGCTGCCCCCCGGCCTGGAAGAAGGCGACGACGCGGAGCCGCGGGGCCATGGCCGGTGTCACCGGCAGCGTCACCTCCGTCACCGTCCCCCGCTGCACCGCCTGGGCCGCCACCAGCCGCCCCCGTGCCACTGCCTGCGTGGGGACAGGGGGACAGGGGGACAAGGGGCGGTCAGCGGGGAGCCCGCGGGGGGGTGACACAGGGGGCGTCCGTGCGACACGTGGCATGCAGCACATGGCACGCAAGGGTGCACATGCAGGACGCAGTGTGCAATGTGCAGGACGTGCGTGCAACGCGCGCTCACAACGCACTACAAGATGCGTGTGCAGCTGTGCACGCAACCTGCGACGTGCAGCGTGCACGTGGGACGTGCGACACGCATGCAACGCCGCGTGCAGCCCACAGCATGCAGGCGTGGCAGCATGCAACGTGCGATGCACGCCGTGCACATATCACAACATGCACACGTAGCATGCAATGCACGCCATGCACATATTGCAACATGCACACGTAGCATGCAGTGCACGGCGTGCACATATCACAACATGCACACGTAGCATGCAATGCACACCGTGAACATATCACAACACGCACACGTAGCATGCAATGCACGCCGTGCACATATCACAACATGCACACGTAGCATGCAATGCACGCCGTGCACATATCACAACACGCACATGTAGCATGCAATGCACAGCATGCACATATCACAACATGCACACGTAGCATGCAATGCACACCGTGCACATATCACAACACGCAGGTCCCCTGGGGGGGGGTCCCCTGTGGGGGGACCCCAGGGGGTCCCCATTGAGGGAGCGGGTGGGTGCCAAGGGGTCCCGTGGGTGTGGAGCTCACCAGCACGTGGTAGAGGCGGGGGGCTGGAGGGGGGCCCAGGTCACGCAGCTGCAGCCTCAGCACCTCCCCAGGTTGCAGGGGTCCCCCCGGCCCCCCCAGCAGCAGGAAGCGCCCCGAAACCGCTTCCACTGGGGCCACCGTCATCTGCGCCCGGGCCGGGGGGCCATCTGCCTGCCCTGCTTCGACCTGGGGGGGACCCAGAGCACTCATGGCAGCCGGCTCCCCTTCTCCTGCAGTCCCCCACAGCACCCCGTGCTCCCCATGTCCCCCCATGTCCTCCGTATCCCCCTGTCCCCAATGTCCCCTATGTCTCCTTATCCCTATATTCTCATGTCCCCACGTCCCCCCCTGCCCTCATATGTCCATGCTCCTATGTCCCCATACCCCTAGGTACCCTTATCCCTATGTCCCCATGTCGCCTGGTCCCAATGTCCCCCTTGTCCCCTTGTCCCCATGTCCCCACTCACGCTGATGTCGAGGGCCGTGGCTCTGCTGGGGATGTTGATGGGGATGACAATGGCACCGGTGGTGTCAGCCCGAAACTCGATGGGGGGTGGAGAGGTGGCCCCTGTCACCCCCACTGTCACCCGCACCCCAGTGCCAGGGGCCGGCTCCCCCCCTGCCTGCAGCACCCGGCCCTGTGGGGAGCAGTGTTCGTACCAGGGTGTGCACAAAGCCTTGCACAAGCGTGCACAACTGCGCACCCCCTTGCACAAGCATGCACGAGCGTGCCCCAGGCATGCACGCCCACCGCCCTGCACGGCCTTGTACGAGCACGCACGAGCATGCACCACCACACAGAAGGGCTTGCATGGCCGTGCACCGTCCTGCACAAGGATGCACCACCGATGTGCACAGGGGCTTCCAGAGCTGTGCACAAGCATGCACGAGCACGCACCACCTCCCCCAAGCATGCACGAGCGTGCACCGCCACGCACAAGGGCTCACACGGCTTTGCACAAGCATGCACGAGGGCCCGCACGTTTCCCACGAGCTCACCAGGAGGGTGAAGGGGGCCCCCGGCACGAAGAACCGGGGCGTCTCGGACAGGTCCAGGGCCCACGGCGAGGCCACCAGGGCCACCGTCGCCTCCTGCTCCACCAGCTCCCCGCCTGCACCCGGTGCCACAGGGGTCGGCCCGGGGCGGACTCGAACCCGCGGCCCCGCAGGGACACGGCCCTTTGAGGCCCACCCCAGCCACGCCTCCAACCGCCCTGGCCACGCCCCCATCACCGTGGCCACGCCCTCTCGGTTTCCTAGCCACCCCCCCTCCCGCCCGCGCCAGGCCCCGCCTCCTCCCTAGCCCCTCCCCTAGCCCCGCCCTACCTTGCGCCTCCACCACGGCCACCGCCAGGCGCAGGCGCGCCCCCTGCAGGTCCGGCAGCGCCACGCCAAGGGCTCTGGCCACGGTCAGAGGGGACACGTCCAGGGAGGCGTGGCCTTCGGTCACCTAGCAACGGTGGGCGGGGCCAGCAGCGGTGGGCGGGGCCAGCAGCGAGGGGCGTGGCCAGGGAATGAATGGGGAATTGAGGCACGCCCGCGTTTAGGGGGTCCCAAGGCTGGGAGGGGTGGGGGGAAGGGGTTTGGGGGTCTTCCCCCCGGGGGTTTTGGGGGTCCCGGGGTGATGCTCACCCGGCACTGCTGCTCCAGTCCCCGCAGGAATTGTCCCCCCCGGCCCCCGGCGTTGAGGAGCCCCACGCGCAGCTGAGCGTGGCCCCCCACGGGCGCCCCGTCGGGGAACCTGGGGGTCCCCAGAGATCAATGGGGTTTGGGGGGGGGGGGAACGCAAAGGTCATCCAGGGTCAGGGGTCGGTTGGGGTTAGGGGAGGCCCAAAAGGGCAGGGGAGGCAGCTGGGAGGGAGGGGGGTCAGGGGAGATGTGGGGTCCCCTGGAGGGTTTGGGGGGCTGAGGAGGCCCAAAGGGGTCCTGGGGTGGGTGGTTCATGGGTGGGGTCCGGTGGGGGGGTGTGAGAGAGATGGGGAGGGTCCAGAAGGGCTTGGGGGGGGGTCCTGGAGGAGCTTTGAGGGGTCATGGGGAGTCACAGAGGGGATTTGGAGGGGTCCAGGGGGGGATTGGGGGATACCACAAGGATGGGGGTCCTATGGGGGTGGGGATCTGGGGGTTGGGGGGGAGTTGGGAGGGCATAAGGAGGATTTGGGGCATCCCAAGCAGACTGGGAGGCCCCTGGGGATCTTTAAGGGGGATTTTGGGGGTTCCGGGGGGCTTTGGGTTCATACTGGACGTGGAGGTGGACGCGCAGCGGGGCCGGCTCAGGCTTGCTCAGCACCACGAAGCGTGGTTCAGGCCGGATCCGCACCTCGAAGCCGGGCAGGGCTGGGGGAGGCAGCGGGGTTTGGGGGTGTGTGGGGGGGGTGCAGACATTAGGGACAGCCCTGAGCCGGCATCGGTCCCCAGGCAGGGGTCCGTTCTGCCCACCCCCTGGACCCCCACTCACCGTACTTGCGCACCTCGAAGGCAGCTGAGCCATTGGTGTCCGGGCTGGCCGCCAGCTGGGCCCGCACGTGCCACGTCCCCGGCCTGGGGGACACGGGGGCACCTGTAGCCCCTACGGTCCCCTATAGCCCCCCCATAGCCCACCATAGCCCTTATGGTCCCCAGTAGACTCCACAGCCCCCCCATAACCTCTATGGTTCTCAATGGCCCCCATATCACCCCTATAGTCTCCAGTAGCCCCTTATGGCCCCTATGGCCTCGGTGGTCCCCTATAAGCCCTTTATGGCCCCTATAGTACCCCAATAGCCCCATAGTTCCCACACCCCTCCAGCTCACCTGCGGCCCCCGGCCCCCTTTAGCCCCCCACATTCCCCCCGAACCCCCATGGCTCCTAGTGCCCTACAGCCTCCATAACCCCCAGCCACCTATAGCCCTCCTACAGACCCCACAGCCCCCAACCCCTTGTAGCCCCGTGACACCCCACTGTGCACAACTAAGCCTCACCAGTACCCCCAAAACACAGCCCCCGTAACACTCCACAAACCTCTACAGCCCTCCCCAGCCCCCTATAGCCCCACAGCCCCATACGCCCCCCATACCACCCCACAGCCCACTACCACCCCGTGTCCCCCTACTGCCCCATAGCACCCCAAAACCCCTTAGTCCCCCCCCAGCCCACTCACAGGGCGATGTCAGGCAGCACCAGCTGGTCGCTCAGCATCGTGTCCAGGGGTACCCGCTGTCCCTCCCGCACCCGCGCCCCCAGAGGGTTCTGGGGAGCACAGAGTGAGTACAGGGCCCGCACTCAGCCCCAAAACCCCAGCCCTCTAGGGTCACCCGAATCCTCTAGGGCTGTCCCACAGCCCCAGCCTTATAGGGCCACCCCAGCCTCATAGGGTTGCTCCATAACCATAACCCACATGGGGCGATCCTAGCACAACAGCCCCAGCTCTGTTGGCTGTCCCAGCCCCATAGGGCCACCCCACAGCAACAATCCCATGGGGCCCATACCGTGATGGTGACCAGGATGGGTTCAGGGTTTGGCTGCAGCTCAGGGTCCAAGGAGAAGACACGGAAGCGCACTGGGGACATAGGGCCATATGGGAACATGCAGGGTTTGTGGGGTTGCAGGGAGCCCTATGGGGTGCAGGGTCATATATGGGGGTGCAGGAAGATCTATGGGGGTGCAGAACAATATTTAGGGGCAACTGGAGCTATATCAGGCACAGGGGGTTGTAGGAGAATGTAGGAATATGGAATATGGGGAGCTCAGGGAGCTCAGGGAGGGGTATGCGGTGCAAGAAGGGATGCAGAGAGCTGTACGGGGGAGGGATGAGGGCATCTGGGGGTATTTGGGTGGATTGGGGGTGTTTGGGATGGAAGTGGGAGGATCTGGGATGCATTGGAGGGGTTGGGAGGTTTTGAGCTGATTTGGGTGGATCGGGAAGATTAGGGGTGGATTTGGGGGATAAGGGTTGATTTAGGGGGAAATTGGGTGGATTTGGGATAGGTTTGGGGGGTTGGAGCATTCTGAACAGATTTAAGGGATTTGGGAAGGATTTGGGGGGAATTTGGTGGCTTCGGGTGCATGGGGGACATTTGGGATGGATTTGGGGGATTTGGAGAGGATTTGGGAGTGATTTGGATAACTGGGTGGATTGGGGCCAGTTGGGGTGGATTGGGGTGGATCTGGGGGATTGAGGGTGGAATTCGGGATGGATTGGGGATGGATTTAGGGGTTTGGGGCATTCAGGGTGAATTGGGGGGGGGGAAGATGTGGGTAGATCTGGGATGGAGCTGGTGGGCTGGGGCTCACCTGTCTGGCGGGGGGCGTAGAGGGGTTTGTCGGTCTGGATGATGAGGTGCCCCCGGGACCCCCCCAGGGCCACCCGCACCAGCCGGGTGCCGGGGGGAGGCAGCTGGGCGCTCTGGGCCTCCAGGAGCAGCACCCGGCCCCCCGCCCTCCGCAGCACCCCACAGCGCTCGGCCTGCAGCGGGGTGACCTGCAGAGGACACGGGGACATTGGGGAGACATGGAGGGGACAGGGGGACAGGGGGAAACGGGGACGTGGCGGGGGGGATATGGAGGGATATGGGGGGGGAAGATAGGGAGGAACGTGGGGGACGCTGGGGACACAGGAGACATAGGGGAGCACTGGGGGGACATGGGAACATGGAAATGGAGACGTTGGGGGGAATTGGGACATCAGGGGGAACATTGGGGACATGGTGGGACACAGGGGGACATAGGGGGGCACTGAGGGACATGGCAGAAATAGGGGGAATGGGGAGGGACATGGGGGACACAGGGGACATTGGGGGGCAGGGAAGACACTGGAGGCATGGGGGCTGCAGGGAAGAGGTGTAGGGTGATGTGGGAAGGGGAGACCCAGGGGATGTGGGGGCACATGTCCTTGTGTCCTCATGACCCACAAGGACGTTTTTGTGTCCCTGTGTGCTGTGAGGGTGTCCTCAATCCCCCTACCCCATCGGAATGCCCCTTGTGCTCCACAAGGACGCCCCCCATGCCCCCAGTGCCCCCACGTCCCAGTACCTCAATGTGCAGGAGCTGGCTGAAGTCATTGTGGGATGCAAGGGAGAAGGGGGTCGGGGGTGCACAGGGCCCTGCCCCACGGCTGCCTTCAGGCCACGCTGTCACTGTCCCGGTCATCGGTCCCACAGCTGCCACCAGCAGCCCCAGGGGTGTCCCGAGAGCCGCACGCCGAGGGGCCACCAGCACCAGCCTGGGGGAGCCATTGCCTGACCCATGGCTGCCACCAGCCCCACAGCTGCTTCTTAGCCTCCCCTGTCCCACGGGTGTCCCCCAGTCCCTCACAGACCCCGCAAGCACCCAGATGCCACAGTCCCCATAGGGGTCCATAACCCCTCCCAGATCCCATTGGAACCCCATACAGCCCCAGACCTGTAACCCCCCCCCCCCAGCCACACAGATACACCGTAATCCCCCCCCCCATTCCCACAGGGCTCCATAGCACCCCAACCCCATAGCTGCCCCACAGTTGCTCCCAGTCCCACAGCCTCCCCAGCCCCATAGCTGCCCCGTAGTCTCTCAGAGACCTTGTAGGGCCTTCATCGTCCCCACCAGCCCCGCAGATGCCCCACAGTCACCCCCCAACCCCATAGCCCACCCTCCCCGTCCCATAGGTGCGTCATAGCCCCATACTCAGGGTCCTGGGCATTGCCCCCCATCAGTGGTAAGAAGAAGAGGAGGAGGAAGAGGCCAAAGGCCCAGCAAGACCCCATGGCACTGATGTTGTGAGGCAGCCAGGGACAGGGACACAAGGACACCGGAGTAGGGGTCAATCATTAACTGGGGGGGGGGGATGTCTAGGTTCACCCACAGGCCCCAAGGGCATCGACCCTGATCGAGGATCCACGTGGATGAGGGGAAACAGCAGGGGAGGGTGCTGTGGGGAAACGGGGTACGAGGGTCTATGGGCAGGGGGGGAAATGGGTGTCCCATGGGGGTCTGTGAGGTGCCACGGGGCTCAGAGCCCTGATCAAGGGCCCGTTGGCTACCGGTCCTGGCTGCCAGACCACGGAGCAGGGGACGATGCGTTTTACTGCTGGCTTCCATCCTAATTGCAGGCTTTGTGCTTTTTTTTTTTTTGCATTGTATCTTGTACCAAATCGCCGTGTGCATCACTTCTATCCAAGCCCGTACACGATGCGCGTGGGGTTTTTTTGTTTGTTTGTTTGTTTTTTTCCTGCCAAACCACCCCAGGACCTGGGTGGACACGAGGCTCCTGGGCTCACCTGCCAGCGGCACCAGGCCACGGTGCACTTCCACTCCTGGTGGTCCTAGGCCAAAAGGTGGAGTGATGGGAGCAGATATGGAGGTAAGCTGGCTGGAATGAGAAAACCCTGACATTAAATGGCTGCTGAACGCCACGGGCTGGGCTGTGTTAAGAGATGTCAGGAGCCCGGCCACCTCCTCCAGCTGCTGCAGCACAGGAGACCAGGAAAGACCAGGGCAGGGTAGGAGCACACATGGACTGTGACCCATGGCACTGCCCCAGATGCTGGCAACGAGCCCTGCACTCACTCACTCCAGTCCCTAAATCGAAGAAAATGTTTAATGAGAAGTAACAAGAAGACAGGACAGACGGGTGGCTGGGCACAGCGCCCAGCCAGACGAGCACTGGCTGCTCCTATTTCGCACACAGCTGGCCCCTTTCCTCCCTTTTCTGCCTCCCCACCTCTTTGTTCCTTCTGCTCCCCTGTCCTGCACATCCCTCACCAGTCCCACACCACTCCCAGTCCAAAGTGCTGCTGATTCCCATCTGATCGGCTGCAAAGTCCAGGCCGATCTTCCTGGAAGCAATGCCCTATGCTTGCTTGCCAACAAGGAGCATGACGGGGACGTTCCTTTCTCGTCACTGTGCCCGTGTTGGTTGTGTCAGGTCTGTGTCCAGATAGAGGCTGGTTTCTGCTTGGTTTCCCCATTTTCCACTGGTTTCTAATGCATGAGGCCTCCAAATAACCTTGCTGGAAGAAATGCTCTCGCTCTCCCATGCCCCCATTATGGTGAGCGAGCAGCTCTGGTTCCCACCACTGCTGCCCTGGCTTATGTCCCCATCTGGTCTTCTTCATGGCTTACTCTTTTTCTTATTATCCCTCAGCCCACTGAAGGAGGTCCTTGGCCAGGTTCCCCCGGGGAGCAGAAACTCTCCTTCCACACACCCTTACAGCCTGCCTGGACTGCAAAGCCAGCAGCGTCCCGAGCAGGAGCCGTGTTGGAGCAGGCCGAGGGCTCCTTCACCTCCGCTCAGCGCTGGTGCGGCCGCCCCTGGGGCACTGGGCCCAGTGCTGGGCTCCCCAGCACAAGAGAGACCTGGAGAGAGTCCAGCCAGGGGCACGAAGGCGATGAAGGTGCTGGAGCACAGGGGGCTCCGTCTGAGCACCGGGAAGCTTTGTCACGCTGTGAGCAACCACGTGCCGACACAGCTTGGGGGGGGGTGTGAGTCCTTGGGCACATTCAGAAGCCGCATGGGCACGGCCACGGACAACTGGGTCTGAGTGGCCCTGTCCGGCCTGGTCTGTGGGTGGGGGGCAGGAGGTGCTGATGGAGACAGCCCCCAGCGGGGTCCTGCCCGATGCCAGCTGCCCCCGCTCCTGGGGACAGCCCCGACGGGGACACGTCCTGGGTGTCCCACCGCCGAGTGGGTGGCCCTGCCGTCCCCGGGTGCCGCTGCAGCCCACGGCAGGGCCGAGAAACGCGGGGGTTGGGAGGGGGGGGGGGGGAAGGGTCCGGGTGGGGCCGGGATTTTCCTGTCCCCAGCCTTTCGCTTGTCCCAGAGCTTTCGCTTTCGCTTCTGCCAACCTGCGGCACCGCGATCTACCCGGCGCCCGGTGACGTCACGAGAAGGCCGGTTAGTCATTGGTAGGCGCGCAGCGGAGCCGCCAATCGGGTCTCGGGGCGGGGCCAGAGCCCGGCGTTGCCTTCGCGCTCTGGAGGCAGCTCGGGGCAGACCGCGACCATGGGGCCGGGACGGGCGCGGGTCCTGGCCCTGGGGCTGCTGCTGGGGGTCCTGAGCGGAGCAGCGAGCGGTGAGTGCGGCCGGGGCCGGGCCCGCCTGGCATCGGGACCCCCCGGGCCTCCCCTTTCCCCTCCCGGGTCCCCCTTTCCCGGGCTCGGCTTCCCCTCGGGGCTGCCCCTCAGCCCGCTCTGTCCCCGCAGAGCCCCACTCCCTGCGCTATTTCTACACCTCGGTGTCGGAGCCGGGCCTGGGGCTGCCGCAGTTCGTGACCGTGGGGTACGTGGACGGGGAGGTCTTCGTGCACTACGACAGCGAGACCAGAAGGACGGAGCCCCGGGTGGACTGGATGGCAGCCAATGTGGATCAGCAGTACTGGGACAGGGAGAACCGGAACCTTCAGAACGCTGAGCAGATTTTCCGCGTGGGCCTGGACACGCTGCGGGAGCGCTACAACCAGAGCAGGGGTGAGAGCGGGACGGGCCACGGCTCTGGGGGCTGTGGGTGCCATGGGGCGGGGGGGGGTCCCCAGCCCCACTGAGGCCTGGCCCTGCCCCCACGCTGCTGCCCCAGCCCCGGCCTTGCTGTTCGGTCCCTGGCTGGTGTCACTGTCACGGGGCTTCCAGTCACCATGTCCCAGCCCCACGGTGCTCGGGATCCCTTGTCGCAGACCCAGAGGGGCGCTTCCAGACCCAACCCAGCCCCTTGCAGCCCCCACGCTGCTCAGAACCCCCTGTCCCAGAGCTGGGGAGCTCCAGGCCACCCCATCCCAGCCCTTCACCATCCCCACAGCAGTCAGGACCCCCAGAGCCAGAGGGGCTCCTGCCCCCATTGTCCCAGCCCCTTGCTTTCCCCATGGTGCTTCAGGGCCCCACCCCACAACCTGAGGGATTCCCCCCACCCCATGTCAGCTCCTCGTCACCTCACAGCAGTTACAACCCCGTACAAGCCCCTCGCTGCCCCCAGGTACTCTGCAGGGGTGCCGGGCTCTGGGACAGGGCAGTGTGGGGCACCCGCATGCGCTGCCGGAGGGGTCTGCACCTCATGAAAGGGGCAGGACTGCGGCAGCCCCTCACCCCCTGCCCCTGGTTGTGTTGCAGGCTTTCACACATGGCAGCTTATGTATGGCTGTGACCTCCTCGAGGATGGTACCACCAGAGGCTTTGCGCAGTATGGCTACGAAGGAAGAGACTTCATTGCCTTGGACAAAGACACGCTGACGTACACTGCAGCGGACACTGGGGCACAAGTCACCAAGAGGAAGTGGGAGGAGGAGGGGACTGTTGCTGAGCGAACGAAGCACTACCTGGAGAACACCTGCATTGAGTGGCTGAGGAAATACGTGAGCTATGGGAAGGCCGTGCTGGAGAGGAGAGGTGAGGGAGGGATGCAGCACCAGGCTGGAAGCAGGAGCAAGGCCAGTGCAGGGAGCTCAGCCCGGCCCTCACTGTCACCCCCTCCCCAGAGCGCCCTGAGGTCCGAATTTCGGGGATGGAAGCTGACAAGACCCTGACGTTGTCCTGCCGTGTTCATGGCTTCTACCCGCGGCCCATCGTCATCAGCTGGCTGAAGGATGGCATGGTCCAGGAGCAGGAGACCGAGAGGGGGAGCGTCGTGCCCAACAGTGACGGCACCTACCATGCCTGGGCCACCATCGATGTCCCGCCGGAGGACAGGGACAAGTACCAGTGCCGCGTGGAGCACGCCAGCCTGCCCCAGCCCGGCCTCTTCTCATGGGGTGAGCCCAGCAGCATGGGGTGCGTGGGACTGGAGTGCTTGGGGGCTCCCCCTTGCCCTCCTGACAGCCCTAATTTCCCGCAGAGCCACAGTCCAACCTGATCCCCATCATAGTGGGGGTGGCTGTCACTGTCGTGGCTGTCATCCTTGCCGTGGTCGGATTCGCTGTCTGGAAGAGCAAGCAGGGTAAAGTGCCTGGGCGGGTGAGGCAGAGGGGTGTGGGAGGAAGGCAGGGGCTGGAGGGGCTGTATCAGGAGCTGGGGCACCTTTGGGAGGCCCCCAGCCTGGCCGTGACATGTGGCTGGTGCTGATGCCTCTTTCTGTCTGCAGGGAAGAGAGAGAAGGGCTACAACGTGGCACCAGGTGAGTGACGGAGGCAGCGATGTCCCCAGCCTCTGCCCATCACTGGGGCAGTCTTGGGGCTCTGGTTTCTCTTGGGGCTCCCAGCACAGCAGTGTCACGTTCTGCTTCTGGAGCTGCTGCCCTTCCTGTGCCAGCTCCTGGGCTGGGGCTCACAGCCACTCCTCTCTTGCAGGCAGTGACGGGGGATCCAACAGCTCGAACTCAGGTACAGAATGAGACTGGGGGGTTCAGGCAGGAGCCCCAGGGAGGTTGGAGGGTCCCAGCTTGTCACGTCCTCCTGTGGTACCTGCAATCAGGGTGTTGCTGTGCCCAACTGATCCTTGGATTCCCTGGGGAAACTCCCAGGGTGGTAGGTTGGGGATGAAGACGTGGCCCCATATGACGCTGTCTCTTCTTGTCCCTGCAGGGAGCAACCCCAGTGTCTAATCGCTCTGCTTCAGCCCGTGGGGAACCAGCTGGCCACCCGTGCTCTTGGTGCTGCAGCTGGATGTGGGCCCGTTCCTTCAACCTCTCTCATCTCCTATCTGCTACTGCAAGAGCACCGCCACAGCATAAATTGCATCTGCATGCCTTCAAACAAAATAAACAGCCCAATGATTTGCTGATTCGCCACAAAGCGTGCCTGGTGTCTGACCGGGAGCGGCTGGTGGGAGTGGGTGGGCAAGGTGCTCCCGTCCCGGCCTGGGGGGACAGGGTTACTGGGGAAAGTGCATGGGGTAGTTGGGGAGGCATCGAGGGAGCTGCATGCAGAAAGAGCTCAGCACCACGAGGCTGTGCATCAGTACAGCTGGGGCCTCTTGTGTCTGGGTGAATTCCTTGTTTGCCAGGACTTGTCACGGGAATCACAGAGGGGCTGGGGTTGGAAGGGACCTCCTGAGGTCCCCTTGCCCCAAACCACTGTTTGTATTGGAGACTCCACAGCTTCTCTGGGCTCCCCCCGAGCCTCCTCTGCTCCAGGCCGAGCAGGCCCAGCTCCCTCAGCCTCTCCTCCCAGGGGAGGTGCTCCCGTCCCTGCAGCACCTTCGGGGCCCTTCCTTGACTCTCCCCAGCGTGGCCAGGTCTCTCCTGTACCGGGGAGCCCAGCACCGGGCCCAGCGCCCCAGCTGTGGCTGCCTGACCTCCCTCTGGGGGAAGAACCTTTCCCTAACAGCCGGCCTGAGCCTCCCCTGTCCCAGCTCCATGCCGTTCCCTTGGGCCCTGTCGCTGGCCCCAGAGAGCAGAGACCGGCGCCTGCCCCTCCGCTCCCCTCCTCAGGAAGCCGTGGGCCGCCGCGAGGCCTCCCCTGCATCTCCTCTGCTCTGGGCTCAACAACCCAAGTGCCTTCAGCCACTCCGCACACTCCTGGCCCTGCAGAGCCTTCTCCGTCCTCGTAGGCCTCCCTTGAAGGCTCTCGCACGGTTTCACGCCCTTTATCTGCTGTGGTGCCCACAGCTGCATGCAGTGCTCGAGGCGAGGCCTCACTAGCACAGAGCAGAGCTCCCACACCCCGCCACAACCCAGCCCACTCCCCGCTGAAGTCTGTCCGCTTTATTCCATACAAATCGTGGTGCCAACAGGAGCAGCTCCCATGCTGCAGCCAGGACAGGAGCTGGCCGCTGCTCCCCGAGGCCTATCCCTGGGGGGTTTCGGCTGCCCCGTGGGTTGTTAGCGCTGCAGCAGGCGGCTGTAGGGCCCACCACAGGCCGCGAGCTCAGCGGGCGTCCCCATCTCGGCCACGGTGCCACGCTCCAGCACCACGACGCGGTCGGCCTTCTCCAGCATCCGCGGGTGGTGGGTAATGAGCAGCACCGTCCGGTCCCCCCGACTCTGCACCCACTGCTGCAGCTGCAGGAGATGCCGGTGCCCATCAGCCTTGGCCACAGGGCTGGACCCCTTCTCCCAGGCACAGTCCACCACTCACCGCCACATCCCCGTCCCCGTCCAGGGCACTGGTGGCCTCGTCAAGGATGAGGACAGTAGGGCATCGCACCAAGGCCCGGGCAATGGCGACACGCTGCTTCTGCCCAGCCGAGAGCTGATCTCCTCTCTCCCCTACGTCTGCAGGATGGGGACAGGGAGGTGACTGGGACAGACACCCTGGTCCCCCCGCTCCCCAGTACTTACCAGTGTCAAAGCCTTGGTCCAGTGCAGAGATAAAGCCCAGGGCACCAGCAGCCTCAGCGGCTGCTATGATCTGCTCCTCCCGGCAGCCCTCCAGCCCGTAGGCAATGTTGTCCCGGATGGAGCCGGAGAAGAGCACGGGCTCCTGCCCCACCAGTGCCACCTGCCCCGGGGCAGAGGCTGAGTCCGGGCACTGCTCAGCACGTTTGTGCCGCGCACCCTCCTGCGGCCACACTCACCTGGCGGTGCAGGTACCGGTGCTTGTAGTCACGCAGCGGCACCCCATCCAGCAGAACCTCCCCGGCCGTGGGCTCGTAGAAGCGCTGCAGCAGCCCGGCACAGGTGCTCTTCCCGCTGCCGTTCAGCCCCGCCAGCGCTGTCACCTCACCGGGGCGCAGCTCGAAGGAGACGTCCTGCAGGACAAGGTGCTCGGGGCGCGTGGGGTAGGCAAAGGAGACGTGCTGGAAGGTGACGTGGCCTTGCAGGGTGGCAGGCTCCCAGGTGCCCCCAGTGCTCCCAGCCGGCTCACGGTCCAGGTAGTCGAAGATCTTGTGGGCGGCTGCCAGATTGCTCAGCAGGTCGCTGTAGGCATATGCCAGTGCCTGTGTGGGGCCGAGCTACTGTCACCCAGGATGGGGACACAGTGACATGTTCATGGCAGGGACAGACGTGGGGATGTGCCCACGGGGGTGCACTGCCCGGCCTTACCTGCACACTGCTGCCGGCATTGTTCTGGTAGAGGATGAAGGCGATGAGGCTGCCAGCAGTGAGAGTCCCCTCACGGAGCTGCTGGTGCCCACAGTACAACACCAGCACCTGCACAGCCAGCTGCAGTGCCTGCAGGGACAGGGGTGAGTGGGGATGTCCCTGTGCCAACAGGCACCTGGGTCCCCCCATGTCAGCCTCACCCGCTGGATGAGGAAGAAGATTGCCTTCTCCATGTCCCGCTGGTCCCGCAGCCTCAGCATCTTGGTCAGTGCCTGGCCGTAGCGGCGCTCCTCCTCCTCCTCCCCAGCGAAGGCCCGCACCGTCTCGATGGAGGAGATGGCCTCCTGCACCACCACCCCAGTGCCTGCTGTTGCATCCAGCACGGCCTGCTGCAGCATCTGGGTAGGGCCAGAGGGCATCAGCACCCATGGGACAGCACAGCCGAGTCCTCCATCCCATTCCATCTCCATTCCTGCTCTCCTCTTGCCTGTTATCCCCTCCCTGTGATCACCATCCCCGCAATCATCATCCCCGCGGCCTTGACCCTGTCATTCCCAGCCCCAAACCTCCTGTCCCATCCCTGTAATCCTCACCCTGCTGTCCTGTCCCAGCCATCTCTACCTCACAACCCACCCCCACCAACCCCATTTCTTGCTGTCCCCAACCTGCCACCCTCTTCCTGCTGTCCCCACCCGGCCATCCCATCACCATCCCAGCTCTCCTGTCCCTACCGTCCCAGGTCCACCATCACCTGGTGCCGGGCATTGTAGACCTTGCGCGCAACTATGGCAAGGGGCACCTCAAGCAGCGCCAGCAGGGTCAGGCGTGGTGAAAGCGCCAGCATGAAGGCGCTGAGCCCCAGCACCTTCCCCAGGCTCCTCAGGGCGATGTTGGCGTTGCTTGGCACCACCCTGCTCGCCAGTGGCACGTCAGTGGCCAGCCGGGAGGCCAGATCGGCTGCAAGGGTTGAACAAGATGAGTAGGGGGACACACCATGGGGACAGGGACAGGGGCAGGGAACACCCCCCTCCTCACCGCTTTGTACCTGCTGTGGTCTGCTGGAAGAAGGCTAGGTCCTGGTGCACCAGGCCAGAGAAGAGCCGGTCACGGGTGCGCAGGGTGAGGCGAGCCATGATAAAGGTGAAGAGGCCCCCGCGGCAGCCGGCAAACAGCGAACTGGGCAGAACGGGGGGACAAAAACACCCTGAAACCCATCAGGCACCATCCCAGGTGTGGACAGGGTCTGGGGGAGGAACTGGGGGGTCCCTACCTGCTGGCAGAGGCGAGGCACACAAGGCTGATGGCAGTGGCAAAGGCAGTTTGGCCGTCCCCACGGCGGAGGACATCCAAGGCCTTCCCGGTGCAGTAGGGCACGGAGGTCTCGCCCAACGCAGCCAGCACGAGGAAGAAGAAGGCCCCGATGAGGAAGGGCCACTCAGGCCAGGCCAGTGCCAGCTGCCGGCGCAGGGCCGCCTGGTAATTGGCCTCCTTGTTCCCCAGGGCCACCCCAGGTGCCAGGCAGGTCCAGGTCAGCAGGGCCAGCAGGGCTGCCCCGTAGGCCAATGCCAGCCAGGACGGTGTGGCCATGGCCAGCAGCACTGGTGGAGCCCCAGGCAGCTCCAGGCAGCCCCGCAGGGTCAGGAAGGTGGCGGGGGCCAGGCTCACCAGGGCCGCGGCTCCCCGGGGTCCTCCGGGGGCCAACAGCCTCCCAGCCCCCACCAGCACTGGTAGCCTCAGCCCAGCCTCCAGCCATGTGGCCACTAGACCCAACTGGGCCAGTGCTGGGGCCAACCGGGCCAGCGCTGCCAGCACCACCAGGTCAGCCAGGAGCAGGACACAGGCCAGGCGCAAGGTGGGCAGCAACTCCATGGCTTGGGGGGTTCAAGGAGCGTTCAAGGCCCTACCCAGCACCCCCAGACCCTCTGCTGGTCACGTGGACCCTGCTGGGCTCCCTGGGGCACTCCCCAGGGAATACCAGTGCTCCCAGTGCAGACTCCTCAGCTCCCCTCGACCCTACCCAGCACCCTGGGGCTCACACGAGTGCTCCCGGCTTGGCTCTCTGAGACCCTGCTGAGCTCCCTGGGACACCAGTGCTCCCAGTAAATCCCCCAGTCCTGACCAGGATCCTCAAGACCCTTCCCAGCACCCTAGAACATAAGCCAGTACTCCCAGTATGGTCCCCCAGTCCCAGCCCGGATCCCCAAACCTCTCAGGAACACACCAGCAACCCGCAGCGCAGCCCCCTTCACCTTTTGGAGACCACCCCGGCACACTGAGACCACCCCAGTTCTTCCAGTCCTCCCAGTCCAGCACCCCCTCACCGGCTCCGTGCTCCCCGGTGCTGCTCGGCTCGACCCGGCCGAGTCCAGCCACCCCCCCGGGTCCCCCCAGCCCGCTCTGCCCCCCCCCAGGGGGTCCCCAAACCCACCCGGCCCTGGCCGCTCCTGCAACCCTCCGATAGCAACTTTCACTTTCATTTTCACGCTCTACAACCCCCCGCCCTCCTCCCCGGCCCCGCCCCATCCCCGCCTCACCACGCCCCCTCCGCACATCGCCACGCCCTCTTCGCCCCCTCGCCACGCCCTCTTCTCCCATTACCACGCCCTCTCCGCCCCCTCACCACGCCCCCCTCCCCGCTCCTCCTCTCCCCGCAGCAAGCTGCTCCGGCCCGGTCTACCTGGCAACTGGTGACGCACCGCCGGCCTCAGCCAATGGCAGGCGGCGCCGGCACCGGTCCCTTCCCCGCGCCGGGTTTCGTTTTCCGAGAAACGGGACCGGGACCGGGGCCGGGAGCCGCGAGGGGCCGGGAGGGTCCCGGGCGCTGAGCGGGGACGATGGGCGCCGGCCGCCGCCTCCTGGAGTCGCTGCACCCCGAGCGCTGGCGCTGCGCGGTGGTGGCGGCGCTGATGGGGGCCTCGGCTCTCGGTATATTGGGGGGGGGGCAACAAAATAGGGGGGCGGCACCCTCACTTTGGGGGGGCTGCATGAAATGGGGGGGGGG
>CM021746.1:249421-264531 GCA_011075105.1 Heteronetta atricapilla | reverse complement strand
TCTGTGGTGGTGCAGTGACCTTTTCCTGGTGCATTTCTCCCCCTAAACTCACTTTTTTCCCCCTTTTTATGGAGTTTGCCCGATTTAGGGTGGCTTTTGGGGCTCAAACCCCTCTTGTTTCTCCCCCCCACCAGGTCCATGGCGGCGGAGTGAGCGGCGCCGCGCCTGAAGGATGCTGAAGAAGAGCAGCCTGGTGCTGTGGGGGGCGGCGCTCTTCGTCGCCTGGAACGGCCTCCTCCTCCTCTTCCTCTGGAGCCGCCCGCCCTCCCCGGCTTCCTCCTCCTCCTCTTCCTCCTCCGCCGAACGCGGCCGGCTGACGGAGGAGGTGATCCGCCTGGCTCAGGATGCCGAAGCCGAGCTGGAGCGCCAGAAAGAGCTCCTGCGTCAAATCCACCGCTACAGCGGGCTCTGGGGCCGCCGCCGCCGCCCCCCTACCGACCCCCCGGCTCCTTCCCCGGCCCCTCCGGCGCCCGACGCCTCCTCCACGGTGCTGCCGGTGCTGGTGATGGCTTGCGACCGCAGCACGGTGCGTCGCTGCCTGGATAAACTCCTCCGGTACCGTCCCTCGGCCCAACGCTTCCCCGTCATCGTCAGCCAGGACTGCGGGCACGCCGAAACGGCGCGGGTCATCGCCTCGTACGGCGACGCCGTGGCTCACATCCGACAGCCCGAGCTCGGCGACGTGCCGGTGCCGGCCGAGCACCGCAAATTCCAAGGGTATTACAAAATCGCTCGGCACTACCGCTGGGCTTTGGGGCAGATCTTCCGCACCTTCCGCTACCGCGCCGCCATCGTGGTGGAAGACGATTTGGAAGTGGCCCCGGATTTTTTCGAGTATTTCCAAGCCGCTTTCCCCCTCCTCCTCGCCGACCGCAGCCTCTGGTGCGTCTCGGCTTGGAACGATAACGGCAAAGAGCAGATGGTGGACGCCGGGCAGGCCGAGCTGCTTTACCGCACCGATTTCTTCCCCGGTTTGGGTTGGCTGCTCCTCGCCGAGCTGTGGGACGAGCTGGAACCCAAGTGGCCGCGGGCTTTTTGGGACGATTGGATGCGGCAACCCGAACAACGGCGGGGCCGCTCGTGCATCCGCCCCGAGGTATCCCGCACCATGACTTTCGGCCGCAAAGGGGTGAGCCACGGGCAGTTTTTCGACCAGTACCTGAAATTCATCAAGCTCAACGACCGCTTCGTGCCTTTCACCCGCCTGGACCTCTCCTACCTCAAAAAGGAGGAGTACGAACGCTCCTTCCTGCCCCGCGTCTACGCGGCGCCCGAGGTGCGGGTGGAGGAGCTGCAGGGCAACCAGAGGCGCGAGCTGGGAGCCGTCCGCGTGCAGTACACCGGCCGCGACTCCTTCAAAGCCTTCGCCAAAGCCCTGGGGCTCATGGACGACCTCAAATCCGGCGTGCCCCGCGCCGGCTACCGCGGCATCGTCAGCTTCGTCTACCGCGGCCGGCGCGTTTACCTCGCGCCCCCCTCGGACTGGACGGGCTACGACCCCAGCTGGAGTTAGCGGCTCCGTTTCTCAT
Organism: Heteronetta atricapilla; assembly: GCA_011075105.1. Lineage (NCBI taxonomy): Eukaryota > Metazoa > Chordata > Aves > Anseriformes > Anatidae > Heteronetta > Heteronetta atricapilla. Next base: position 263,002 of record CM021746.1, on the reverse strand, counting down.
CTCTTTTTGTGTGTGGTTTTTCTTTTTTTTCCCCCCAAATTTGCGGTTTTTTGGTGGTTTTTCTTTTCCGGGTGGGCGCCCCGGGGGTTGCCGCTCCGTGAGGGGACGCGGCGTGCACAGGAGCAAAGTGGGGGGGGAAAAACATCCCCGCACCCAAATCCGCCGGGATTTACCCCAACCAGAGCGGCGCCGCCGCCTCCCAAGGGAGAAATTATTTTCCAGAATAAAAGGAAAAAGAAAACAACAACAACAAAAAAAAGAACAGAAAACAAACCCCAAAGCCTCCACTTTGTTGTTTTGCTGCGCGTCCCGGGCTCTGTATGGCCTGGTCCCTATATTGCCTGGGCGTTACGGGTCGTGAACTGGTCTATAAGGGTTAACTGGCTGTTAAAAACTGCCAAAAACCCCTTTTTTAATTTATAATATTTTATAAAAGCCCCATTTTTTACATTATTTTCAATAAACCCCAAGCCGTGGCCTCGTTGAGGCCCGTGGGGTTGCCCCGTGCTCAAGTGGGCATTGAGGGTTGGGGAAGAGAGAAACATCCTGCTCGGTTTTGGTTCTTTTAGGGAAAAAAATGCCTCTTTTGGGAGCAGGGAAGGTGATGAAATGGAGCAAAGAAATTGGGATAAAAAGAGGGGAAAAGGCCAGCGGGAGGAACTGGGCAAAGGGGTGAGACTGGGGAAGGGAAAGTGATGCAGCGAGCCGGGGATTTGCTGCTCCCCAGCGAGTTTTGGGTTAAATCGGGGTGATTTTGAGGGACGAGAAAGAAAAGGGGGGAATTATTAGGATTACAAACCCTTCTCAAACCAGGACGCGGGGCATCGATCTTGTCTTAAACTTCTCGGTTTGGGTTTCTTGCCAAGCTCGCCGCGCGCCGCTGCTCGCCCCAGGGAAAAGCCAAAATAAAATAAATTATTTAGCAGAAAACGCCCCGGGGATGAGTCAGGGCTTGGGCGCAGCCCTGCTGCTGCGGTTTGTCCCGGCGCTGTAGTTGTGGGTGAATTTTAAAGAAAATTTTATTTACTCCGTTTGATGGGGAATTTATAAATTTTGATCGTTTACCCCTTACAGCCCCAAAAGGAGCGTTTTGAGCCCCGTTTTTACGCGACCCCATCTTGTTTTATACAGATCCCACGTTTAACCGGCGAGCTCTGCAATCCCGTCCTTCCGCCTCTTGCTTTTTTCACTAAAAACCCCCCAAAAACGAGCAAAAACCAATTTTAACGCTTCCGAACGGCCGCTGGGGGAAAGAGCAGCGGCGCAGTCTTCGCTCAGGTCCGCTTTCCCCCATTGCCCGCTGCGCCTCGCCGCGCTCGCGGTCTTCAATCAGGTCCGTTACGTAGGGCGGGAACGGGGGTGGGCGCTGGGTGGAGCGACCAATGGGGGCGCCGCTCTGGGGGCAACGACCAATCAGAGAGCGCCTGGCGCATATAAAAGGCAGCGTGGCGGGGTTTCGGAGCCATTTCGGTGGCGCAGGGGCTATGGCGAGGGTGAAGCAGGCGGTGGGGGCGCGGCTGGTGCCTGGTGAAAAAACTGCTAAAAAGTCTAAATTAAAGTTCCCTTTAGCATCCTTGGTTCCTCGGGCCTCAGCGCTGCGTAAAAAGCTTCGTTTTTCCCGGAAACGCTCATTTTTGAGGCTCCCTATGGGGTTTATTCGCAGGCTGTTGGGGGGCTTTGGGCTCCACGCGGCTGCCCTGGCAGCTTTGCGGGTGGGCTGCGAGGTTCACCTCCTGGCTCTGCTCGAAGCCTGGTGTCTGTGCGCCCGCCACGCCAAGCGGGTGGCTGTTGAAGCTGCCGACGTGAGGCTGGTGAGGTGCATTCAGAGGAAAAGAGTGATTTTTCCCTGCAGCGGCGCGGGGTCAGTGCCAGCAAGCTGACTCAGGGCCTGTGGAGCTGTGTGGAAGGGCAGCTTTTTCTTTTGTTTGTGCTTATTTGGTGTTTGTTTTGGCTTTGACACGTGGGCTTACAAGTTGAAGCGCTGTGAAGCTTTTCTGATGAAAAAGAGAAGAAATAAGAGCATTGGGAGTTCGTCTCTTGTCAGAGCACGGCGCTGCCAAGAACCCCTTTAATTTATTCAAGCAGGGAGCCCTTGGATGGCGTAATAGAAGCGTGTTGCTTGTGCCAGAAGGTGCACTTCAGCAACCTCTTACGTTTTCAAAGCGACCTAATGGAAAAAAACTACCTCGTGGAGAAGAGTGAATTACAAATCCTCCGCGGCTGAGGCCGCGCCGGGCTGTAATTTTGGTTTGGCGGAGATCTGAGCCGCTGCGGTTTGTCGATGACCTGATTTAAGTTGTTGGGGCCCTGGGGATGAAAGCAGCCGCCCTCCTCGGTGCCTTTCCTGGTGTTTTGTGCTCTCTCCTAGCCCGGTAAGCTGAGTTTTTTTACGAGTAATGCGTTCCTGCTGTCTCAGGAGGGTTTATTTACCCCTTGAGCCTTCTCCTTCCCCTCCCATTTGCTCACAGGTGGTGAAATAATGATAAAACCCTGTCCCCGCACTCATTAACCTGGCCCCAGGCAGGTGCTTGAGGAGGTGCCAGGGGACTTTACCCCATGTTCCTTGTTCTGACCTCGGACCAGATCCACGGAAGGGATCCCTGAGGGCTCTGGGTCCCTGTTACCGCATTCACCCACCCTTGTGGTGTTGATTTTTCCATTAAATCTCCCAGCTTTCCCCTTAATAATCACCTTTCCTCCTGGCTCTGGGTACCTTTTAACTTGTAAAAGCCCCTTAAAAATCTCCGTATAGCAAACAGCCCCGATCTCACGCTAATTCCACCCAATATCACCACCCATTTACTCTAAAACAGCTCTGGGCAATACCCATTTTAATGGGGAAAATAAATTAATTTCCTTTTCAGGGCCTGAGGCGGGTTTTTAAAGGATTTTCCCCCAGGGAAGAGACGTGTTATCAGCGCTGCTCCAGAGCCTGGTTCCCCTCCGGCAAGCTGCGTGGGATTACCAGGTAAGAAGTGGAAAACTTCATAATAAATCCCTTTATTTTTGGTGAGAAACCTTCTTTTCAGGGCTGTGTGCCTTCACAATCCATAAATGGACTTTTTCACTTAAAAAAAACCCTTCTAAACACATCTAATACCTCCTCCACGCTGAATTTTTCCATTTTTGGGGCGTTTTTCCCCATTTTTTGGGGGGTATGCATGAGGTTGCACCTGGCTGGCTATGACCTGACATGGGCTCAGTGCCGTGCTGGGAAGGATTTGGCCGTCCCTGTGCCTGCTCCTGTGGAAAATCTGCTCCAGCTGATGATGAACCAGCTCCTGAGCCTTTTTTTTTTTTAACAAAATAGTGAAAAAACTCCCCAAGGAAAAGGGACAGCTGGGAGGTGCACGCCTCAACCTAGAGAGAAAACCCACCAAGAAAGGCTGGATGTGGGGAAAATGTGCTAATTCCTTCTTTTTTCCTTTTTTCCTGTATTTTTTTCCCCCTTTTCCAGGCAAGTGCCAGTGGGAAATCATCTGAGAGTTCAAGAAACCCACCAGAACCTGCGGAGGGCAGAGCTGCGATGCCCACAGGAGGAGGAGAAGGGTGTCCTGGTGAGCCTGGAGGCCAGAATCACCAAAATAACAGAGGGAAAAAACCCACAATTTTGGTCCAAACGGCCACGACGCTGCACAGAAAACACCAGGAGCTTGATATCAGGATGCTCCAGGTGGGGAAAACCCCCCGGTGCCAAGCTTTGGGACCTCATTTTCTTTTTTTTCCCCCACTTTTTGCTCTCAGTCCTAATTAGAAGCTCTCGTTCGGCGCCGGTTTCTTCCTCCAGGATACTAAAAGCACAAGCAAAAGGTGGATTTTCCCCTCAAATAATCTCGATTTCCCATTTTCTTTGGGAAAGTGCTTCCTGCTGGCCTGCGCGTGATTTCCTTTGTTTTTTTTTCCCCTCCTTCTATAAAATATTAAAATAAAAATGGGAATCTTGGCTCAGGTTTTCCTACGGGGAAAACAGCAGCCCCGAATGCTGCTCCCCAATTAACCAGCCCCAAATATTGCTCCCCCGTTAATCAGCTCTGGGAGGTAAACCCAATTATCAGCTCCAAATCTTGCTCCAGATTACCAGCTCTGGGATCTGAACCCAATTATCAGCTCCAAATATCAGCTCTGGGTGTTGCACTAGAGCATCATCTCCAAATATTGCTCCAGATTATCAACTCTGGGATCTGAACCCAATTATCAGCTCCAAGTATTGCTCCAGATTACCAGCTCTGGGATCTGAACCCAATTATCAGCTCCAAATATTGTTCCAGATTAATAGTTTTTGGAGTTGAACCCAATTACCAGCTCCAAATCTTGCTCCAGAATCCCAACTCTGGGATCTGAACCCAAATATCAGCTCCAAATAATGCTCCAGATTATCAGTTTTTGGAGTTGAACCTAATTATCACCTCCAAATATTGATCCAGAATCCCAGCTCTGGGTCCTGCACCTGATTATCGGCTCTGAATGTGGGATGTGACGCTGAAACCTGAGCCCTACGCGTGGCACTGAGGCAGGATTTACCTTTCTGGTATCCCCCCAGGTCTTCCTGCAGGGAGCAAGCCAAGACACCTGGAAGAAAAGACCCCCAGAGATTTACACCCCTGCATCCAGCTCCTAATTAATACCCTGATTTAACTGCTAATTAATAGCCTGCGCCTCCCACCTGCAGCTCTCCCTCCCTTCAGGGTGCTGTAACGGGTCTCTAGGGTGAAAACTGATTTATTTTTCAATTAAGGGCGGTTTGGTGCATTTGGACTTTCCAACCGGCTCTTGGGATGTTTCCCCCCGGGCCCAGGCTTTGTTTTCTGCTCATTAAATCACCGCTTTTCCCCCCATTTTCCCTTCCAGGCACCTCTGAGCCCTTCCATCACCGCTGCCAGGGCGCTGTTGGTCCGGGAGAAGGCCTCGAGCTCCGCAGCCTCTGCTCCAGGCTCCTCGTTGGGGGAAAAATCAGAATATTTAATGCTGGAAATCCTGGAAATCCCAAATCCCCCACCCCCAGCGTGCTGCAAATCCAGGGGGAAAGCCAAAAATAGCGGAGTTTTGTGCCCCAAAATAGGGGTTTTTATGGCCCAAAAATAGGTGGTTTTTTTGGAGCCCTGAAATAGAGGGGTTTTGGGCCCCGAAATACATTTTTTGTGCCCCCCAAATAGGGGAGTTTTGTACCCCAAAGTAGAGTTTTTGTTGTTTTTTGTGCCCTAAAAATAGAGGGGTTTATGGTCCCAAAGTAGAGTTTTTTTGTGCCCTGAAGTAAAGGCGTTTGGGCCCCCAAAATAGAGGGGCTTGGGACCCAAAAAATAGAGGGGCTGGGGTTTAAAATCGCCCTCGTTTTTGGCTGCCCTCCCCCCTGCTTCCTCCAAACTTCCTTAAAACCCTACAAACCGCAGCGTTTCGGCCCAATTTTTCTCTCAGGGAAGGCAGAGAGCTTCGCCCCGTGGCGGAACGGACAAATTTGGGGCTGAGCTTTAAGCAAAATCATTCTTATTTTGGGGGGCAGGGGGTGGTTTGGGGAAGGGGAGGACAATTCCCTTGTGCCCAAGGATTTTTGGCCACGGGGGGCCTGGCTCAGGATCCGGCCCCGGAGGCTTTCTCGATGTAGGCACGGGAGCATCACGGGCTGGAGGAAGGAATCCAAGCAGGCGGCGCGGGCGGCTTCCTCCAGGAGGTTTCTCACCGCATTTCCCTCGTCCAGCGAAGGGATGGAAAAAGGAGGCTGGGGTTTTCCTGGAAGCCGGCCGTAAACGTGGAGCGGGGTTGAAAGCGAAAGGGGAAAAAAAAGAAAGATAGAAACAAACTCCACCCAAGTCAGAAGAGAAAAGGGAAGAGAAGCGCTGCGAGGATTTCAGGCTGGAGGTGGCATCGCGGCGGCCTTGAGCTGAGGCTGTCAGGTTCTTTTTTTCCTGGAAAGGAATGCATTACATCCATTTATTTAATAATTTAGCCGGTGAACCCAACGGAGCAAGGATCTCTGACTTAATTGTTCACTTTTAGAGATCGTAACATATATTTTTTTAAAGGCTCGTCCAGAGATTTTGACAGTTATGAATTATTCTGATTAAAACAAAGTAAAATAACTTCAATATTCTCAAACAGGGCTGTAAAAACAACCAGGGCCTGAGCCCCAAATTAATCTGCTTTGGTTTTGTTGTTGTTGTTGTTTTTGGTTTTGTTTTTCCCAGGCAAACTGCAGCAACTGCCCAGAGGTGGTTCGCAGTGAGGGTCTCTTTTTGACAGGAGTGATGCAAAAACCCAGCGGGCATTTGCTAAAAATAAAATAGAATAAAATAAAATTAAATTAAAATAAAATAAATAAAATATATATAAACAATATATATAAACAAAATAAAATAATAAAAATGCTGCAAAACCCCCTTAATAAGCCCCAAAAGCGCCCCATGGAGAGGCGGGGCCGGAGGGGCCGAGCTAGGCTCACCTGAGAGGATCGGAAAGACGCGTTCTTATTGGTTGATCGCGCGCATCCAATAGGAAAGCGCAGCCGGGCGGGCAGCCAATAGGAGGAGGAGTTTCTGATCCGCTTCCCCGCGCCGCACACGCGCTGGGGGGGACTCGGGGGGCCGTTGGTGCGCGAGAAAACGTTAAAAAAATATATAAAAATAAGAAAGGAAAAGAAATCCTGGCAGATCTCGAGGCAGGGAAAAAAAAATGAAAAGGAAAAAACAGTCCCTTTCATTTCCTTTCCTTTTTCTTTTTTCCCTTTTCCTTTTTTCCTTTCCTCCAGGAAACTCCTGGCCCAGGGCTTTAATCAACAAGAGGGGAATTTCAAGCTTAATTAAATCTTGCTTGCTTCAGCTACTTCTGCCTCCCAAGAGGGAACCCAGCTTGCCAGCGGCAGCAAGGGAATCCAGAGCTGTGCTGGATAAAAATATTCATCCAGAAACTGTCATTTCTCTCTAATTTTTAATTTTTAGAAGGAAATTAAATTGCATGTGGAAGCAAGCCAGTGTCACTCCTTATGTGAGGTTTATTTCTCGCTTAAAAATAGGTCTTGGAGTTCCAGTGTCCTGGGGCAAGGATGTGTTGCACGTGCTGGATGCCTGTTCCCGTGTTTGACTTTTTGGGGCAAATTCTGGCATTTTAGGAAACTTTAACTCGGCTTTTCTGGAGCCAGGGGAAAAAAAAAAAAGGTGTGGGAGGGCTTCTGGAGCTATGCTATTGGGGAGCTATGGAGAAGGGGTGAACCTGACGCTGTCTGTTCCTTTCTCAGGGCTAGGGGATGCGCTTTTGGGGGAGAAATGCCCTTTTTGGGGGTGGAAAATGCGTTTTGTAGGCAGCGGGAGCACAGCTCGGGATGGCGGCGGCGGGGGGGGGGGGGGGAGCAGGGGCGCGCGGCGGTTGACCCTGCTGCGTCCGCCGGGGAGGGGAGGGGGGATGAGGGAGCGGGGACGTTGACTCGGTTCCGTCCGGCCCGGTGCTATATAAAGGGGCCGCGGGGACCCCGCCGCCCCGCAGTCGGAGGTCGGCGGCGGCGAGAGCGGGAGCGGAGCGGGGGGTGCGGCGCTTCGAAACCGGCGGCGGGGGCGCCGGGAGTGTAGCGGTAGGGCTCCGGCAGCGGTGTGGCACCGGCCATGCCTCGCGGCAACGCGCTGTCCCACCCGTCCACCTCCGGGGCGGGCTTAGCGGTGCAGCTGCCGAAGAAGCGGGGTCGGCCGTCGCTGTCGGACCTCATTCTGCGCGCCGTCTGCATCTCCACGGCTCGCAAAGGCGCGTCGTTGGCTCTCATCAAGAAGACGCTGACCACCGAGGGATACGATGTGGTGAGGAACAGCGGCCGCCTCAAGGCGGCGCTCGGCGCTTTGGTTACCAAGGGGCTCCTGCAGCGTGTGACCGGCACGGGCATCGCCGGCTCGTTCCGCATCGGTCGCGTCGGTAAGGAGCGCATGGAGGGAGCCGGGCGGCGCGGGAGGGCGGCCGGCGAAACCCACCAGCGCCCCGCGGGGAAGAAAAAGGGCCCGAGGCGCGCTGTCAAAGCCAACCCGCAGCGGCTGAAGAAGCCGAGAAGACCGCGGGGCAAGGCCGCGGTGGCACCAGCGGAGCCGGCGGCCGAGGATCCGGAGGCAGCCGAGCGCCCGGAGGCAGCAGCGGCGGCGGCTGAGGAGGAGCGTTAGGAGCACGGCGGAGAAAGCAATAAAAACGTTAAACCCAAAGGCTCTTTTAAGAGCCACCCCCGAGAGCTCAGCAGAGGGGCTGTACGCGCGGGGTGGCCCGGAGCTGAAAGCGGCTTCCCCCGACGGGCGCACGGCGGCAGGGAAGGAGGGAGGCAGGGAGGTGCCGCCCGCGGTCCCTCAAAGAGCCCCGGGGAGCGGCGGCGGCGGCTCCTCCTCCACCGGCGGGAGCCCGGAGATCTCGGGGCGGGGAGCGCGCTTGCTGGCCAGTCCCGTGCGGGGTCCTCAATCAGGTCCGCACGTCCGTCCCCCCCCCCCCCCCCCCCGCGTGGAGCGGACCTGCCGGGCGCAGTTCTCAATCCGGTCCGCCACTACAGCGGGGCGGGGGACCCGACTCCTCCCCCCCCGCCCCTTTTACGGCAATAGGGAAGGGGAACAGAATAAACTGCCCTCTTATTTTTTATTTATTTTTTAACAAACCCATCACCTGCGCGGAAAAACGCCGGTTTAAACCCATTTATGGCCGAGAAGGGGGGAGGGATCCCTCTCAGAGTCCGCTTATCTGCGCCTTGTCCTCCACCTCCCACGAGCATCGCCGCGGGGCAGCCCCCTCGCAGCTCAGGGTGCCCGGCGCCGCCTCCTCGCATCGCTGGGGCTCTCTGGCCTTATCCTGCTCCTCGTCCCACCTCACGCTTTTTCTGTCCGCCAAAACCTGCGGGGGAGCCGAGCCGGGATCTGGAGTCCCTTTTGCTGAGGGGAGAGACCCTCGAAGGTCAGAGGCAGAGCCCAGGAAAGGCCGAAGTAAGAAAAACTTTAAAAAATAATAATAGCTGCCTTACCCTTTTCCTCCGTGCTCAGGATTTTCTCTGTTCCCAGATTCGGTTTGGGTCTCCCTGGGTCTGGAAGGAAGGAGGCGGGGGGTGGTGGATGCTGCTCAGTCGCTGCCTCCTTCCCCCCAAGCTCCCTTTCCTCCAAAAATTACCTCGCAGTTCTTTCAGAGCCTCCTCGAGGGCAGCGTGCTGGCGGCGGCAGGAGCGCAGGCTCTTTTCCAGCTCGGGGGGAAGCTGCAGCCTCGCTTCGTTCCAGCTGGGGAGAGAAATGACAGAGGTGGACTCTGCGTGAGGGATGGGGCCTAAACCCGTGCAGGTAACAAACCCGAAATACGGGGGGCTGAGGGTTTTTGTAGTGCTGAGAAGGAGGAAAGTGGAAGCGGCGGCGCTGGTTTCATCCCCGCAGGGTGAAGCTTTGGGGTTTTATTGCCTTTGAAGCAAGGTAATGAGGCAGGGAAGCGCTGGGGCGCCACGTACCTGCTCAGGCTGCTCCCGGCATCCTAAAATGGGAGAAAAAAAAATGGGATGAAAGGCCCCGTGTGCGTATTTTCGGGGGCTTTGCCTTCATCCTGGCGAGCTGGAGCCTCACCTGGGGCAGCCGCCCGGCCTCCAGCTGCCCGATGAGGCCGTGGAGCCTCCCGATCTCCTCGGCCACCCGCGAGGCTTTTTCCGCCTGGGCGGCCTCGAAGGCAGCGTCGAGCTCGGCCAGGCGCCGCAGCACCGCGCGCTCCTTCTCGTCCAGCACCCGGCGCAGCCGCTCGAACTCACTCCCGATGCGCCGCCGCTCGGCCTCGCTCGTCTCCTGGGGAAGGAAGCAGGAGAGGAAACCTCCCCCCCCTTACCGTGTGTCGCCCCCAGACCTGATTTTTTTTTTTCTCCTTTTTAAGCTAAGGACAAAATGCTTTTGGGCGTTGGGAGGCTGGGGTAGAGCAGGATGTGGTTAATGAATGCCCGGAGGGGAATTGTGCAGTTTATCCCATGCTTTTTCTGCTCTTTTTCCCCTCCCATCACCGTTCCTGCTTTATAGTTGGTGCAAAAAATCCAAACCAAAGCCTTGGAAAGCGAGTGTCGAGGGGAAAGTTTCAATTCCTCGCTAATAAACTTCCCTTTGGGGGCTTGATATGGAATTTAAAGGAGCGATGCTGTTAATTAAAGCGATTTAAAACACTAATATGCAGGTGCACACGGAATCCCAGCTGGGCGTGGAGGCAGCACTCACCAAACCTGCCCGGGATCCGCGCCGTCGGGCCCGACCGGGCGTGGGGCTTTGCAGGGCGCGTCGCGGGGATGTTCCCGTGCGTTTCGGTCAGAAAAAGAGGAGAAAAAACCCAAAGAAATCCCCAAAAGCACCCATCGGAGCTGCTCAACCACCAAGGGGCCCTTACCAGGTAGGCCAGGCGGCGCTTCTCGTCGGCCGCTCTCCAGTCCAGAAACTCTGCTAACACTTTCCTTAGAGATTGTAGATGGGACTGGATTTTCTCCTAAACACAGCCCCCCAAAAAATAAAACAAAAATAATTAAGTAATCAGCTTGGCTTGTTGGCTTCAAACTCCTAAATTATTGGGGAGGGGAAAGCAGCTTCCAAAAACCCATCTCTGGAATCGACTCCAGGTTTCTGCCTCTCGTAAGGAGCCAGATTATTTTTGCTTTTCCACCAGAAAAAGGAAATATTTTCTCTTCGCACCAGGCTCACCCGGTTGCTGAACTCGGGGAGAGAAGAAACCCGAGGGGATGCCCGCAGCCAGCCTCACCTCCTCCTCCTCCTCGTGCTTCCCAAAAAGCTTCGTGGCCGGAGCCGGCAGCCGCTCGCCCATTGCCCCCTGACAGCCTCAACCCGGAGGATTTTCACCCCGTGGGGTTTTTGTTTTTTTTTTTTTCCTTTCAGGGCCAGGAGACGGCGGCGAGGAAACGCCGCGAGCGATCGGGCTCGACGTGGGAGCTTCTTGCCGCTGCCATGCTTCGCCACCGCAGGTCTGCAACGGCGCGGGGCGAAGCCGCCCTCCTGCGATCCGCCCCGGGGGTGTTCCCACGATCCCAGCGCCACCTTCCCGGGTGGGAAAAGCAGCGTTTGGCGTCCTGCCCCCCCTAAAAATAACTTTTAAGCATGGGTTTTTACCGCGTCGTCCCGTTTCCAGGCTTTGCCGCCCGATGGAGGTTCACCGAATTCTTCCTTTCTGCTGCGGCGCAAAGAATGAGCGTTTTTAGCGCCTCTTCTCTCCTTTTTTTCCTCTTTTTTTCCCTCATAAATGCATTGAAAAAATAAAACGCAGAGGAAAGGGCGCAATCGGAGCGGGCAGGAGGCGGCCACGCGCGTCTCGGCCCCATCTGCAGCCGGGAGATTGGGGCTCTCCTCCCTCCCCGGCTGATAAAAGCTGGCGAGGACAGAGACGGGACTGAGCTTTCGCTGAGACTCTGCCAGAAAAACGGGGCAAAAAAACCCCAAACGGGGAAAAAAATCCCAAACGGGGGAAAAACCAAGCCAGGAGAAACAAGTGAGGGGGGAAAGCAGCTGGAGGAACCCCAAAACGGTGCTGGAAACAGCCAAGAAGTACCCAAAAAAGTTTTGAGAGAGGAGAAAATCCCAGCACTACCAGGTGGGTCTATTTTTATTATTATTATTATATTTTTTCCCCTTTTTTTGGAGCTTTGCAGCATTTATCCAACTGTTTGGGGCTTTTATTCCTATTTTCCAGCTCCGAACTACGGCCGTTTACCAAGGGACTCATTTGTTTGTGGGCAAAGCCCCGCTTTGGGCTTAAAAAAGAGGGATTTGAAGCCTCCGGTGCCAGCCCTTATCGCCCCCTGCACGCTTTTTTCCCTGGGGCTGGAAGCAAATTTCTCCACTTTTGGCAACATTTCTCTCAAAACGCTTTTTTTTGGGAGACTCGGAGTCAGCTTCGCTCGATTTTTAAAGCTTTTTCTTGCTCCTCAAGTTCAATTCTGTTGCTCAAAGGGCAGGGAGAAAGCAGGGGGTGGGTTTAAGGCTGATTCATCGCTGAGTTGGCCCAAGAAGGGGAAATTTTGGGGGTATAAATCATACCTGGGGGGTGCATTGCTTGCTCCTTGTGCTCCTTGATGGCTGCTGGAGAAAAATAGGATATTTTTTTTCAAGTGTTTTGACCAGAGATGAGCCAATTATGTGGGCTAATGATTTTATTTGTTTTTTTTCCCCCCTCTTTTGGCCCTTCTGGACAGGAAGAGAGGACGCGGTGGGCGTGATGGCTTTCTTCCTCAAACCCCGGCCGTGCACGTGGGACTTGGCTGTAGACTACAACGCAGCGAAACAGTTTCAAGGTAAGTGAAAGGGGTCAAAAAGGAGCAAAGTACCAAACCCTGGGGTTTTCTGGGCTCCACCAGCTGCGAGGTCTGTCGGGGGTGAGGCTCCTCCAGTTCTAGTCCTCGCCCGGAGAGCCTCCACCTCCTTGTTCCTCCATCTCCAGCCTCACCTGGAGGTCCTCCACCTCCTTGTGCCTCCATCTCCAGCCTCACCTGGATGTCCTCCACCTCCTTGTGTCTCCATCTCGAGGTCCTCCACCTCCTTGTGCCTCCATCTCGAGGTCCTCCACCTCCTTGTTCCTTCATCTCCAGCCTCACCTGGAGGTCCTTCACCTCCTTGTGCCTCCATCTCCCTGGATTCTCCATCTCCAGCCTCACCTGGAGGTTCTCCACCTCCTTGTGCCTCCATCTCCTCTCCTTTTTTCCTTAAAAAACAAGCAACTGGAGTGGATTTTTGGGGCGCTTCGTCCTCTGTGCTCGCGTTTGTTCCCGACTCCTCCTCTCTTTCCCTTTCCAGTGGATGTGACCCTGGATCCGACCACGGCCGGCCCCGAGGTGATCCTCTCCGAGGACCTCAAGGAGGCCACCTGGGGCAGACCGGGACACCGGTGGCCGGCGGGCCCGGGCCGTTTCGACACGGATCCGTGCATGTTGGGCAGCCAAGGCTTCACCTCGGGCCGTCACTACTGGGAGGTGGAGGCGAGCGGGCGCTTCTGGACCGTGGGGGTGGCTCGGGAATCGGTGCGGAGGAAAGGCCGGATCCTCTTCAAACCCAACGCCGAGATCTGGGGCTTGCAGAAGTACGACGAGCTCTGCGTGGCCCTCACGGCTCCCTCCAACACCTCGGTCCCGCTCCCCGGCGGGGAGATCGGGGTCTACTTGGACTACGAGGTGGGGCAGGTCTCGTTTTACGCCCTCGGCACCCGCCGGCGCGTCTTCACCTTCCGCACGGCCTCCTTCAGCGGCGAGAGGGTCTTCCCCTACTTCTGCGTGCTGCTCTCCACCATCAAACTGCCCCCCAGGGGCTGACGAGGCGGCGACGGGGTCCCCCCGAAACCGTTGCGGTGCTTCCAGGAGGAATGGAAACGCTCCTCAACGCGCCTCGCCTCGTTTTATTATTATCGTTTTATTTTATTTTTTTCCTTCTTCAGGATTTGGGGTGATGTCCGCCATCCATAGCCCATGGCTCTGCCTCACCTGATTTTATTATTATTATTATTATTTTTTCTTCAGGATTTGGGGTGATGTCCACCAGCCATAGCCCATGGCTCTGCCTCACCTCATTTTATTATTATTATTATTTTTTTTTTTTTCTTCAGGATTTGGGTGATGTCCACCAGCCATAGCTCATG